>JABXJD010000023.1:1002500-1200000 GCA_013375575.1 Percina caprodes
GATTGGTAAAGCCAAGCCGAGAGTTTTATTCATAAGAGTGCTAATGAGGTCTGTTACAAAGAGATGTGTAGAATTCTTATAATGGCACACTTCTCTCCGAACTACAAAAGATTAGGTTTATTCCAACATGTCCCGACTTATGCCTTCTACAAATGACACTGTGCCACTCGATGTAGGATGACTCACCCTTACACAAAATCAGGACACAGTGTCTGTCTCATGTATGTGCAGCCTCATCTGGAGTTGTAGCAGGAGCTACTTTGGGATGCTGTTTGTGTCTTTTTTTTTTTTCTTTATTTGCTTGCGTTTGATATTTTTTTCTGGCGTCTTTCTTTATTGTAACACATAGTGCTCCAGGTATGCCAGCTCTCAAAAATATCTGATTGTGCTCGGTTGAGATGGTGTAACCTATTCCTAATGCACATTTTTGCAAGCAAGTGCACCGCATACTGTCACAGATAAATAAACTGCTGCCAGCAGTTTTAATAAGAGATCCACAGGGATGGTTGCTTCGGAGTAGCTGTCTAAATCCTGTCCCAATCTTCCTCCCCAAACATTTACAGAGCCAAACTACTCCACAGATATTATACAAAATACTGTAGAACACAGTGTGAAACGTTATAGGGAAACATTAAAGTATCATTGCTATGCAGGCCATGTTTTTTGCTTCTGGACTTGGATCAGCTTGAGTAATTATGTGTATATCAACAGATAAACAACTTGAAATAGGGTCAAAAACCTAATTGGAGCTTTTATCTCATAAATTGTCTCTGTTATTTTGTAAACCGACGTCCAACCATAGCTTTAATATGGATTTATTGCATATGAACTTTTGTACATAAAGATTAAAGAAATAATTAAATAAATAAATATTGATTCATTGCAGATTGCATGCCCTGGGTTAAGATATAGGAAAGATTAAAAGCAAGGGGGGCTTTTAATGGGACACTTCTTACATATTCTTATAGCAATGTTAAGCATGCTAGATTGACTGTGTTTAGGATTATTAAATTGTTCCATTAATTTAGTAGAAAATGGGCTTTTATCTCCAGGTCAGACCTTGATGGCTGGTGAGGCTCCTCCTCCATCATCCAACCAGCAAGACATCCAGTTAAAGTTCCTGCTGACTGGCCTCCTGTCTGGTCTGCCGCTGCCACCATTTGCCCTTCGCATGTGTCCACCTCTTACCACCAAAAACATCAACCACTACCAACCCCTGCTGGCTGTAGGTAGGTAATAATGCACCATTAACACACATGCTCACAAATCTCACTGAAGAGCAAGGTACTATCCCTAACAGGCATGGGGGTTATATTCCAAAACAAAAAATCTTCTCCACTTAATTCTGTTGTTCTGGTCTGTGTAAAAGAGGTGTGATCTGTCCCACATTGCAAAGTACTGTGGAGTATTCTGAAAGACAAATAATGGCAAGGATCTCAGTATCATTCGTTTGGTCTGGATGCTGACCTTGGCTCGGACTTTGAGATGTCCTGATATAGTAAGTAGGTACCTAAGGAGTACATACTCGTTATGCAGGGTAGCCTGCTTTCAAGGGGGCAGACCTGGTTTTGAGAGTGTATATATGTCACTGTTTCCCCTGAGATCTTTTCCAGGGGGGTTGGTGACTCTCCCCCAAAAAGTTGTTGAGTTGGGGCGTTCCCCAATGCTTTTGGTATGTTCTCCAGTTTTTTGGAGCTGGCACAGCGCTGTAGAAACGTCAATGCATTGTCAGCTGTTCAGAGTCAGAGGACACAGTGACGGAAACAAGAAATAATAATAATAATAAAAGAAACTCAAAATGAAAATGACGTTACGCTAATGAACTTTTAAGCGAGGAACGAGAAGCGAATTGCCTGTATGTGTAAAAACAGCTTTATCTCGCACATCCATATTTTTATATATTTTTTTGGTGTGGAATATATAGCATAATTATATAATTAGGTCATTCTTTCAAGGGGCACAGGGGGTCACTATCTGTCATCACTTTTTTTTTTTTTTTTTACAATTTAGTATTTACTCTGTCTTATTGGTTGTCATTTATCATCCCAAGTCTGTAACATCCTCAGATTTGGTGGTTTAGAAGAAGAAGCAGCTTGTCTGGTTTGATATATGAAATGTTGCTGCCCAGTGATGCGAGCACAAAACATCCAGTGAGTGAGTTGTGCTTGGAAGGGCACAATGCTGGATGATTGTGCAGCTGCAACTACACATGTTAATAGTCTGCACGTCCACGCCTGTATCACTGAAATCCGTGGTTTGGGTGTGAAAAATAAGACATGATAAGAAATGAATAGCAGCAGAGCAAGACCTTAAACATTGGTTCATCACGAAACAGGAAATTAACAGCTACTGATATGAAGGCAAGCATTAAGCCAAGCAGGCCTTTTCCCCAAAACAGCACCACAATTATATACATTCATATGCTCTGCCTAAAGTAAGTAAATAACATCATTTAATTAAATTTTGGCTTTACACGTCGTCTTTTACTATGCTCTTTGAATTCCTAAAAATGTAAGATATTTAGGTTGCGTTTCTGGAGTTGCACTTTTGTAAATAGCAA
Organism: Percina caprodes; assembly: GCA_013375575.1. Lineage (NCBI taxonomy): Eukaryota > Metazoa > Chordata > Actinopteri > Perciformes > Percidae > Percina > Percina caprodes. The sequence goes on from JABXJD010000023.1 coordinate 1,005,061, forward strand.
ATTTTCATTTTTGAGTTTAAAAATGATGTGATTTCTCAAATGAAAGGCAAGCACCAGTACATATGTATATACAACTGTATTGCTGAGAATTTGATTCTTTGAGACAGAAAATGAGTATGTAGCAGTCCATTGAATTTGACTGTGCGGTCTCAGCAAATTACGCGAAAGGCATCGAGTTAATCTGAAATATCAGCCTCCATTATTATTCCCAAAGACAGCTGCTAGATATGAGAGTCTCAATTTAAATGGGGAATTAAGAGCAGAATTGTGTATGTAATGTGTCTGTCTGTCGCTTTATGTGTGTGTATATATGTCCTGTGTGCACACACTTCTGCATGTGCACTAAATTCCATTTAAGGGCCAGGCGTACTGCTGTTCTCTGCCCAATGCAGCAAACCTTCAGTTTAGCTATTAAGCTGAAAAATAGGTTACATTCAGTCCCCTGACATATACCACATAAATTAATCATACCTCATAGATACATTGCCTCCCACAGACCCAGTGACAAGCAGATGAATAATAACACCTTCAACCTACACATCTTACAACCATTTGCACTGGGTCGTTTCGTGACTTTGATATGTGCGCAATGGCTAGACACAGAGATATCGTAAAGTCCTGGTAAAGCACAAATAAATGTGTTCTAAATATGTGACACTAGAGCAAAATGTGAAGCCAAATTTGAATAATTAAAAAAATTCACCAAGTGGATACATTTTTTTTCTTCAGAATCGTGCAAAAATAAGCAGTATTCTCTGATATGAGACGCTAGCAGCAACAAATATCCGGGACACAGAAATGTTCATCGGTCTAACTCCACGAGTTATTACTACACAGTCTATAGTCTTTTTTTGTTTTCAACAAGCCTTTTCTAACATGTAATATGTGTTTAAAAAGATTGTTTCTAATTTACTCACACTTTTAAGTCCACTACATATTATTACTTAATGACAAACCGTTCTAAAAGGCCTAAAGAAATGACCACTGTTGTTCTCCATTTGATATGTATAGATTTGTCTCAGGTGTGTTTTGTTTACAGTGAAGGCGCAGCACTACCTAAAAAACAACAACAACCATTCTGTCAATAGCGGGCATTTAAAAAATGCTTTTCATTCAGAGACCTGCCATTTCCAATTACTGTATGAATTCTGGTGTGGGTGCAGTATGGGTTCATCACGCCACAGATGGTGTGGGGTTGACTTGGCACAGCTGGTTCCCAGTGGCATTCTGAATCCTGAAGAACAGGACAATTGAGTATTGAATGCACATCATTTGTCAGGACTCCATAGTCAGCTTGCAGAGTCAAGTAGTTAAACATTCTTTAGCTGCATTATTGAAATGTGCTTTTTGTTCCCCTTCCTATGGCTTGTGAATAGTGGATTATGGATAATTACATTGGGGGATTTAGATGGAGGGCACATCTCTGCTGAAAGGTGGAGGGGATGTCCAGGTGATTCAAAAGCTTGAGTATGTTTAATTATATTCATTCATTTCTAACCAATCTCTTGTATTAGCACAGTTAGGAAGTTAGGAATACATATACTATTGCAACAAGGTAGAAGTTACAATAGCATTAAGTCTTCATATCTGGTACTTGGTCTCATTGTCATGCTTTATAAATTAAATACATGGTTTGGTCTGGGTTTACTATTGCAATTGTCACCTCAGTAATGATGCCGAGGTTGGTACTGTGACAGGTGTTCTGGCAGGCGTCGGCATCTGTCACCTCTCTTGTTTACCAAGAGCCAGAGAATACACCTGATCACTAAATCTAGAGCAATCCATGGGTGAGTGCTTGGTAGATACAGCTCAGACTGATCAAGCTGAGTCTCTTTCTTGGCCTCTGTTCCCGTCTGCTTCAGGGTTGTCCCTAATGTGTAGTTGAGTTAAAGGGGGGACTCATTGAGTCACAGTGATGTGACACCAGTTGGAGGAACAGCCAAGGAAACCAAGTTTTTACACTTTCCACTCTTTGCAAATAAAACAAGAGATGAGCTCACTGCTGATTGTGCGGAAGCAATGGGGATTTATATTACCAGTTACTTAGACAGAAGGCAGGGCTTTCTGTCTCTGTTATCTGTATTTCCATCTTTCACTTTGCCCCTCTGTCAGCCTTGTGTGCTCTTTGCCCACAGAGGCAAGTTAACAGAAGCTGTGCAGCCAAGCCAGCTACCCAGAAGCAATGCTGTCTGGTCTCCTGTCTAAAAAGCTGTAATCTTTGTGAGACCTGACAGCTCCATCAAGAGATCCTTCCTTTTCAGTGACATGTACACAAACACTGGGAAAAAATGGTACTGATTCTTAATTGTCTGAGGGTGGCGTGCCTAATTAATCAATCCACGCTTGCACGACAGTTGTTCTTTGCTGGATTGTTTGGATCTGCTAAATGAAATTGCATTAATAATGTATTAAAACAAAGAAATATATAAATTGGTCAAGTGTGAGAAATAAACCCCAATGTACTCACGTGAAGGCAGCTACTGAGGCATGCACCTCAAAAAGCAACAATTCTCAGATGGACTGATTCTCATTCCAAGCTCCAGTGGTCTGTCAAAGGGAATATGAGTTTAATTTTTAGTCCACAAAAGAGTCTGTTCGAAGTCTTCCGTTTAGAACACACATTATCATCTGCCCCCACACACCTTTTTTTTTTTTTAAGTTCAATTGCGGATAGTGGAGCTCTGTCATCAGCTGTGCTTGATGAAACATTTATATTTAGGATTGTTATTCAATTTAATTTCAATGCAAGAAATATATTCTTATCATCAGGACAAGAATCAAATCATTTGCTCATTATGATGAAACAGATTGAATTTTACCATAGAATAGAAGGTTAGCCGTGACCCAGTTTTAAGCATATTTGCTCTGTTAACATTGGCCAAATTAGTTTGACATTTTTGAAAATACACTTACTTGCTTTCTTGCCAAGAGAGAGATTGAAACCACTCTAGCTACAGCCAGCAGCCTGTTAGCTTAGCTTAGCCTGGAAGCTAGAAACAGAGGGAATCGGCAAGTCTGGCTCAAAGTTCACAAAATTCCCCTACCAGCACTAGAGCCCAACTGATATATCAGCAGGCTGATATTAGGCATTTCACAATCTATCGGTATAAGGGCTGCACGATTATGGCCAAAATCATAATCACAATTATTTTGATCAATATTGAGATCACGATTAATTATCACAAATATAACCAAAACAAATTTTCTTGTTACATAGGCTATTTATACCTGCTTTCACATCCATATTGTGCTACATTCCTAAAATGTTGAAGTTGTATGTTGTACATTCAGCTGCAACACATGTAAATGAAAATTATCTGAAATAAAAAGCCTAGGATATGTTTAAAAAAAATATTATCTCTGAGAAATCTCCTTCACTTGTTTTCAACAACTGATTAAAAGAGCTAGGAAGAGAGAGGGGGAGTGCAATGGCGTATGCTACTCACAGAGAGACGGCTGACTCATGAATGGATCCAGCACGGGTGGAATGGGGGTCAGTGGAGTTACACGCGTTGTGTGTATGAAATGTCTGTATCGTCACTGTGCTGCATTTTTATGAACTATGATATTCTGGCCATGAGTCACATCTCTGGCCCAGGTCCAGCGTCTTACACGCTATTACTCAACAAACTGAAGTTAGTTGCATTCAATAACTTCTTCTGTGTTTTTTGCCGTGGCGGCCACAACAGCTTTACTAGCGGAAACACTGGTATAAATAAAGGTTTGCCTCTAATGCTTAACAATATACAGTTGTGTTAATAACAATTAAAACTGTGGACAAATGTCAGAAGTGTGAACCGGTGCTGTCGCCGCTGTGTCTCTCCGTGTTGCCGGGGAGCCGTGTGTGAGTGAATGTGAGCGGGGTTGCGTGGAGAGTAACAGGAGAGATCCAAACACAGGCACGGCTTTACAGAAGAAATGGGTCATGTAACGCAACATTAAACCATATCGATACAAACAACATTGCTTCATTTGTGTAGAGGCAGCGGATGCAAGGACATTAGGTGCACCGGTGCGACCTAGGAACCCTAGAGCTAGCAGACACTAACTAGCACCCTAGAGCTCTGTGAGCTAACAGACGCTAACTAGCACTGGTCACTGCTGTTGTCTGAAAAACAACACAGATGGGACAAAACCCGGAGCCTTCTATGAACGCAATGAAGCATATATCGTATTGCTCGATCATGCATATTTGGTTTGGAAAACCAAAATCGTGATCATGATTAAAATTTGATTAATTGTGCAGCCCTAATCGGTATTGGCATTTATAATGGCCGATAAAAACAAACATAGTTTTCTTCTTTTTTCTTCTTAAAAGATTCATTCATCAGAATCATTCATAATGACAAGTAAATGATTCTGATAAATTAATATTTCAAAAATAAAATAAAAACGGACTGTCACCCATGTTATGAGCGTTGGCATTGCATAGTTTGTCCACCAGAGGGCGCTCTACAACGTCCCTGTTGGCAATACTGATTATTTTTTTGTTAATGTGTTTTTGTTCAAGGGACTTGAAGTTTAAGTTTGTATTTTTATACATTTTATTCATCAGAACTTTAATATATTTTGATGTTCCTCTGTTTTGTTGTGACAATAAAACAAATTATATTATTATATTTTATATATATATATATATATTAGGGAAATACAATATGCTCACTAATACATTTCTTGGCTTAGAGCAGTGACTTCCTTCCATATTGTTATTACCGTGACTTTGCCAAACAACCAGCAGAAACTCTTGCCGGTTGAATTAGCATCAAAGTGAAAAAGCACTGTTACAATAAATCCAAATACACAATACCATACTTAAGCTAGGTTCACATACAAGCCTTAGTGCTCATTTTGGACTTATTTCTTACAACCAATTTCTTTGTTTGGCCCATATCAAATTCCAACGTGAACTGCTCAGAGTCCTGAACTGAACCGCGTGCTCAAAAGAACAATAACTGAGACGTCACACGAAGCACGTGGTCGTATGGAGGTACACATGGAGGCCACTGAATTCAGAGTTTACAGTTTTATTTATAAGTTGATGTGCAGTGGAAGCCAGTGAATTCATGATGAGCAGATGATAACGAGGATGATAAGAAAAAGAGCCACAATTTGAATTATGTTTTTTTTGTGGAGCAATGGCTGCTACTTCTGTATGGGTGTGTGTGTGGATGTGAAATCTGAGCCAATCTTGTGAAGTGAGTGACACCTGCAATAGCAGAATTGTGACAAATGTCAATCCAGAGTGACATAAAAACTCTGACCTGTTTTTTATTCTGACCACTTATGGAAGTTGCCCAAATGAGAATTGAAAAGATCACCATCCATCCAACTTATCCACTTATCTGGGGTGGGGTCACAGGTGCAGCAGCTCCATCAGGGTACAACAAGCTTCCCCATTTTCTAAAATGTGGTCATTGCAAAAACTTTGTCACTTCTTTTTCCTAATACCAAAACATTTGTAAAATGGTACCCACATTGGCAAACATGAGCTGTTCTGGGCTGTTCACTGTAAGTAAAATCACACTCCATGTTATTTGCTGTTCACACTGTTGTGGAAATACCCAAATCTAAGTCACATTTGAGCCAAAAAAAAAGTCTGAACGTAGCCTATATAGATTGCATCTTTTTGAGTGGTCTGTTTAAAGATACCTGAATTCGTTGAATGTTGTAAGTAAAGAGGCCATTTTTTGTTTGCTGTCATATTTAAAGTATTTGTCCAGTTTTCATTTCTCACCAAACCATATTGAGGGGCAGCATCTTCTTGATCACCTTGATTAAAGTAAACAAACGTTGGCTGTGAGGCATATCAGTGTCAGCAGTATGCATGTTTAACTCTATCCTGTCACTTCCTGTTTGCCTGACTCCCTGCTAAAACATCTGACAGTCCCACACTACTGTACAAGCCATCTATCAGCTGCACGTGGAGCACGACAGCAAGACGCGCACACGCAAATGCCTCTGCCTATCACCACCTCCAGATGTTGTCAGCATGTAGTTGTCTTGCTGAAGCCCAGTGCAGACTGAGCTGTCCTTTGCAGAGGGACTGGGCACATCAGCCTTGCTCTCATCACACTCAGGATAATTATAAAAGTGAATGTGCTCCAGCAAAATGCTGGTGTAAAATATGTTTACCTTGTTGAACACTTCCCACGCAACATGGGTATGGACTTTCAATTTGCTTTCACTCTTGCTGCAGTTGTTTTTTTTTTTGCAATGCTTCAAAATTGAGTAATTATTTTAATTGCTGCGTCTTTCCGCTTCCTTGACTAGGTTATAACCTCAATTGTTTTGTGCGTGTTACAACTACTTAATTTCCCCACTATTTCCTAAAATTAGCCCATTGCATTCTATAAAACCATGAAATAGCTGTTGTGGGATGTCAGCTAAAAGCTGAAAGTGTTGATAAGGACATTTATTACTTGTTTTGTTAAAATATATATAATCACAATGCAAATCGGTGCATAATAGAAATAAACATTAAATAATTAGCCGTAATAAGGAAAATGCTCTCTTAAGGCCCTGAAAACCAACCCGATAGTCTGGCGAGGTTGGTGACTGGAGTCTGTTTGGTGTGTTCCGTGCCGTCGTCAGCCGGAGGAGCAATCGGCCTTTATTTGGAAGGCGGGCAGTCGGACTCAATGACCATTCTGATTGGTGGAGTGCTATCCCAGAAACTACGAGGGGGATGAGCGTGACTAATGCCTTTCGAAACCTGACGAAAATCTTTTAAACTGACCTTCGTCGATCTGAAATGAAGACCGATTCAGCAACTGCATGGCCTATTTTTTAAAAATGTTTTCAGAAACACATTTCGGTGAGCTATTTTTGGAAAATATGAGATGCTATTTTATCCTATTATTTCATGTATATTGTATGCATGTATATTGTATCCTAGTATTTCATTTATATTTATATTCTGTGCTGTGTGGCTGATTTTGCTGCTGTAACACTATAATTTCCCATTTTATTGGATCAATATCTATCTATCTATCTATGACCCATGTGATGCGTTCATCCAATCAGCTGCTGGTTTTCATGTCTTACGCGACAGTACAGATTAGCGCCGCCTGCTGTTATGGAGACGTATTACGTCTTGTGCACACGCAGAATGTATGCTCATGTCGCGTTGCGTCGGTGTAACTCGGGGAGACTGGTCTGTCCAACTGATGTTTCGGCCGACGGGATTGGTGTGTCAGAGCCTTTAAAGCCCAGAGTGAAAATGTAACATCATTTGTTTAAATCCACGGAAGATGCAAATGTACTTAAAATCATTACTACCAGGATACTGTTGAGCAAAGCTCAATATTAATTTGTTTCAACTCTGAATTTGAACTGGGCCGTCACTGAGTACTTTCCCTACATCTTGCATGCAAAAAAAAGTTGTAAGTAGATTTTGAGTTAATTTTAACTTGGTGTAGTTAGACACTTCACACATCAAAAATAACTTTAAGTAGAATTTGGCGTGATTTTCTCTGTTACAGTTTGAACAGATGTGGAAACAACGTCACTTAGTCAAAGCGCCACAGAGTTTGTGATCACAGTGTAAAATGCCACCTGCAGGATCTAACCAGGTTCAGTTTGGGGAGGGATGGAGCTGCTTTTTCCCAGCAGCAGATGAAATGCAGTGCAATGTTTCCAGGCTACGAGCTGAGTGACACAGGGTTTAATGTGCTGCGTTGATCCACACCTACTGTACTGCAGTGACAGGGATCACAGAGGGGTATCACACTGACACCGTCTCTCTGATCCTGCTGGAGGGTAGATGCTACTACGATAAGTAATTTTATGCCTTGTGACCTCTCGTCTTTCTGTGTTTTTCTCACATTTCTTCTTCTTTGTCTCTGTTTCTTCTTCTCAGGCACCAGTAATGGGTCTGTACTGGTCTTTAACCTGACTAGTGGTCTTCTCCACAAGGATCTTAGTGTCCACTCTTGTGAAGTCAGGTAAGATTCTTGTTTATGTGGATTAAATGTACAAGCAGAACATTTCCAGGGTCAGCGGTTTTGTTCCCATTGGTGAACAAGAATTTGCACTCATGCACATTAGATGAAATAATGGTAAACTACACGTTAAAAGAACCCCAGTGGCAAACTAATCAGCTCGAGGTGGCTTGATGTTGTGTTGATTGTTTTCAGCCTCATTAGAGTTTGCAGAGGCAATGGGCATCACATAATTATAGTGCCTTGTCAGCTATTGTTTCTTAGCTTGCTTAATGGGGGTTTCATCTGAACCTTGGCTGTGTATGGTCGTCTTGAATTGAAGAAATTAAGACGATAACCACAAGAGCAAAATGTAAAGAATCCAGAGATTTTTACAAGTTATCATACTGTAAAATGCTCTGTACAAAGTAATTAAAGTTTAAAAAAGACTTCAAGATGGTAGTAACATTATTATATGCAAATCAACTCATCAAGGCCACTGTAATAATGTTGCTAAGTGACAATATACAGTAATTACCTATGATTTACAGTGTTGAAGGATAACAGAAAGACCCTGGCACCACAGACTATGTCATCAAGTCGGAGTATATTTCTTTTTAAAAACTACACAGTCTTGAAGGAGCTGACAAAAATACTGCAGAGCTGCCTTCATACTGTATGTTTACCTCAACAAGTAACTGAATGGTCAGTTTGTTTCCTGACGTGTGTGTGTGAACGCAACGGGAGCTTAGATGCACTTGAAAAAATGGGGCTAGCTTTGCATACCTTGCAAATCAATTCATCACAACAACCCAGTAAATGGCATTAAAAGGCCTATGTTTTACTCTGTATATATGCATGTTTGTGTTTATTTGGGGTAGAAAGAAGAAGTTGGTGCGTTAATTTAAATAAATTAGTGCAATATCTAATATAATGTTGCATATCTACCCATAGCTGCTGATGTAACGCTTAGACACAGTAAGGGACGAAAAGAAGAGTTGTAAGAAGTGTTCCAGTTAACTGTAACAAATAGAAGAAAACACTTGTAACTGAGCGCAACAGAACTTTAAGAACTTGTTTAACAAGCTTAGTTCATACTCTATACAACTTTCTCACAGTATACATTTTGACTTGTCAAACATGTGTACCTAATAACATTAATGTAGGCCTCTGGCATTGTGAATGCTGACTCATGGGAACACTGAAGCAGAACAGAGCCAACATAAATGTAATTACCGTAGTTACACCTTAACCCTTTTCCTGCTATGATGAGTCAGAATGTCTGCTGGGAGGAAGGTCTATTGATTTTTGGGTGAAGTGCATGCTGCATATAAATATCATTTCCCATTTCCACTTATAAATCACTTTTTTTAATTGTAGAAATGAAGCCAAATGTTCAGGCTTCTCCTGTAATGTTTCTTTAACCTCTGGCCAATTCACAATTTCCGTAGCTAATTAATGAACCCGTCAGTCATCCATCAAAGTACATGGTATGCCATGGCTGTGCAATATATCAATTCTTTAAAGGCTATAATACAGTAAAGTTATGTCATTTTCTGAACTTCTGAACTGTTCTAGTTGTTCTAGTATATGCCTCTACCCACTCTACCACTCATTTCTGATTATTTATCAAAAAGCCCATTATGTAAATAACATTTAGTTAGTGTAAACCCTACAATATCGTCATTGAGGTATTTGGTCAAGTATATTGTGAAATTTGATTTTCTCCATATCGCCCAGCCCTATGGTATGCAGTCTCATATGTCTATAAATTAAAAAGACACTAGCTTATTTAATTTGGTTTTTGTCTTCTACAATTATCGATTAATTTGCTTTCAGAACTGTATGATTGGTTACAAATTACTCATACAGTAGCACTTACTTAACATTAAACAACAGGCTTTTCATTCTAATTAGGACAAAATATAAATTGTAGCAATGTGCGCAATATAAATCAAGCTTGGTTTCAGTGTGGTTTTGTTATACATTAAACCCTTTGGTCCTGCTGTGCTTCTGCACAATGTATTAGTTAATTATGGTCCAGTCGCACCACAAAAGCATCAAAGTCAGAACGCTGCACCACCTTTTGAGTGACCCACAATGCAACAGCCAAACATCAACAAAGAGCAGGCTGCGCTTCATTCGTTAGTATTCACCAATCAGCAGCAAAACTATTTCACCAGGATTAATTAAGCATGAGATTGAATCAATTAATGCTGTTAAGAGATTGATTGGGAGCAAACACTATCCGTTCAAGCAAAGCCAGGCTCTCCTTAATGAGAGAAGTTGGTCTCCACAAATGCAGAACTCCAACAAACTATAATGAGCTATGCAACACAAGCATCAATTACTTGACTTTCTGTTGCTCCCTCTGTCTGTGTGTATGTGGGGGTTAAAGTGAGGGATTAGGCAATGGTCTTCTCTACGTGGTTACTGGTGTCAGTTTGTCATTGTGAATCTGCTCTACAGTTGTGAAAGTGCAACACTACTGTACCTTGTGCCTAATGTTTAACACACTTCCACACTGTTTAGCTTGATGTTGCACACTGCTTAGGTGTGTTAGAACACCTCATGTTTTTTTAAAAGGGACAAACAGTTAAAAATGAAGAAAAAACACAACATTCAACCAGACATTTGCATCAATGCAGTGGTGTCAGATCAGGGCTTTCTCATGAAAACACTTCCATTAGATTTTCTCTCTTCCCGTAAAGGCTCATGTAGCGCACTGCTGTTATTTCCAGTGCTGTGACATTAAGATCAAACCTGTGCGTTTTTTTGTGGCGGAGAGAGCAGTGGTGCTTCAAATAAAGTAGCCCAGCAGCCCTTGCTCTAGCACAGCCATGCCAAACGAGGCCCTGCTCCTTAGCATCTCATTTACATTTAGTGGGGAAATCGACTAATTAATCATGTGGCAATTTACCATCTCATTACCGTAGAGTTGGTGCTCCCTTAGCTGGGCCCACTTCTGAAATATATTCATATCTCGCACTAGCTGGCTTGATTTGCTTTGCATTTCTCACACCTTCGCAGTGGATTTTGTAGACGTTTTAGGTGTGTGATTTACCTCGCGGTGTGCTTTGATGTAGTGGAGGAAAATTTGACAGCTACGCTGCAAATATTGGAAAGCAATATTATTCATTTAAATAAAACCTATGTGTGCGTGTATGTGTTTTGTTTTCTGCAGGGGGATTGAATGGGTGAGTCTTACCAGTTTCCTATCTTTTGCCACTTCTGCTCCCAACAACATGGGCCTGGTGCGAAATGAACTGCAGCATGTCAACCTGCCTACTGGTAAGAGGCTTGCACACACAAACACACACTCTGCGACACATATTATCACCTGTACCTAAGGCTATCAACTTGCACTTTTATTTTGTTCTCGAGCTTTCTGCAGCCTCAACAAAGGAAATAGACACTTCAGTTTCTCACTCTCTGACTCTCTTTTTTGTCTTTCTGTGTCTATGTCGTTCTCTAAGTGACTCTTCTTGTTCTCCTTTAGTGTATACTTACACACTCCTCCAAATTAGGTCCAAACTAAACAGTGTTACGGTACTTCCGAGGTATACCTAGCTCTGAAAATGAGATCCTAAATTGGGTTCCTGCCGAGCAGCAGGTCTATAGAATCACTGCACTGCACCAAGAGAACTGGAAAAGTAACTTGAGGGTGAAATGAGTGGTCAGAAAAGAGACAGGCAAAGGTTTCCGTGGGAGGAAAAAACGTTTAGATATATGGTCATTAATATGCAATCTTGGATACAAATAATTGATGTGCACTTTAATTTTAACACTTTTGGCTCTAGAAATGATGCTTGGGCACACTAAATAATATGGGCACTTTAATGGTTGGGTCACAGAGCCTTTATCCCTGATTCATTCAAAAAAAAAGACGAGGGTAAGTCACTTTAATTTAATTAGTCCTTAAAGCAGCAGAGTCGTCAAAGTTACTAGCCCACGACATTAGCTTTGGTCACAGGCTCACACACTTTTCCACCACACCTACAGTATGCTTAATTGTTTTTTAAGATACAAATTCCTATACTAGAAAAAATGTACACACATCAGAATAACACAAATACACGTTAAGTAGACATAGGTGAAAAAAAATATACATTAAGTATTAAAAATAGAAAAAATAGAATTAGTTATAATAATAATATTAATCAAACATAATTACACAATAACCATCCTTCAATAAACAGACAGAATATAAACACAGATTGCAAATTCTAATTAGTTAAAGTGGCTGAGATCCTCCGAGATGTCCTTGATTGCTGGGAGTGCACATGGACTGTGAGGATCTCAGTGTCATGTCTCACATCTCTGATGCACACACACGTCTGTGTGTTTGCCTCTTCACAGCAATACGCTTTGCTGTCTTACTAAGAGCTAGATGGAAAAGATCAATATCAATTTAATCTGTGCACGTTCAGGACAGCGATACAATAGGTCTGGGACGTGTTTAGCCTAGCATAGCACCAAGATGACAAGGAACGAAAGGGGAAACAGCTTGCTAAGCTCCATCAAAACGGAGAAATACACCTTTCAAGAACTCTGAAGATATCTTATTTACAGGTTACAACTCATTCTACATGTAGAGAGAGAAAAAAATCACATTTTTAGATTTTTCTTTTTTAAATAACGTAAGTGGTATAGTTTGTCAGCCTACTAACTTTAATTGCAGATATGTTCTCACAGTATGTTTCATACAATGTATTAATATTAGATATTAAAATGACAAGTATACCATACAGATTTTAAATTACTGCTACACCTGGACAGCCTAGTCTAGCTTAGTTGACTCTAGGCTGATTTGCTCAATTTTTGTTACTGTTACTTGAGCTTATATTCGTTATACTTATTTATTTAGCAAAAGTGAGCATATTGTTTTGCATAAACAAGTACTCAAAACTGTACAAAAGAGATTCTTTTTCTGACTCTAGGATGGGAAATCATCTTCCTCGCTCATCTTTCTCAAATGTGGTGATACGTGGTCCCTGCAGCAATGATAGCTGCTGCTCTAAAAAGGATGTATTCTTAATCTATAAAAAGATTTTCTGTTCCCTGCAATAACCGGGGAAATTGGTGTTGGAGCTGTGGTAGTGAACTCAGTTTTCACTGCCTCACACACAGTATAAATATGTTGAATGCATACAGATGATAATCATGTATTGTAATTACATTATTTATACTACATGATCATGTCCGGTGCTATCAGCTCAGCACTTTGAGATGTCTGTCCAGTAATTCTCCACAGTAGTCCTGGCGGTTTGTGAGAAAGCACACCCTCGTCCCTTTGCATACTGAAGATGAAGAAAATGTGACCCCATTTGAGTGTTTATTGCTGTATTCAGGAACACTGATACGTGTGTTTTTGTGAAGGCACATTTGTAGGAGCTTAATGATTTGGGGAGTGAGATTATTGACACTGTTGAAACAAGAGGAAATGATGAAGAAGGGCTGGAAATTCTCTAATGCACCACAGGTCTCCCAAGTTTTCTCAACACCATATGCTTAGCTATTTCATCCCCTCTGGTACACACACACCAACTGCCGTCTTAACAAAACTGTTCTCATCCCAAAGTACCACACTAGCACTTCCTCAGGCAAATCTGATAGGATATACCTGAAGGGCATTGTTGTTTCATTTAAAGGGGCACCTTGATGCTCTGCATAATGTCTGCCCTTGGGTGGAAGTTTGCAAATGAATAGCAGGGATAAGAGCAGGTGGCAGTTTGCTCTTCCTGCTCCAGCGGTGTTGAAACCAGGACGCAGCCAGCACTAAAGTGAAATGAGATCAGTCAGTCTCTTCACAGGTGGAAGTAGAGATACCAGCGTCTTGTGCCTTACATCATCTCCTCCTCTTCCTCACACGCTCACTTTCTCTCTCTCTGTTTCTTGTGCTTTCCAGGCAGATGCTTTGCATTCAGAGGCGAGCGAGGAAACGATGAGCCACCCATTGAGATGATTAAAGTGTCTCATCTCAAGTGAGTTGTCCTGCTCTCCCCACCACCAAACAAAACCAAATACCAACAACAGCACTGTTTCTACTGCTTTTACCTGAGATACACACTTAAACACAAACTGTACATTATCTTATAAACAATTTACACCCACACACTATCACACATGTCTCTCTTTCTATCTCCTTCACTCTCTGAACGTACTATATTAATTCATATTTTTAAGGGTGGATTGCTCTTGCTTGTATTTTACCGAGGTGTTGTGATAACCAGGCTGATAAACAGACACAGGGCTGCAGGAATTCATGTTGTGCAGTGTTTTGGATCGTCATTTTTCATTCAAGCATTCATCGTTGCCGCATCTTTTTTTACTAGTATATTCAGAAAAACAACAGGCCGCGGGGTTGTCCAGTAGTGACAGGGAGAGAGAGGGTAAGATACTTTCATACACTGTGGCTCACTGAGGAGCTGCCCAGCGCTGCATTGTTGTTGCACTGCTGAATTCTCTGTTTCTCCTCTACAGCTGCTGAAGGTTAGGATGTTTGAGCAAACTGCATGGTAGCTTTTTAAGAAGGGGGAGCTTGTTACTTGGCCAGATTCGAGATCACTAGTCTGAATATTTAATTCATATTTGCAAGAAAATGCTTGTTCCCGCTGCTCATTTATTTCTTGCTGTAAACAACTGTGTTCCTACAGCATGGTTTCAGAGTTAAACACAAAGCAAGGGCGGTTTTGAAAACTCATCCTTGTAGCATTTAGCGTCTTTGAGTACTTTCTTGAGAGCATTAATCAATCTAAAACTTCATTGTACAGTATAAACATAAAACAAACTTTCTGAAACATATAAACTTGAATTCATGCTGTCAATTTTATTACTGGTAACTTTTTGCTAATTAGGGCTGCACAATATGAGGAAAATATCTAATTGCGAATATTTTGACTGATAATGCGATTGAGATATGATTATTGATATTGGAAAATATTATCATTTTCTATCATTACTCTCATTTTAATTGAAAAATATTAAAATAAAATAAAAGTAAAAAACAATTTTGCACGTATCTGTATCAAACAAGACTGGGATGTCTCTACAACACTTAGCACTTAATTCAGAATGGTTTGACACATGCATTGTCTTAACAAATATTGTTTCCCCCCCCCCCTGCGATTTGGATATTTCATTAGTCCATATTGCAGTTTCAATAACATTGCAATTAATTGTGCAGCCCTATTGCTAATTAGGTGGCAGACTCAGCGTTCCATGTTAAGATCAAGTCCAAATCAGTCAGATTTTGAGACCCTTTTTGAAAACAACCACCACAAGAAACCTTATAGTGGGGTCAAGAGCAGTGTATGTTTTGCTGTCTTTGACTGAATGTATGTGTATGTGTGTCCACCCTCAGACAGTACCTGGTTGTGGTGTTCAGAGACAAACCCCTGGAGCTGTGGGACACCAGGACGGGGACGCTTCTCCGGGAGATGGCGAAGAACTTCCCCACTGTTACTGCATTGGTACTCACAAATCTATATACAAATAAAAACGCGTCCTTTACCGATCCTTAATACTGAGATGCTTGTGAAACTGAAATTTAACAGTAATGACATGTTTAGGTATGCTCAATTTCATTTATTTTTTTATAATCATAACACACATACATACATATAGTACATACATATAGTACATACATACATACATACGTACGTACGTACGTACGTAGAAATGTATATGCATACATAAATATACAAAGTCTTTATTTTTATGCTCAGTTAAATTCACTGCTCCATATATGACCATCTCCAGTTTAAATATTTCCTGTAGCAAAACACACGGACGTTGCCGTAGGAACACCTATAGTTGACTCTTCCCTATGTTGATAGTCTCCCATGCTTTTTGACCCCTTTCTCTTTATGTGTTTGTGTGGACCATTTAAAAGATCAGTCTGAAAATGTTCCCCAAGCTCAGCAAAGAACGGTGGCTTGATTATTAAGCTTGACAGTGAGATGCTCATAAAAGTAGAGTTATGCTGGACAAACTTTACAGTGGGGCTGTAAAATCCTCCATAGCACATATAAAAAACGCCAGTAACCTTAATAATACATGCTGGCCTCCCCCAGCCCCATATTGCTATCTCATTTCCATATTCATTACAATCTTGAGTCAACCAGACTGCAGCCACAGCCACAGCAGTTAGACAGTACCACTTTCATGTATGGGAGCATCTACTCACATACATACAAATCCTCCTACTTGTCTCTATATGTGCCTTTTGCACTGTAGTGGTTTGCCAGGTTTGGTTTAGTGTCTGGGTCTTTGTCTGGGTTTGTTGCAGTAATCTGCAGCCCTATGTGCTTGTGTGTATCAACAGGAGTGGTCCCCATCCCACAACCTTAAGAGTCTGAAGAAGAAGCAGATGGCTGCAAGGGAGGCCATAGCTCGGCAGACGGTGTCAGACGCCGAGCAGACTAGCGTTGAATCCTCAGTCATCAGGTCAGCGTTATAAACCTTCAGAAATGTGTTTTTGGGAGTCTTCTGTCAAGATTGAAAGCCTAAAGGCAGAGTTAAAGCTACTATGTGAGGAATTTAAATGAGAAGAGACTACGGCAGACAGAAATTTGTGACACTATTAATTGGAATGTGTTTTATTAAAGCATTTAATCATTACAATTTAAAAGCTATTTATTCACCCCTCATCATGTTTAATTTATTTATAATCTTATTGCAAAAGTCAACAATCCAGTACTATTCTCCATCCACAGAAAATATAATTTTTTGGTCTGCCATACTGTACCTCCACACTCGGATAAACTCAAGGACCCCTATGACACCACCAGTCGTGCTCCAAACTTGTTTATTTCATATTAAACTGTATGTTATTTATTAATGATATAAAAGTGGATATTTTTGCAATAGTGTTTTATACAGTTAAACTGTCAATGGTTAGGTCAGTTTGTCCATTTATCTGTCACTTTTACATAACTTTTTCAACTGTTATCCATTACTTCAGGTAACTACTGTTGAACCATTACTTTTAGCTATGTTATTCAAATAACTCATCCATATGGTGACTTTAAACAATTTATTTCAAACATTTATCCTTTACTTTTATCTGTTTTAGCCGTTTTAGCCATGTCTCCATTACTTTTAGCTAACTATTTCAACTCTAACTTTAAGCTAACTGTAACCTCTCTTGTCCCTTGTTAACTAGTTCTTAATCACATCACTTAGAGTTTAAGTGAAGCTGACTCATATGTGGATTTAATTAAATCATCATTTATACTTTTTCAAATTACTTGAGCTTCTCTACATCTTTCAGTCTTCCTGGCCTAGAAGACCGTGGTAACGCCTTGCCAATGTCAGCTGCATAATACCAAGACATCCATGTCCAGCCAAAATACGTCACACTGGAAAGAGTGCAAAACCCTGACATATTTCTCCACTACAGTCTCCTACAGGATGCAGAGAGCAAGTCAGAGACCAGCCAGGCCATCTCAGCCAGGGAGCATTTTGTATTCACTGACACTGATGGGCAGGTCTACCACATCACCGTAGAGGGCAACACAGTCAAAGATGGCGCACGAATTCCACCTGATGTGAGTCCAGATAAAAAGTGTTCAACATAATGTGCTACAGCTTTTACAGCATTATATTTTTGCCAGTTTGAACCCTTTGAACAAACGGCCAATTGAATGTGTGTGATTTTGAGTGTGTCATCAGTTTGCCCCATAATGTTTTGCACATGCTCCCTCAACTGTATCAGAATGTATCTGTTGCTCAGGAGGCGAGAAAGTGTCACTGTATTTACCTGTTAAGCATCCCACAGGAACCAAGCTATTAATTCGCTGTGACTACAAAATGGCCTGGCTGGTAAACAGGAACAAGCTATTACTGATGACAGGTTTTCTTTCACCTGGATGGCTACAGGATGCTGTGGTAATATACCAGCAGGAGGTTTTGATGACTTAACAAGTTGATGTGTCACCACTAATAAAAGAGGAAATGTGTTTAGTTGCCCAAGCATCCATTTTCCCCAGAGAAAGCTATTGTTTGAGAAGTCTTTTAGAAGACTTTGTCTTCAGGATCTTTCATAGACTCATTATCTAGTTGTGACTTACCCATTTCTTTGCATTCAAAATTGAATTCATCTTACTCCATACAGTATTTCTAAAGGAAAGCCACCGTAGTATATCAGATTCTCAAGTTGATTACTGAGCAGCAGATGAGGTTGTTAGACAGCCTGTGTTTTACCCACTTACTGCATCTATTCACACCACACAGGCAGACACTAGAGGTGTACCTGGGGATTTTTAAAGCCTTATCTTTGTGACTGCAACGGATTCATTGCTCAAAGATTTGCATACCCAAAAGGTTTTACAGTCCTTTCAGGATAATAGAAGATCTTCAAACTCTTAAAAAGTTTTGTCCTATCTTGCACTACATACACAATGAAGGTGAGCTTCACATCAGCATGCTGTCTTGTGGCACAGCCTCACTTAAACTCCAATGCTGTGCATGTTAACCACTCACCTAAAGAGGAGGGTGTTGCTTGCACTTTTTAACGACCCGTTGGTCGGCTGTATTACACATGTTAACATCAGTGTTTTAATGTCTAACCTCAAATTATATGGAGGAGGATCATGGATGTGATTGTGATGATATTTTAAGATTGACACAGTACTTGAAGGTTAAAAACAAAGAAAGCTAGTAGATTGTAACATTTTTACTCTATAATTTTGCGTCTGTAAATAATAGAAAATAATCCACACAGTCACGATGCTTAAATCAAGCCATACTGTTAAGAATGATCATTACATGTTTAGGTTTACTTAAATCGGTTTTCAATGCAAGAATAAATTGGGAATCTTTGAGCAGGGGTCAAATGTGTGGCAGTCCTTCCTCATTTTTCCCTTCACTCTTCTCACTGAGTATGTGCGTTCCTCCTGTGTTGCAGGGAAGTATGGGCAGTATCGCCTGCATTGCCTGGAAAGGCGACACCCTGGTGCTCGGGGACGTTGACGGCAATCTCAACTTCTGGGACCTCAAAGCTCGTTTGTCCAGGTAAACGCTAAACTCTTAACATGTTATGCTAGTTAAGGCCATTTGCTACACTGTACATTACTACCTACAATTCTCCAAAGCATTTATCTGTGTCTAGTTTTTATATTTTCCTTTAACTTTGATACTTGTTTGCAATAAAATACAAAAAAAATAAACCTGCTAAGAATGCTTTTGCATTTCCCCAACGGGAAAGAAATGTGTGTGGCTAGGAAGGAAAAAAAAACAATAAACAATGCTGCGAATGCTTTCAGGGGAATACCAACACATCGTGGCTGGGTGAAGAAGATCCGCTTCGCCCCGGGGAAGGGCAACCAAAAGCTGCTGGTCATGTACACAGATGGAGCTGAGGTCTGGGATACCAAAGAGGTGAGGCTCTTCACACACCCAACAATCTTTGGCAGGTGCTGGTGACAGGCCATTGTCACAAAATTGATAGGTTTGTTATAATGTAACACATTATAAACTCCCAGCATGCATCAGCTCACTGCAGTGCATACACTTGTATAACAATACAAAATCTGCAGCGGTTGGCAAGTTCGTTCCAGTGGTTTACATTTTAACAGATTTGCTGTGGCAGAACGAATGGGTTTGCATAGCACTGAAGCACTAAAATATTGTGGTGGGGTATATTTAACTAATGTCTCTCAAACTAAAGCTGTGGTAATAGTATATCTGTCTCTCACAGTCTTCATTTCACCTCGTCTTGTGGACTGGACTTATTTTGTGTATCTGTATCCAAGCCACAATATTTGCGTTAAAAATTGAAAAGCTGATTGATGTGGACGCAGATAGGTGATCAGGTGTATTAGGCAGTGTGACGTAGAGGCAGAGGATCCCACTGGAGCTCTATTGTCTGGGTGGAGGGATGTCTTTTCATGAGGGGAGCTGAGATAAGTTTTCAATCCCCAGTCATAAGCAAGATAACAGATGGATCATGCTGCAGGGTTGGAAAAAAAAGGGAGGAGCAGGAGAGAATGAGGGAGGAGAAGAAGAGCAGGAGAGATCTCTGAAATGCTTCAGTGCTCTGCTGACAGCTAGGTTACACTGACTCCCATATAGCCCTGGGAAAAGCCAGAGAGAGAGAGTTTTGTAGATACCTTCTGAAAAGCCTGTTTGTCTACTGAGTCTTCCAGTCTGTGTCATGCTATACACCACATGAATTAGTTTACAGCTGCATCCATCCTCTGGTTGTTGATACAAAAATCATCTCATATTGTGTCTTTCTCCCTTTGAATTTTGCAGAGAAATAGCTAATTTTCCCACCATATCCCCAGAGTTGTTGCAGATCCTTTAAAAGAAGCTTTTAGGTGACAGTTTGAGATAAACTACTTTGTCCTCTTGCAGGTCCAAATGGTGAGCAGCATGCGGATCGGGCGCAACGTGAACTACCGCATCCTCGACATTGACTGGTGCACGTCAGACAAGGTTGTGTTGGCCTCTGACGACGGCTGTGTCCGAGTGCTGGAAATGGCAATGAAGTCCGCCAGCTACCGCATGGATGAACAAGACCTGACTGGTGAGCCAGGGGAACGAGAGAGTTTGAATGGAATGAAAAACAAATTGCATATAGAAGTTTAAGGAGGGAAATTGATTGGATCAAGGCATAATGCTTAAGAAATGACATGCTTTTTAAAAGCTCTATCCAAATACACGTTGCTGTACATAATGACAGCTGATGTAATACTACTTGTGTTGGCATTAACAGCCATGGCCTAATATTGTCTTCTATCTGATCTATGGGGAATATGTTCAGATCCAGTGTGGTGTCCTTACCTGCTGGTGCCTGAGCGGCCCTCACTCTCAAGGCTTTCCTCCTGCTGCAGCCTTGGTCAGGAACCTTCACCATGGACATCACTCAAGTGTAAGTCTCAACTCTACAACCATTCAAGTCAACCATAAATGTGTCCACTCTAAATTCATCACCTCTTATCATGTCACGAGTGTTACTAAAGTCAATTTTAGGTTTTTTCAACTTCACCTGACACGTCTTCGGACTGTGAGATGAGCCCTAGAACTCCCAGAAAAAAGCAAAAACTTATGGAGAACTTATTGGAGAATATGCAACACCAAGCTGAAAGGACTGGAGTCAAAATTCAAGTCACGACCCAATTAAAATCTTTTATAAACAGCACTGCGAAAGCAAACTTTTTTTTTTACTGCTCATGAAGCCCTGAGCCAGTCTTCAAAATCAATATCAGTGCTGACCAATGCATTTTTTTTTATTATTATTTGTAAAAAGGTACATAAAGTCTGATCCAATTCTGATCCTTAGTTCATTGTTGTGAACTGTAGTTGCGTACACTAGCTGAAAAATAAAAAGCAAAGCTGTTGCCAGCAGAGCAGCACATTCATAGGGTGTAATTTATTGATATCGGTAAATCATGTGTCAGTGATTGGGCACAGCAGCTTTCAGTATGCAACAACAAACTACAGACAAACCTCCTCTCACCACATACAGCATGTCATTCACACAATAAAATGAGCATGACGACTAGTATATAAAGAGGTTTTTAGCTGACGTTCGGCTTGGTTCATTTTAATGTAGACCTATTTTCATGCTGATTAGTCTCAGTTTCACCACAAAGATGAATCACTTGAAAACATCATTGTGTCTACATTATGTAAAGCTTAAGTGATTACCGTGTTGATATTAATGAACGTCCGTTAACATTCAAGCCATTGCCAAATGAGTTGCGGTCACGAAAGGCTTGTATCATGTGGACGCGCCAACAGTTTTGTTGTTATTTATATTACTTATATTAGTTGTGATCAGGACTAAAGGTCTCAGGTAATTGTGTTAAGTAATGTATGAAATAGAAACTTATTTGTAAGTTATGTGATTTGAAAGACTGTATTCTCCTATACCATCACACCATCTGCCAACCAGCCAAGCATTAAGTTTATTACCTTTATAAAAGAAATAAAAAAAATGAACCTATTCACCAGAGTAAGTCAGTCATCTTTGTAAACAAGTCAACATGGGAGCCAATAAAGGCTGCCCTTAGAGAGGAGTTTTATTTAGTGTTTTTCAGATGGCTACATCGCTGTTTTATTATAGCCTGATGTAATTATGCCCCATTTAACTGAGCCCTCAGTGTAACACTGCTTTCTTTCATTAAACACACACAGTTGCCTGATCATAAGAGGCAGCTATATAAGCAGCTCTCGTAGGGTGCTACTATACCTGACCTCAGCATAAATGTTAGAATCAAATGATCTGTTATTGCCCGACACCACAGATGGACTTTTCATAACAAGCCGGTTTCTTATTTAATATCAGGTCAGGTTTGTATTTTAGGGAGATGTGAGAGGAAACACTGAGTTTGATCCCTCTGTTTCAGCGACTACAATGAGAAAGACGAGATAAAAGGCCTGATCCAGGAGCAGCTCAACTCCTTGTCTAAGTGAGTTATCAAATTTGTTTATTGGTTACATTGACTAATGATTTTGTTTTTTGATTGATTTTCGTTATTTTCCATGTCACGCACACAAAGAGCCTAACCCTCATGGGTTTACAAGGCACCAAAAGTGCAGTTGCATTGGTCAAACATTTCATTTCATTACAAAAGTATAGTCATTTTACAGCTACAACTAAATATTCAGCCTTCTCTCCCAAGCTTAGCCAATAAAATCTGCTTTCCTGAAGCACAACTCAAGTTTTTTATAGTCATTCACTCAAAAGTAATCAACATAAATGAATGTCATTTAACTTAAAAATAGTACATCCCTTATGTCCTCATAGACAGGAAAGTTAATTAAAAAATGAACATCTATTTCATTGAGGCATTAAACCTGCCGGTCTCTAGGGCTAATGGTAATGTGTCAATGCGCACAAAGGGATCTTTGTCTGTGCGCCCTGATAGCTCAGTTGGTAGAGCGGGCGCCCATACATAGAGGTCCTCAACGCAGTGGGTCCGGGCTCGACTCCGACCTGCGGCCCTTTGCTGCATGTCATTCCCCCCCCCCTCTCACCCCTTTCACTTCTTCAGCTGTCCTGTCATTAAAGGCCTAAAATAAAAATAAAAAATCTTTGTCCTTTGTCAAAATTATACTTAAGTTCCACACTGTAGCTATTCTCTTTGGGACAATGTGTTCATCATTTTTATTTATACTATATATCAACAGACCAATGTTCTTCATACATGAGAAACATTTTGCTTGGGAAATGGCCCAATTAAATATCCTTTTACTTAGTCTCTCATTTGCATTTGACATTTCTGTCTGATGTTTGGAGATTCCCCTACCGTATCTCCAATAATGGTCAGAAGTGAAGTAAATTTATGGATTCCCAAAAAAAGATCCATAATGCACAGTGTTAAAACTTGTGTGTTCACAGAAACCCTAGACACCAGAAACATAATTAGACAGGACACACACAAGATCCGATCCCAGTGCTCTACCCACTGACTGAGCTAGAACACTGACAGCTTCTTGTTCAGCATCAAGCCAAGATATGTATGCTGATCAGGATATGACAGCACTATTGAACCACAGCTAACAACTGAACTTCCCTCCAGTGATGATTTTTACACACGGTAGCTCAAAATAAAATATTTATATTATTGTCACGATGCAAACAGCAACAATCTCACGTGTACGTCTGTGTACATGAGTCCCAGGGTCCTTTGTGTTTAAACAGCAGGCCCAAAGAGCACGTCGTCTGCGGGCCGACAGATAAAAGGAATCTCCTGTAACAGCCGCACTGGACCTGTTGTGTTTGAGTGTGTAATTGGCTCTTGCTGTGTTCTGATTGTCTGTCTCTGATTGGCTCCCCAGCGATATGAAGAGTGTGCTGCAGGACCCGGAGCTCAGCCTGCTGCAGCGTTGCCTTCTGGTCTCACGGTGAGTTACAACTCAGCATTCTCTGAGTTATCGTTGTTTGTGTTCTGCACTGATTGTACTGTGTCCATGGGGGTTTACTGGTGCCCCAGCGTGATTATGTATTATGTTGTTAACATTCAGACAGTGCACCTATGTCAAAGACTCATGAAGTACAGAGTCCCTGAGTTTTTATGAAGAGTAAAATAATAAATAGCAAACAAACAGACACACTTGTTAAACTAGTCTTTGACTCCATGTGTTTGCTTCTGCTAGTGTATTCCTGTCCGTTCGTTTGAATGTTAAGTTTAGGCAGTAGAGTGGTTCTATTTGTTACAATGGTTTTAAGCAGAATTGGGTTTTGCAATCAAGCTACTACTGATTGACTGGGGTATAATTAAACCGAGCAAGACATAATTAAATGGATCAGGAGTGATAAGCCTGCATAGCAGAAATCTGTACACTATGGTATACTTCAATATTATCATCAGAATATTCAGAATATTTAATGTAATTGGGAAAGATAAACAAGATGATGCAATATTACCAGGCATTTGTTTTTAAACTGTCAAATGAGCTGCCTAAATAACAGGATTCATTTTTGCTGTAACTGTACAAGCTGTGATTCTGTATTTCTACCAAAAAGCGTGGTATGAGAGCTGGTGTCAGCATCTCTGATCTCATCTCTGCTCCAGTTCTCATTTCCCTCGAGCATCTGACAAATCTATAACAGCCAGTCTGAGTGGAAATGCAATATCTCCCCCTCGTTTCTTTCCTGTTATTAAAGCAGTGATTTACCTGGAAAGACCCTTTTGGTACGCCAAATACTATGAAAGTGCTCACCACGAGGGCTCATGATGTCTCTCCATCCGGCACATTGGCCAAGTTTTCGTGCCATTGTTAATGTGGCAAGGTAACCTAGCAACAGCGGTGGGCTTGTGCAGATATGTTTAAAGGAGGCTGAGGGAAGTAAAGGGAAGAAAAGAAAAAAGGAGGATGTAGAAGGGGTGGAGGGGAGCTGAAAGAGCGAGGCGTGGGTGGGAAGATACAGAAACTGTGGTCATTAGTGCGAAAGCTACTAGAAGAACCAGGTTCAGACTACAGAACTTGGCTAACTTCTCCAAAGAGAACATTATCCACTCTGCACTCTGGGCCCAGCTGATGCGTTGTTGTGGTAAACCGCAGGCTGTTCGGGGATGAGTCAGACCTTCACTTCTGGACAGTGGCGTCCCACTACCTCCAATCGTTTGCCCAGGCTCGTCAGCTAGGTGTGTCCACTGCAGAGGGTCAGGCCAAAAGTGATGGAACCCAGATGTCGCCTCCGAACCACCTGGACATCTGCCACGACGTTCTGTGTGAGAGTTCTTACTTCCAGGTTAGTGAAACAACAAAAGAAGATAAAGTGTTTGCTTATTTTTGTTGCCTTTCTGTCTTTAATACACCGAAACAATGGAGACAAATGCCCTGCAGTCAGCATTTCAAAATTCCCATAGGGGTCATGCAGAGACAGTTACTATCTTCACTTCAAGACCACGCTCAATCCCCCACAAGGCTGTCCCTTGTCATCCACATCGCCCCGGTCACAGTACATTCTATTATCAATGCCATTGTGTATTTCCTTTGTTGTTTCACTAAGCCCTGGTCTTTAGGAAAGCATCTCACATCTTTAAGCCATTGAGGTCAAATCTATTTTTCACTTCACCCTCCCTACATTTAATTTCCCCAACATTTCCTCCAATGATTCTAGTCCCCGCTGGGACATGCTCAATTAAAAAAAAAACTCTTGTTTGCGCCGTGTCATTGCTCAAATCAGTGCGTTTTGCTGATGATTCTTATAAACAATACCTTGAGTGTCCTATTTTTTTCCAACTGAAATTATCGACCCAAGGATGTTAAAAAAAGTTGCTTCCAGAAATCCCTATTAATTGGTCATCCTCTGCTCTGTCTCCCTGCATCACTCTCCTGCTCAACATGGTAGCCACAGCCTATTATTCTATGAAAATAGAGACCCATCTTTATGTTGCCATAGTGAATGCAAATTTTTTGGGGTTTTGAAGTTGTAATGAACCCAAGCATGGTTTTTATGTCCAAGTTGCAGAAAAAAACTGTTGGTAGTACTTAAAAAGTTGGCACACTGTGCAAGTAAAGACAGTTGTTCTTTGGTAGATCTTTTTCCACCACAAAGCTGCATCAATATACCCAAGGAAGCAGAGGAGAGGAAAGAAGGTGTATCTTTTCTGATGAAAGACAATTAGCCACTTAAGAAAAATGTCAAGTAGCTTTTAGCTAGCATTGAGGATAAAGGTAGCAGAATGTAGGTGGCATAGTAGATGTCTTATTTAAAATTCTCAAATAAGCCTGTCCTATTTTCCTTCTATTTTTTTATTTTTATTAAATGGATTATTTACTATGTTTTTGTGAAAGTTCTACTCCCAGTTAATGACGGGACACGCAATGATCACATAGTTAAGGCTTTCAAAGTGCTACCCTGACAGTCTGCAACTACATTTGAATCCTGTAGTCATAAACCAGCATCAGTGGTAGCAGTCTGACTGTAATTACTAATATCCAAGCCCACGGCTGTGACTCACAGAAGAATTCATCATAATAAAATGCAACAAAAGTAAAGCTGCTCTGTCAGATATAGATACACACACAGACACACAACACATTTCCTTCTTATCTTTCCTTGCCCCCAATCCCTCCCTAAATCTCATTTAAAACTCATACTTTGAATATATCTATTGCTGTTTTCATGTTTAATGCCTATCATTTGCTCACTCAAAAAATGAATCTGGTCTCCCATCAGGGAACATGTAATGAAATAATGAGAGAAAAAAGACACCAATAATGAGTGTGGTAGACAGTGGCACCAGAAACGCTTTGAAAACTCCTGAATATTTTAAAGACTTTATAATT
Organism: Percina caprodes; assembly: GCA_013375575.1. NCBI lineage: Eukaryota > Metazoa > Chordata > Actinopteri > Perciformes > Percidae > Percina > Percina caprodes. Next base: position 1,031,733 of record JABXJD010000023.1, read on the forward strand.
ACACTCTCCATCTCTGTGATCTGTATTTCTATAATTGTCCTCCATATCTCTTTTGCTCATCTTTTCTCTACTTATTAATGTCCAATAATCCATCCATTACTGTCTTTCGCCCACACACAGTTTGACAGAGGATCTATGGAAGCAGTATGTAAAAAAACAAACCATAAATAACGTAACCTTTACTTTGTGGCTCAACAGAAGTTCCAGTTGGATCGAGTTCACCTGCAGGAGGTGAAGCGCTCCAGTTATGACCACACAAAGAAATGTGCTGACCAGCTCCTCCTGCTGGGTCAGGTAAGTATTGCACACAGTCATGTCTTGTAGGGTGGCTACAGATACATAGAGTACATGTTGCATGTTAGTCTACAGTATATCCACGACGTTCCACTTCTGGGATTGCTCTGTTTTTTAGCCAGATGTCCAGTACGTTGGGCTTTCTTTGTATTGGAAATTTTAAATGCCGGTGGATTTATGAGTGGATGGATGGATTTATTTTTTTTGCACGACCAAAACAACCTTTTTAACATACACATGTCCACCAAAACAAGTTCCTTCCTGAGGCTATTTTGCAGCAGCACCTTGGCTCTGTGCGGCACTTAGCGCCTCCCATGATGATAGTGATTGGTTTAAAGAAATACCAATAAACCATAGCACGTTGTTTCTTGCACCACAGAATGCTGTGTGGACTCGCCCGTCCCTGCGGTCTAATGGTCTGGCAAAATTAGATTTCATTCATATCAATATCAAATAACTTTTATCTTTTATCTTATCTAATTAACATTAGATAAGAGTTCCCGCTTACGTGTTCCAGTTTTAGACTATATACTAGTGGTTTCTCTCACTCGCACGCACGCACGCACACTCTGCATAGCTGGGGATACATATTGCCATAATGGTAAATAGATCATATTGGTGCTGTGGAGTCTAATGAAGCAAGATGGACGATAAGTGCTGCCTCTGTCTTCCTTGGCGTCCCAGCCTGGGGGATTGGAGTCACCTCCCTTCCCTCTCAGCGCCACCACTCTCCCTTTAATCACAGGCTGCAATCAGCAAGCTATATGTTGGAGCTGCAGACAGTCAAAGGCCAGCTTGAGCTCACCCGTGCATCAGCTCAAGCCTTCATCTACACCAGATGAAAAGCACGATAATAAACATAATTTCCCCTTGTTACTCTCGTCTTGTTCTGCTCACACACTGGTTACCTGTCTGTGCTGCTGATGCCTTGTTTCTCTTCGCAACATCAGTCATTACATCCTCATCTCTTTGTTGTTGCACTCAGACGGACCGAGCAGTGCAGTTACTGTTGGAGACGAGCGCAGACAACACCAGCTACTACTGTGATTCACTCAAGGCCTGCCTAGTGACCACCATCACCTCTTCAGGCCCCTCACAGTCCACCATCAAACTAGTGGCCACTAACATGATTGCCAACGGCAAGCTAGCAGGTAGTGTTACTGTATGTCTGAAAGCAGTGAACAACCTCCTCCACTCTTATTTTAAGGACTATTAGCAGCATTCTCTGTGTGGGTGTCTGCAGCCTTGAAAGGGCCTTAAAAAAATCTTTAAATAATTCATCTATTCTTTAGGCCTTTTAAATGAACCAGACACCATACAAATATCGATTGTATAAAGGTTCTAAAAAGCTATTAATCCACCGGTCTCACCAGCGTATAGATTCTTTATAGATTAAAATGTAGTATTGCATAATGAGTGTGGTAGATTTACAGTTTGTAAAGAAATGTTTACACTGGTGTCCAGGCAGAGTTTGCCACCTTGCTAGCGATAGGCCATCATCTCTCCAACTTTCATTCGTGTACTATTTCTTCTCTTTTGCTGTCTGTCAGAGGGGGTACAGCTGCTGTGTTTGATTGACAAGGCAGCGGATGCTTGCCGCTACTTGCAGACCTACGGGGAGTGGAACCGTGCTGCCTGGCTGGCTAAGGTAACACAGCATGACGGCGTCCGTCAGCAGGAAACATCAGATACTGTGTAATGTTTGGATAGTTTGTGAGTGTGTGGGCATGTGGGTGGTGGGTTGGTGTTAAGCGTGTACATACTGTGTATATGAGTTTATATATTTTCTATTGGTAATTGTAAATTGTTTTTTTTATGTGTTAAACACAACCGTGTGTGTGTGTGTGTGTGTGTGTGTGTGTGTGTGTGTGTGTGTGTGTGTCCAGGTGCGTCTGAACCCAGCGGAGAGCTCAGATGTGCTGAAGCGCTGGGCGGAGCACCTGTGCTCCCCGCAGGTCAACCAGAAGTCCAAAGCCATCATGGTGCTGCTTTCCCTGGGATGCTTTTACAAAGTAGGAGAGATGCTACAAAGGTAAGTGCCACGGTTGATGCTGTTATGAGCCTACTGTATATATTCAGACATTCAAAAAAAAATTTGTGTTTGGCATTAAGACTGAGCTGTATCTTTGGCGCCTGGTTAGCTCACCTGATAGAGCCGGGCGCATAAACATAAAGGTCTAGACCTCGACGCAGCAGCCGCAGGTTTGACTCCGACCTGCGGCCCTTTGCTGCATGTCATTCCCCCACTCTCTCTCTCACTCTCCCCCCTTTCATGTCTAAGATGTCCTATAGCAATAAATGCCTAAAATGCCCCCCAAAAAAGAAAAGTCCTGTCTTGTATTAATCCTATTAATCCTACCCAATCAAGGTTCTCTTTTATTTGCACTCTTTGATATTCCCTTTTATTAAATGTATTTTTTTTCTTTTGTGTATGTTGTATGGTATATAGAGTATGGTATGGTCTGACCCTGTATCTTTTACCTCAGCATCGATTCGCTGTTGGACTACTTGTCCTTCTCCCTGACAGCTTGTGTTCTGGTAGCAAAAGCTCTCGCAGAGAATTAGAGCCGCATCAGGACGACAGGGCTGCTGTATGCTTTAGGATCACAGGCATCAAGGCAGGGGTGATGCTGGCTTCTCACAATAGCTCTCACCTCCTTCTGCCTTTTTCTTTCCCTCCTCTCTCCTGGGCAGCATGAGGCACTTTGATCGCGCCGCCCTCTTCATTGAAGCCTGTCTGAAGTATGGAGTGATGGAGGCCAATGACTCTTCCAATATCCTTTTTGAAAACCCATTACTGCACTCCAAGGTCACTTATAATCGGAGATAGCTCCCCTGGTTACTCTGTCCATCTCTACTACAGATGTGCACTTGATTGCAGCGAGCTTTTTCACAATGGACAGTTGAAATGCTCCACGAAGCACATCCTATGACACTTTGATCACAGAGCTCAGTTATGCCCCAGACTCATAAGAGAACTTTTATATACTAGACTTTAAAAACCATATTGCATGCAGGTCAAGGATAGAGCATATTGTCACATGACACAATTGAGATGATCTTGTTAACTCTTCAACAGGGTGAGGAGTTAACTCTATGGCTACTGGATAAATCCAGCCAGTCCTTTTTATATACACATTTCTAATGTAAGAAAATGTAGAAATGTTGTAGAAAATGTGTTTTATATTACATATTAATTTTTTCCTTGTGTGTAACGCCACATGTGGCAATTAACAGAAGAAACAAAAACTCACCCTAAAACAATATTTCATCTAGAAATGTATTACTGTGCGTCATCACCTTTTGGTTTGCTCATTTGTCAGAACTGGCTTGTAGCCTCTAAGTGAATTATGATTGATGAAGACCAGACCAGGAGCAGATTAAGCCTGCACAGGGCCAAGCTGTCTTTCAAGAGCTAACAATATCTCATTCTCAGAGTTAGTGAGCATATGACTTAGAGGTATAATATGTAGGATTTTCCTAAAAAAACATGGATAGACTAAGACAAAAGTAATCCCTCTCAATCATCACGTGTTTGTGGTGGTGTCTGGATCTGCCTTCTCCCTGCCTTCTCCCTGTATTTTCTTATTTTTCTTATTTTGCTGGTCATTTATGGCTGTCAGCAAGGAGCCGTTGGGCCCCTAACATTGGTGTGTAACCTCTAGCGCAGGTTCTGCAGCCCGTTCTCATTCTCAACGCTGGCGTTTTGTCACGCCCCTCTGTGTCTGATACTGACGCAGAAGGCACCCAGAGGTGACCTCTGCGCTGTGCCGTCAGTCGGTGTGTCTGTTGAATCAACACACACACATGCAGCGACAGGACAAAGCTCAGAGGTGTGGATGTGTGCTTTGAAACAGTAGTAAAACAATCCAAAATAACTTTTTTTTATTCTTTCTATTCCTCAGATTCATGGCTTTGTTCTCGCTTCGCTGCTCACTGTCGTCATTCACTCTCTATCTCACTCGACCACCGTTTCTTTTTTATTGCTGGGTTTACAAACACCAACCGACAAAAGAAACATATTATACCTTTAATATCTGCTGTTGTACTTTTTTTAGAAATGAAGGTGACAGATTTATTTATAATACAAACTGGGCCCAGACACTGCAATCTCAAGGCACAGGTGCTAATGTGTGTCCCCCAGCTAGTGGTGTGTGTGTCCCAACTAATCTATTATTGACAGTAGGGAAAACAAGGTTCAGTGTGTGGATGAGAGGCTGGATACATTCAGTTGCCAAGCTCAAACTAACTAATGCAGTCAACGCAACAGCCAAGCAACAAATCCTCTCTTCATAAAGGTCAGAAAGACCTTTTTTTATGTCGAAGCTGTTTTAGAGAAGTGTTGAATGTTATATACATTTTGGAGGCTGTAGTTTGTATTTTGTCTAATAGTTAGCAAGTATTGAGCAACTCCTCTTAGTATTTGGAGTCAAGAAAATGCCACACAAGCACAGAAACATGCCAAAATCTTGTATTGCATCTAAATGTGTGATACTGCTGACATGGCACAGGCAGGAAAATAGGGTTTAGAGTCTCTAAGAACTGGTGACTGCACATGTCACCATATCTAATCCATATTAGTTTTCTCCCTAAACCATTCAGTGGTCTCTTTCATTCTGTATGGTAGCACCTACATTCAATACATTTTCAAACTTAGTTATTTAAGTGTTTGTATTTGGACATTTTGATGTTAAGCATGTTATAATCCGCCTCTAATCAGCTTCATTGGATCAACACTGGTTATGACTTTCTATAATATGTTACACCTTCTAATTTTTAGGATGTGATAATCTAGTGTGTGGTACTACACTCTTTAATATGTTTGAGTGATGACAGCTTTCATTGGCCCACTGTGTTTTTTTTTGTCCCATAAAATGTTATCAGTTCTCCTTGACTTGCGTTTGCACATAAACTTATCAAATCTGCATTTTTGGAGTATGCGCGGATGCTGCGCTCACTGGGCCTGCGGGAAGGCGCTGCTCTGTGGGCATCACGGGCCGGCAGCGCTGGGGAGCAGCTGATGGAGGAGCTGTTCCAGGGAGAGGGAAGCGTACCAGAGGCCATTCCAGGCGAAGAGGGAGTCCAGCTGAGCCAGGATAGCACCGAGTGACCCCGGAAAGACTGGAGAACGGATGACATACTCTTTGGTACAAATCAAGGAGCGGCCATTCATCCTAACTTCAATAGCGTGACCATTGGGAATTAACTGTGTCGGCATCACAGGGGAATCACGATCATCATGAGACGACAGGAGAGATGAGGAGATTCCTCCATGTGAAGTTGCCGGTCCGTCACTGAAGTCTGTGTCTTTAGCGAGATTGACATTTCTTAATGTTCGGTATGACCAGTGTGTGTTTGTGCACATATGTGTATGCATGTAACATCCCCAAAAGAAAACACACTTGTCCAGAGTCCCCCCAACGAGGGAAGTTGATATAGTTGATAACGGTCTGTGATTTTTAATGGTTGCTTGTTAAGCTTTATTTTGTGTCTGTAATAATAACTTCAAAGTATTGTTGTAGCTCAACAGGTTTAATTAGCCTTTTTGCTGCTGAGATTAAATGTGGCAGAATGGATTTATCCCAAAATAATGTTCCCTATTTCATTTTGAAAATGCACCCCCCCACTCCCCTCGCCCCCGGCACACACTATTAATCCATGTCTACTTAGTGACTGAATTCCAAAATTATTATTTTTTTGCACTTTTGATTTAACCAAAAACACTGCATCATTTGAATGACAACTTTGATTATTATTGACATTTCTTTTTACATTCCTTGTAACAGAAACACAATATTGCTCTAGACAGACACACAACAGACCGCTGTTTCTACACAGCAGGCGGTGCTGTGTAATCGACTCACCAAAGCCTGCTGCTGCACCAACCTCTGCAACTGTAACTGTTGGACACCAGGTCACTCTGACTTAGTAGACACTTATTAGTATATTATCTCATCTCCCAGAGCACAGAGGGGAGAGGAATCTGACTGCTGCCACCTGAGTGATACCATTTAATTAGCTTGTGTAGAGTTTAGTTGAACAGATGCTGGGTAATCCATTCCATTCAAATGGAATTTTTAATTTTCTACTTTTACGAAGACTTGAGAGGATAGTTTTCTCTCTGTATTCTTTGATTTTTGTATAATGAGGTTGTTCTCTGGTGTGTGCGTATTACAAGAAGAGCTGTCAAAATGTGTTGTAACTCATTTTAATCAGACCTCTGAAGGATCCTTTACACACAAACAATAATCTGTGCTTCTCCCGCTGTTGCCCATCACGATCACAAAGCCTGACACACAGTTTAGCAAACGGTGTAGACCTGCTGCCACATCTCCTCTGCTCTGCTTTTGCCTCATGTTGTCATAGTGAACTACCTACTGATCATCAAAATCATCTGCATGACAATGCAAAGACTTTAGTGATTGTGTGTTTACCTTACCTTGTAACGTGTTTAGTGGTCCTGAAACGAGACCGTAACTCCATCCACAGGACCTTTATAAGTGTGTTATTGTGTTTCATAAACACGTCAGTGCTGGTTCTCTTTTGTGACAGTTAACCCCAGGCAGTGTCACTATGGCAACCCAGGCCTCTTTCAGTGGGGGACTACATGTTCCTGTAGATCTATTTCACAACTCCACCAACATACTGTAGGATCTCATAGAGAGCCGGCATAGAGTCCCACACCCCAGCAGGTAATCAGCTGTAGTTTACCTGGTGCTGTGTATCTTCCTCCAATCACGCCATGCAGTGTTGTGGAAGCAACATATATTGCACTGCCTCTTATGATTAGGCACTAGTGTGATTAACACTTGCTGCTTTTCTTTGTACTTCTGGAAAAAAAAAAAGATAAAGTAAAGCCTTTTTTCATTGTTGTGTTCATTGTTTGTACAGTGATCCTAATGCTTTATGCTATATAAATATTACAAGAGGAAAAAAAAAGATATATGTATATATTGATGGCAATAAAATCAATGTTATCAACTTTATGTTTTCAGTGTGCTATTTCCTCTCTAAAGATGCTGACACAAGAGGGCGCTCTCACTCCTCAACAGGATGCAAAGTGGCTGGCTCTTATGTTTGATGGCAGTCAATTTGTGAAGAAAAAAAACTGTTATTAGCAAGTGCTCTTTGCAATTATCCTCCTTTTAATTTCAACCCAGGTAGATTGAACATTTGTTCATTTATCAAACTGTCTTAGAAGTGAATTGGTTCTTGAATGAGTCTCTCTTCCACCATTAATGACTTCTTTTCTGCTCAGGAGAGCCAACAGCTGGCTTCGGCTCGCCGCCCAGGTCCAACCGTTCTCACTGTTTTTTTGCCTCAGATTTATTCATTGACGTGCATTCTGTTTCTTCTCTCTCTCTCTCTCTCTCTCTCTCTCTCTCTCTCTCTCTCTCTCTCTCTGCAAGAAAGCAGATCACAAAAGGAAGAAAAACAGTCTGAAACAGAAGGGCACACAAATGAGTTGATTGTGTTCCTTTAATGAATAACTGCCGGAGAGCCGGTCCAGCCGTTACAGCCAGGTCATCAGTATGCGCGGCCGCACCACAGGATTTCTATTCTGTTCCACTGCTTATTCTTTAGGCTACCACCCAGATAGCCAAATGGCTCTGATAACAACTCCCATCAAGCCATCCTCACTTGTCACTCCCCTTCTTCACATTATATGTACTTTATCCCCCTTTTTTTTCTATCTGTCCTTGCTTTTCTTCCACCTGAAGAAACCAGGCAGAGTCCATGCCAACTCATGTTCTTGCTGGACCCCACTCCACTGATTTCCTGGAAGCCTTGTTTCCATCTGCTGCTTTGCTGTAGCGCCCCCTTCTCACCCCTACTCCTGAAATAGGGATTCAAAGTAGTATGAGAAACACAAGATTAAGTGTTTGGCTCCAGAGCTGTGAGGAGCACTGCTGTTCATTTAACATATGGAAATGCCTTCCCTGTTTCACACAGCATACGGTCAAGAATTAACAGCCGGCTCTAAATCAGTCGTATACGGCCGTCTCGCTGCTACACATTCTCAATCATCTGTATAAGCAGCCATTGAACCAGGTCTTCATGTGCAGCAAGCAGAGGCAGAGCCAAACACTGCACAACCTGTGGGGTGTACACAGTGAAATACAGCGGGTCATCCGGTTCCCATTAGCATGTTCTCCCCTGTGCTGACAGATAGCTTTATCCACGATGGGCATGTCCATGCCTGCTTGCTCTTCTTACTGAAAACCCACCATGTCTTCTTCTGCGTTTGTGTGTTTTCCACTTTGTTTTACTCCTTCTCTCTGAGTGTTACCACTGAGTTCATTCCTCATTTTCTCTGTAATAGTCTCTTCTTCTATTGTTTTCTCAACACCCTCCCCCAGGCATTTTGAAGCATTCTTTAGGAAGCTCACACCCCAAGTTGAGGAAATATTTTTGGGTTGGGTGGCTGCTGCAATTATGAAGATAATTATTTGTCGAGGTAGTTGATTGCTGTTTCCCACTTGTCCTTTTGACCTGTGTTGAAAATAAGGTAGAATAGCATTCCATTTGCATGCTTTCCTTTGTGTTGGCCTGTTTGATGTTTCTCATGCTTATATCCAGAGTATCTTCTCTATATCACTGTAGTTGTGGCTCACCTTGTTTTTCACCTTGTTTTCTCTGTTATCAACACTGTCTTACGCCCAGTCTGCTCCGTAGGGAACCTGATCTACACTTGTAAAGGTCATATGTTTCTCTCACACAATCCCTCTCACCCCCACATCACCTCCTCTCGCCCACATCTGGGGGCATCGCCTGGCGTGGAAGGAACCCGCAGGCCTGATCTCATCTGATTGCCTCAGCCAGCCGCTCCTCAGATTGGCTAGAAATTATTTTCCTCCCTCCTTTCAGCCTCGGCTATTGGTTACTCTCCCTGCTCCCCCTGTTGTTTGCAGACTCTGGTTGGCTGAGCAGTGCAGCCAGGGGGCCCCTGCTTGGGGCTCCAGGTGATGTTTATGTTGAAAGTATTCAGGCCCCTCAGCTTTATCTGATTCCATTTAGATGAATGTCACAGTGTTCAGCAGACCATGGCCTCACCACGCCACAACACCACACTGCACCCATTTGAGAGAAGCATGAGCAGGAGAGAGTAAAGTGGGTATGGTGGTGTGGGGGGGCAGCATAGGGGAACAACAGGATCCATGGAACATTACCACACGATGACAAACTCTTATCGAGCCCCCGGTAATGACTTGCGGACAGAATAATCTTTTAAAAAGCTCCTGCTATCTCTAAAACAGCTCTTTTGTGGCTTCCACGCGTGCATGTTGCGGCCAGGGCTGTTATTTACAAAAGAAAAGAGGAATCAATGAGTGCATTGTGTCAGAAGCGTGGGGCTGCCTCTGTCAATTACTGCAGTGTGGTCTGCAGCTTTTGCACAGGCTTTAACATGATTCTACACTGCTAATCCTCACAGAATGATTAGGGGTACATTAGTGAGAAAGAGACAAATGATTTGCTTAAAAAGACTTGCACAGACAGGGGCATATACAGACTTTTTTTTAGATTGACAGACCTATTTCACTTTGGGGAAATTTCCAAACTGGGAGCAGAAGGTTTATCTGATGATATCAATGCCACGTATAATAGGAAATCCTCAATGCTATGTCAACAAGCCATAAAGACACGGTTGAAAGATCTCTTCCCCAGCTATTGTTGACAAAGCTAAAACCCCATCCAGACCCTCTGGTGTCTTTGTACGTGTAAATAGATGCTGCAGAGAGATCCTATTAATCACTGTGATGTTAATTAATTGCAACAATACATTAGCTAGAGATGAAGAAAGAAGAAGCCTAATGAACACGGAATACTTAAAGCTTTTAGGGAGGCACCCAGAAATCCATACTGTACCTCTGGTTGATCCCAAAATTTCTGTGTTTTATGTGTTCAATGGCGGGCCATGAGGTAATAGAGATGCCACAGATGACCCTACTACAGTGAGGCCCTCCCCGGGCTAATTGACACTGTCCTTTGGGAGATTAGCACAGGGAAAGGCAGGGATGATTATTAAGGAAATGGCCTTTTAAAAGCCGCTGTATGCTCGGCCAGCCGGGCCCAGGGCTGCATAGACGAGGGGTATTCCCTTTCATCGGCGGACAGTGGGAGCCAGTAAAGGATGTAAAGGATACCTGTGTTGCAGCCGACCCATTTCCTGTGTTGTTGGTTGTGTATATGTGCATGTATGCGTGTTTATCTGAAGCTGTATGTGTGCCTGTGTATCCATGAATATGAGCTGGGTTGTCTGAGCGTACAGAGTGATCTCAGTTTAACTGCCCTGGCCTCTTTCCGGTGAGCGCAGAGAGACCATCCTGCTATGTTTGGGTCTCTCATGGAGCTGAGTGTTTTTGTTTCTACTCAAGCGGAGTGCATGCGTTTCCTCTCTGTGTAGTCCGACCGGACACACTGAGCCTGTGTGTGAGAGCGGGGCCGTGGGGGGACGCTGGAGGCTCAGCAGCGGTGGGCTGTTTGGCTGCGGCCCGTGCAGCCCCTCACTCCTGGGGATAAGCACGTGCTGCGCTGCCAAGAGAGAACCAGGTCCAGGCTCCTCTTTCTCCGGTGGTTTTCAAGGGAAAACATCCGCTGCACTGTTAAGTTCAGATGAAAATCAATCACAGAATAGTCATAGCCACAGTGTGGGGTGCAAAGCTGTACGCTTTGTTCAGTTGATACAACCACTGAGTCCAATTCTACAAATTCTTACAATGTCTTGAGATTAAAGTATGTTCGGACTAAAGGAAGGAAGGAATGTGGCATTAATGGATACTGATGTCCCACAATGCAACAAAACACAGGAATGGAGGATTGTTTATAACTGCTGGGAGATGAATTTGGACACAGGTGTCACCATTTCAGTGGCAGCACAAGACTCAAAAGAAATTTTAATAAAGTTAACACAGAAAAACATGTTGAATAGCTAAGTTACTATTACTATTGCATTATTTTAAACTTATAGTTGCATTAACGTTTGTTAGTGCACAAATAGTCTTTCATCTTAACCCTCCTGTTTTCCTTTAAAAAATGTCTATGTCTGAAATATGCGTTTCTTTTTAACCAAATTACCACAAAAAATGGATTGGGTTCCATACAACGCTCTTTGCAAATACAATTGATCACTTTCATTCCTGACTAAACTCATCTGTACGTTCCTCTGATCTTAATTATTAGTCAAAATAATTAATTATTTCTAATATTTCTTATTAGGTATAATTATATATAAATGAGGGTTATTGACCATGAATTCTAAAAAGTAGTGGTAGTAAGATGGTGTTAGTGAAAACTAAAAAAATAAAAACAAGTCTGAAAAAATGTGACATTTTTGTCCCTTTTTGACCCGGGAGGACAACACAAGGCTTAATAACAATTCATTCATGTTTTGTACACTAATGGCTAAAGTATTGCACATAGCAACATTAGTACAATCTAAGTGTATACTCTACTTGGTGTTGGTAAAGGACCTATATCTTTATTAAGATTCCAGTAGGGGGCAGCAGAGGTCTGGAGAACAGATGTGTGTGAGTATCTTCCTCTTCCTCTCCAACTCCTAACTCCATTTAAATTTACAGATGTAGCCTACTGTATGTAGAATATTACTAAGAATGACTGGTTCTGTAGATGCAACTCATTAAAATGAAAACATGTATCATCTTAATGATTCTATACCAACTTCTTGTTATCTATTCCACAGTTCAGTGGCACACTACTTAAAAGCATCATCCCTATTATTAAAAACTCTGCATGCATTTCAGTAAACTGTTCATTCATCTCAATAATTCAGTCAGTGCAATATGATCGCAGAATTGCTGTCTGCATCCCATTGAAAAGAGTTGCATTCCAGTGCGTCTGCGTGGTTCTCGTTGGCGGAGGTGTGTGTTAGTGGGTCATGCAGTGAGAGAGCCAACCAGAAGTCACAAGTCCATTTCATAACAGCTTACGGTGTTTGTGCATGACGGCGCCGTGTTCCCTCTATCACAGAGACAATCTGACACCAGCACTGCAGCCTGTTTCCTAATCTGGGAATCAGTGTAGCAGCTATTCCTTATAGCCACTGCTCCTACAGTGCAGGGAAACCTCCTCTCAGATGTGCCAAGCTAACACTTGTGAAAAATATTTGGAGGTCACCAGACACTGACACTCCTTCTTGATCTCTTTGAGTGATATCTGATGCAACAAAGCTGGAAGAAATACTGGCACACTAAATATGTATTACATCAGACTAGACAGAAGTGTAATAGACAAGGAGAAAGAAGAGAGGCAAGAGGGAAGGTATGAAAGGTTAAAGTGATGAGGAGACAGAGTGGGGAGAATAGCAAGATGACAGAAGAAGTGGAAAGAAGGCTGGATGAGGGAGGGGCAGAGTGCTGACAGTGTTCTGTTGGAGTTATGTAGATGTAATCCCTTCTGATGGGGCAGGTCAAGTTGCCTTCCAAACGCTGTGGCACTGGCCAGCCGTAAGCGCGCACATGCAGTCGCACATTACATACACACAAGTGCAAGACGAATGCTGTGTGTGTGTTTGTGCAGATGGTGTGCATGTGTGTCTGTTTAGCCCCTTGTTGCAGTCTGGCAAGGCTCTTGAAAGAGGGTAGGGGGGGGAGAAAGGCTAGATTTTCGTTTTCTTTAAGCGGCAAGGGCCGGCCCTCAGAGGAAAGAGAGATGGATCTTCTCCAAATGCCACCGTGGGTGCACTAATGCCTGCTTTGTTTGCCACGGTAATTCTATTATGGGGGATGAATCCCAGCTTTTTTTTTGCCCTTCTTTCTCCATCGCAATTCCAAGTCCCCACACCCCTCCAGAGAGCTCCGGCACAAGAACACAACAGTTAAATGGCCCCTAGAGGCCCCTGAGGGATTAGATGCTAAGTCCTACTGTTACATTGATGTAGTAAGTGGAGAAATAGCTCATTTTTTCCCTCTGTCACTCATATTTAACTATGTCCCAAGCAGTTAGAATTTTTCATGACAGCCTTGTGAGTTTATATTCTTCACATTTATCAATAGGTCATTGTTTATAAAATCAACAGCAGATGATACAATGATGATGTTCTGCCTCGGTAAGGTAATAGGGAGATGTAGCTTTCAAAAAAGATCTGTAAATGATCCACAACACGTTGCCATTGTACCATCCTCTGGGTGTTCTGCGTCTGCCTTGCACGATGGCATGCTGGGAGGAGAGGGTTGTGGCTGTCAGGCCGGACGCTTAGGCCATGCAATGACTCTGTAAATATCCAGTTATGTTCACTCCTCTAGGACTGGCTGCTCTCTCCTTTGGGCAACAGCTAACTGCTCTACCCAGCAGCCCCTAGAGAGCCTCTAATCCCTTCACCCTGGGAACAACTCCAACTTGCAGTCCCTTAAAATGTCTTGGATTGTGCATTATTAGATGCTATGAATTACACATTGGGACGTATGGAGGAAAAACATGGCAACTGGCAAACATGGCAGTGATAAATCTGAAATAATGAAACAGGGCTCTAAGTGAAACCAGGAGGGCTTCGCTGACCCAAAATCAGGGTAACTTGATAGTCCTGCAGAGCTGCTGGAGGAAGGACTGCTAGTAAAGCCCAGCTGGACGTGTGGGTACCTAACCTATGTACAATGTGGAGATCATTGGAGCCCTGGGAGAGCTGAGAAAGGTCACATTCCTGGCTTTCAGAGCAACTCTGGGAGAGATGGTAGGACTGCGTGTCAGACAAGATGATACTGAAAGTGAAATTCTTAACATGGCTTCTACTAGCCATACTTTCTCTTTATTTTTATTCTGCAGACTTCCTGAGAGAGTTATGGTCCTATCAAAAGGTAGAGCTGACTAATGACAGGCTGTTTAGCTTTGATCTGTGATAAGTTATGGCTCCAGACGGGATAAATAAATGACTTAACCAAGACAAATATCCTGCTGTCTTCATCCTTGGAATCCTCATGTTAATCTTCATGTTAATAAATGAACAGACGGGGGGCCGATAAAGAGGCTTTTCTTGTGCTTTTTTTTTTTTTTTGACTTAACTGCCCTGTTGTGATTCCCTGTGTGTGTCACAGCTTTGCGTCTATTCTGAGCCCAGTGAATATGAGGGGCCTCACTACTGCAGCCATAAAGGGCAGCCTGTGCACATAAGCGATGGAGCCCTGCTGCCCAGACTGCGGCGTAGTTGTTTTTTCATTCTGAAAACGATATAAATTCCCAGCCTGTAATATAACATGTTTGGGTTAATGTGTGTGTGTGAGAGAGAGGAGGAAAGAGGGCATGTGCGTAGTGTGTGTCTGAGAGAAAAGGGTAGTGTAGGGCAGAGAATGAATAGCTCTGTCACAGGAAGGCCAGCTAATAAAGTAGGTAGTTGAGGGAGGGGGTAAAAAGAATGCATCTCATCTTTCGCCCCTTCACTGTGGGTTGTCATCGAGGGTGAATTAGTTTTATGCTGAGGTGAATGCAACCAATAAAGCTCCATCCACTTGTCAGGCCATTCCCACCATAACCTCCCCCCCCCTGCCTGCCAGTGGAAATTGCATTGGCCATGGTTAAGGAGGCGCATGTGGCTCAAGTTTCAACTTCTTTGAAATTTTCATCGTCAATGAATTGCTAGATCAAGCAGATTAGTTAAGTGTATTTTGGCTTCTTTTCACAGCTGGGCCACCTTTGTGTGTGTGTGTGTGTGTGTGTGTGTGTATTTGTGTATTTAAATAGCGAAGAGGTGGTTGTTCTTGGACATCTTTCCAGAGCCCTGTCCCCCTTGTAAATGTAAGGTTTAGAAACACTGACACATTGTTCTTGCCATCTTTTTCTCTGCAGAAAAGTACATGTTGTCAACGTAAAAGGTTATTGATGTAATATTTCACTTTTTTTTCTTAGGTCTTGGCATTCCAAAACTTGCTATTATGCTTCTGTTATGCTCCAGGAAGAGTCTTGCATTAGAATCTGTGTGAAAAAAAGTATTTTATCTTGAAATGCTATAACCTCAACATTTGTCACTGTGAGTCTGAGAGATGTGACTGTCATCAGATGGGTTGCTTTAATGCTACTGTAAAAACAAGCACAAGACATCACTATAAAAGCGCCTCTTGCACAGCATTCACTGGATGGATATCAATGTCCACACCGCGTCTCAGGCTAACACTTTGACAGCCGCGTTCACAGTGAAACAGCCCATTTTCCATCAAACTAAAAGCTCCATTTTATTCAAACCAGACAAACAGCTCAATCCCTCCAGCCTCACTCCTTGCAGGCCTTTTCTTAGGAGGAAGGGGAGAAGAGGGAGGTTTTTGGGTTGATAACCCCTCTCCATCACCCAGCACAGTGGTCACCCCCGGGCCCAGCTCAGAGTTGGAGGAGGAGGGAGATGGAGAGCGAGGGCAGCGAAAGGAGGGCAACAGTGGGTGGGGTCAATTGATAAAGAGAGGGAATGATGGAGGTCTAGCTGAGAGTTATCTGTTTGGTAATATGTTTGACAGACTCTTTCTGTTTCTTACAATTACTCACGCTGTCAAGTGATATCAGTTCTGCTGTGGCGCCAACTTGTTATCAGGCCCACAGAGGCCGATAGGTTTGTGCACATTTGCTAAATGTGCATTACTACATACCCACTGTATGACTCCATTGAGCTCCACAGATAAGGCTGGGCTGTATGCTGAGGTCTTTTTTAAAGGTTGATCAGCTTTTCACTCACTGTTGTTAGAAATGACATACAGTGCAAACACAGGGATGGATGCCTGGGTAACACACATGCAGCTACTTTTATATATGTGAGCGCAAACAGGGAAATGCCGGACTCCCACTGAGCATGCTGCTGCACAAATAAACCTCAGTCCAGATCCGAAAACGTGGGGAGAAACACCATCTGTCACCACGCTGCATCGGCCCAGTCAGAGGAGGTGGTAGAGAGGAAGGATGGAGGGAAGTGTGAGCTTTAATGGAACCCAGGCAGTCACATGATAGATAACAAATTTCACAATGGGGAATGAGGGAATACCATAATGTGAAGCAGTCACTGCTGCTCTGACTCTGCAGCAGCAGAAACCATAGAATCTTATTCTTATTCAATCAATCAGTTCATAGGTTATTATATTCAATTTTGCACTATCACCATTGCACACAGTCTTCCATAGTATCTTACCTTTTCATGGTCATTGCATTTCTGTGAGTGATTTTTACTTTTATTCTTATGTATGTGTGATATAAGTGTGTATATGTGTTTGTTGTGTTATAGTTGTCTTGCTACTGGATGCTTACTACTGGATCTATCTATCTATCTATCTATCTATCTATCTATCTATCTATCTATCTATCTATCTATCTATCTATCTATCTATCTATCTATCTATCTATCTATCTATCTATCTATCTATCTATCTATCTATCTATCTATCTATCTATCTATCTATCTATCTATCTAATGCATGCAACAGTGTGTGTCAACTGGAATGCTGCAGCATGGTACGCTCTGCAGTAAGAGCTTTACCTGGCAATTAATTTTACTGTACTTCTAGGTTGCTACTTGTTCAAAGCCATAGTAACGCAGTGTAGTGGTAAAATATTTATAGCAACCCCAAAGCTAGATAAAAGTAGCACATTGTTTAGAGACAAACGCTGTTCTCAGCACAATTCATGCGGGAACAGGTAAGCCCAGCCATCACGGGGCAACATAATTGTAGGAACATGGATTTACATAAGGGATTGAGCAAGGCTTCTGTTGGAAATGGGCTGTTGTGATTTCACACTTTGCTTAACGATGCCAATAAAATCATGTTTTACAGATGTCTGGTTTGTTTTTAAGTCTTTACTGGACAAGAAAAAGGAACAAAAATAAACCATGAATAGATATTTTATTACAAAGAAAAAAAGATTTGTTTTAATCCATCATTGTAATTTCTGAAAAACATATCAATTTTACAGTGTGCTTAAAACAACTGGAAACCCACAGTATTTTGCTCCTGGAAAAGTTATCTCACATCTTGGACATCTGCTCTCAGAAATGCATGTCTAATCTGTTTCCATGTAAATTTTGAGAAATGAAAAGAAACTTTAAGGTTTTTTTTTGTTTTTAAAGATTATTTTTTGGGCCCTTTTTGGCCTCCATTTTTGACAGGACAGATGAAAGGGGAGAGAGAAGGGGGAACGACCCATTTTCAAAAAGTTTCTATGTCAGAAATTTGGGTTTTTACAACAAAAAGTAACATGAATGGTTCCCAACAACGCTCTTCCCAAGTAAAATAAATGTTTGTTTTGTTTGCTACTTTCATCAAATGTGGGAATTTTATTTAATTTCATAGCATAAAAAAAAAAAAAGACGATAAATGAACAAAAAGTGACAAAAATGTCAAAAAAGCTTCAAAAACGCAGGAACAATTCCACAAAAATTCCACAAAAATGTCAAAAGGCGCCGAAAAATATTGATAAAAACATCGGAAATAGTGACAAACATGTCAAAATGTTGATTCAGAAAAACAAAAAGTTGCATGGTCTCCGGGGAGACAACACAAGGGTTAATATCTATACACTACAAAGCTGGTTGGGCTTGTTTGCAGATGTAGCATGCAGACTACACTCCTTGGCCTCCTTTCCTGGTCATGAGGAGTGGATTAAGCTCCTTTTCAAGTGAAACACTCTTTATCCACTTCTCAATCAACGTGTGTGTGTCATTGCAAATGTAGGGACTATTAATCAAAGTTAACATAAATACATTGTGATGGGGGATGGGTAATGGTCTGTAGAGCTAGATAAACAAAAGATAAGAAGGGGAACCAGACAAACATGGCAGCCCAAGACGTGACCACTTCTTCTGGGTGCAGACCAACCAACATCTCCTATATGAACACAGCTCTTTCTTTTTGCTGATGGCTATTGCTTCGCACCATTTGAAATCCCCATTGTGCCAATGCAGCGCTGACATACAAAGATTGATGTATTTTTTACACCCATATACCACCCCCTCCTTCCCCCAAGCTCTCCTGAAAATGTTTTGTTAGAGGTAAACTAGTCAGCATGTGTGTTTTTGAAACCTACACCAGTGAGAAAAGATGAACGATGTGTTCCAAGGATTGAATAAATATTTAATATTCCGAAAGCCAGACCACACCAAAAGCATGGTGAAAGATCGCAATGGAACAGAAAATGCACGCAAAGTCTAAATAAAGAAAAAAATAAAAATTTATTTCATTATGGTCATGACTTTTTTTTTTCTCCCAAATGTGTCTCTTGAGTCTTGACTCGCCAGTTGTCAGCTTCAAAGCCTTGGCGTCTCAGCCAACCACTCGGAGAACAAAAGAGTCTCTGCATGTTGTCATTTTGGAGCTGAGTTTGCTGCCCAGCTCTTCTGTTTTTAGACATATTATTATTTAATTTAAAGGTCTGTGCAGTGCATATTTTCTCTTTGGGTTTGAACTTTGCTATTCTTTCTGGGTCCTGAGCCGCTCTTCTGTTCTCTGCTCCTGTTTGCTTTCTCCTGGCTCGCTTCACTTCTTTGCGTCATGGCCTAGTGATGCTCTCACATGGACACACAACCACCTTGCGTCTTCTTAACTCCTCTCTTCTCTCAAGTGATTCTCAAGTGTGTTTGTTATTATTAACTAACCTTCCAAACAGGAGGACATGATCCCCTCTGAAAACCTCCCTGTAATCAGTGTGTTGGAGGAAAAAAAATGAAGGTCTGAACTTCTCAGTGTGGAACCTTTTACAGTCACTTCTTTAGCTATGTTTCATACCTTGCTAATTGTTTGTGTGTAACATTGTCGTAGTACATTTGAGTGACTGTCCCCCCACTGCCACCTATATCATTTCCATATGTTTATATCTATAGCATGACCGTGGAGGTCTTTGCTTCTTTGTTCATGTCTGTGTATCTGCTGTGGTCTGTCTGTCATAGCTCTTGAATCGGGGGGTGCGCACGTGCTTTTAATCAGGCAACCTCTGGCTTTGCCAGACAACTGTACACTGTTCCCCCTCCTCTCTTTCTTCCTCAGTCCTTTCTCTCCCCTTCTCTGTAACATTTGTTCTCACTGCTGCAGGGGACATGGCTCACTGGCTCCACACAGTGGAAGAGATGTAGCTCATACAAGCCACAGAACTTACTGGATCTTCATTTGCTTTGGTGGAATGTATCTAAGCAGATTTAGTCAATTACCTATGTACAATCTTAAGGTACTTTTACTTTATGTTACTTTATTCTTTCACTTCCGTTGACAGGTGTAGTAACTAGTTGCTTTTTTAAATTCAGAGGTATTTGTTAAAGATTAAACTAATGGTTGACAACATTTTGTCTTGTAACTTTTTACAATAAAGGCAGTGTGGTTAGGGTCAATGACACATTTCAGATGCCTATGATGAGTTGTCTGTTCCACCAATGTGATCTTCCCTCTAAAGATGGTTTCATTTACAGTAAAGTACAGTTTGAGGCTCACATAGGTCAAACTGTCCAATATTTGACATAAAAAAAGCAAAATTAAAGAATATTCCCAAAAATATACTCACATTTGTGTCCAGAAATTAGTTTTTTCTACTTTTATCCCATGCCCACTCAGATTTATGTTGTGAACCAGGGAACCACTAGACTAAATGTAAAGTAGTTCCTGTAAAAGTAGCAACTTATTGACTACAACAACGAAATGCTTCTCATTCCTTGATGCATCAGTATTAACAAGATAATAACGTCATATTTGATTAAATGCCAGTCACAGGGTCCATTTTTCAGCAGAATGAGTACTTTTACTTTTGATACTTATAGAGATATTGACAGGCAGACCGACAGACAGACTCCCTACCTTTGAGTAAGTGGGATTTTAAATACAGGACTTTAATGTGTAAAAAAGGAAAATTGAATCAATTGTAGCATTGGTATTTTTATCACGTTCATATGTACTGAAGTCTTGGTATATGTTGTCTCTACTTTCTTTCTATAATTTAAGTTGGATCAATTGTATGACCTAAATAACAGTCCGGGCCACTACAGATAGAGACTGGAATGGACAATTGGCTTCCAATGCAACAAGTGTGTGAACATGTTCTGCTATTTCTGTAAAGTGATCCATTTGTAATAATCCTATATATCCTATAATATTACAAATGTCATCTTTAACCAATTTGGCTTGCTCTACAGTATTAATTTCTTGTCTTCACTTTATTATTATTTCCTGCCAGCCTCCCTCGCTTCCCCCCCCTTCTGTTTCTGTGTCTCCCAGGTCACAATAAGCGACAGTTGGAGTGACAGGCTCATTAGGGCCTCATTACATTGGTGCTTAGACAGGAGGAGGAGAGAGGCCCATGAGATGAGCTATAAAGCAGGACTGGCTGGCTGGGTGACCCCAGCAGGCCTGAAGCTTCACGTTCACTGATGGCCCCTGGGATGGAAAGCACACCTGGGCCAGGTGAGCTTTGCCATGAAGAAGGGCGCTGGGTGTACATCTACCGAGACAGCGGGGGCGGATTCCTCACATTCATCTCATGATGTAACCTCGAGGCACTGTTTCACACATGCACAGACAATACACTGACATGCACATACATATATCTACACATGCACATTCACACACTGTCTGCCAAGCATATTAAAGCAAGTTTAACCTTTCAACAGGTCTACTCAACCAAAGGAAAACAGAACAAATAATGAAATGACTTTTCCAAGCTTGAATAATGAGAATCGAGACAAGACACAAGTTGTGACATGAGCTCTTCCCATTAAATGTTTCAGGCAGCTCATCCTCAAACTGCACCACACCTCTGAATAATAAAGCCAGGGCCGATTGTTCTGCAGTTGGATTTATGTTTAACGCCTGGCAACATATGTCAGTAAGAGGTTTGTTTTCTTGGGGAGCAACTGAGAAATGTATCTCAAGCTGTGGTGATTAAGGCATTGAAGAACCATTATGTGGTTAAATTAAGTGGTTAAATGGAGACCAGATTGCCAGTCGTTTTTTAAAAAGATTTGTTGGTAGAGATCGGTACTACTCTTAATCAAGTAAAGATCTTAATCAAACAATGTTTGCACATAATTCCTCATGTTTAGAGTATTTGATGTGTGGGATTCAGTAACATAATCATAGTAGAGTTATTTAGGCCACTTTAAGATGATAGTCAAATATTTTCCATTGGTAGTTGTGTACAGTTTAAAGGTCTGAAACAGGCTAAGGGATAATCCTGCTCCGTGGTGCTGCTGTGCACTTCATTATTCATTTCTCAAACCGGCGTAAATACTTCTACCACTGTGCAACATGCTAATAGTGATGGTGTTTTATGTCAAAATACAGGGAATTTTCTGCAAGCCGGTTTCAGCACCTGTCCCGTGTTCCTTTCACTTCCTTAATGGTGATAAACGAGCCAGGTTGAGTCTGTTGGGGACTTATTGAAACAGGCTGCACCCAGAACTGTGTGCAAGTGAAATATTTCTTAATGAAGGAAATGTGTCTTCACCGGGACTCACAGCTGCCACAAGTATGCAAGAGCACGCTGTTAAATGTAGTGTGAGTGAGTGGGAGAGTTTAGAATGAGCGTGACGTTAGATTTGGGTTAATGTTAAATAACAAGTGTGTGTGTGTGTGTGTGTGTGTGTGTGTGTGTGTGTGTGTGTGTGTGTGCGCGTGCGTGCGTGCGTGCGTGCACCATATTTTGGCTGTAGTGTTTTCCCATCCTATACTCAGATGTACCCTTTCCCTCCTAGTGGCATACTGACTGCTCAATGGCAGACATGCTGGTTTTAATGCTCACCCCCACGTATCAGTTAAGTCGTGGTCGTTTCCGTCAGTCACTTTGGCTGAGAGAAAAGAGAAGCTGGATGGAGAAGGAGATGGAGATGGAGAAGATGGAGAACGGATGCAAGCATTGATTTGGCTGAATTCTTGACTTTATTTTCCCCCGTCCTTCCTTAACATGGGAGACTAGCAGACGCCTCATCTCTTTCTGCTCTCTTCTCTTTACTCTCCTGTTCTTTATTTTTCTCTTTGCATGGACAGGCTTTGGTCAGCCTGTGCACTTCCAGATGTGGAAAGGAAAAGGAAAAGACAAAAAAATTGGCATTTGACAGCTCAAAATGCATCAATGTGACGCTCCTTGACCTAAAGGGACTTAATAGGCCTAGGAGCATCACAACTAATTATTTGTATTATGTTTTTAATAATTGTTTTTTTTTCCAACCATGTTAGAAAGTTGTTGGTTCATGCATTTCTCACAGTGGCCACATCCAATGACACACAGTATTCGGTACTTCCCACGACTGAATACACAAAAGACACTAAATTAAAGACAGACTGCAAAATAGAAACATATACGGCATATCAAGCTGACATTCAATACCCACGGCAGCCGCATCCCTGGATATCATGGCTCTATTTGGTGAAATGATAATTATGATAATTGTTCTGTGAACTGTAGCAGTGTGGGGTTGTAATAGTTGCTCTCCCCACAACAGGAACTACTGGGATATCTGCACCGGCTTGCCAAAACCACAGAGCTTACACAGCCCTGAGGATGACAAGACAGGGAGAACAAAAGGAAAGGGGTGAGCGAAGCAAAAAATGAGGCACACTCAAGGGTCCCATAAAGACTTTCATATGTCCCGTGTCTTGCATGTTTGATTTCCATTGAGTGCGGCCTGGTTTGGCTGCCTCTCAAGGCAATCCAAGAATCATTTCCACGAGTAGAGGAGTAGATATATGACTCTACAGATCATAGCACTCTATTAGTCATGTGTATCTCATTGATTCAGACTTTTCTTCCCTGTCATTTAAATGTTTCAGTGAAAGGTTCAGTATCGTGGCTGTAATTGACCTATATGGAACCCTGTCACTCAAACAGTTTGAACACACACTGAAAATACCCTAAAATAAAAAGAAACAAGGTGAAACTTTAGTCATAGGTTAAAAAAAAATTCAATTTAATTTTTTTTTTAAACCACCTTAGATTTACTTTGAACTGGAGACTGTCCTGCCCTGACATATTGTTGTATGGTTGTGAAAATGGCATCCAGGTCACTCTCACGAGGCATCTGTAGCAGCTAACAAACTGTATATTTGTCTTTGTTGCTTGTGCTATCTGTTTTTCATATGCATTAGATCTGCCAGAACTTTCAGTCAAAGTTCTGGTTCTGCACACTTTCACTTTCTGGATTCTATAAATGGCTGTGCTGAAAGTCTTCTCTGTGATGAGCTGACATTTGTCTGTGCTGTAGTACAAGCAGGTGTGCTGATAAGGTCCACCTGATGTTATTTGGAAAAAGTAGACAGTGCTTCAAGTCTTTATGCTGAGCTTGGCTAATCGCCATATATTAAGAAAAATCATGCCAATGAAAAGTACTGTTTTAGGCAATAATGGGGATTTTTCAGCCCATTTGTTATGCTGTGCATGTTTTCAAATACACATACCGTTTTGCACACACAGTCATTATTAGGAGTTAGATAGAAATCTGTCTTCTTTCTCTTTAAATCTCCTCTTCATATCCAGTATCCTCTGTCTCTGGCTAGTGTCTTATGTTTTCCAGAGCCCTCCGTTAGCACTCTGAGCTGTCAAGATATGATGCTGCACAGCTCTGCCAGCCAGAGGTGAGGATCGAGAAGTGAGATGAATCTTCATCCTCTTCCTCAACACCTCTGTGATATATGTGGTGCTAGAGGGTCTCCATCCTGTGTACGGGCACTGCTCTACTTACTAGCACTTTATCTCCTGCGATCTGTTATATTCAGTTATATATTCTATATTCTTTTTTTTATTGTTTTATTGGTGAATATTTATAGTATGTTTAGCCAACAGTGTCAAAGTTTTAACAAAGCAATTTTTTTTTTAAAGATTATTTTTATTGCAGGTTATTGCTGGGTACAATCTGGTACATTAGAGCAATCTTATTTTTCAATTTACTTTTAAGAACATTATAGCCGCATAAAAGAGCATTATAATAATTTTAAACAAAGCTATTTGACAAAAAATAATCATTAACCCGATTCCATGAACCATGCTCACTTGGCTTTTTTCAGACATTGGTCGGATTTGCACAGTCTTACCTGCACACACACACACACACACACACACACACACACACACACACACACACACACACACACACACACACATATTGAGCAGGCATGATGCCGGCGTCACACACTGGCACATTCTCAGCTCTTCGGCATGATTTAATTCTCTACATCTAATTTGGGATATGTGCATGGGCAATATGAGCATGTTGCCAGGTTTGTGTCAAGATTTCCAGTGCTCCCGCAGTGTTAATGGCTTGGCTGCGAATCGTCACCACAGCAATGGTCAAAAGTGGCCAGGCTGGTGACGTACACCGGTGAGCCTACCCAAGGGAAATAGCAAGTGTGTGTGTGTACATTATGAGGTGTGCTCAAAGTCCTCTCTCTCCTCCCTTCTTTCTGGTTCCTGAGAAGTGGGCAGCCGTGTGATCGGAGGGTGCCAGGTTCTGCTTTCTTCACCCACAGTGGAGGGCTTTGGTGGAGCAAGCTTTAACACCTCGCAGGTCTTGTAGAGTCCAGCACCCTGCCTTCGTACAATCTTACTGACACAGCCTCATTTAGCAGGACTGATCCTTACCAGGGCAATGGGAGACCTTAATTTAATCACTGTGTGACTGGTGCTGTGTGGTCTCAACACACATTTCACAGACAGTACAACGTTGTCGAGACATGGTTGCCTGCTGGACAATTTTATAACTGAAAGGTTGCAAGTTCAGTCCAAACAAGATCCAGAATCCTTTTTTATGTTGCCTCTGGGCCTTACAGTGAATTGAAACCAACCATTCATGAAAAAGTGCAAACCACTCAGCAGGAACTTTATTTTTGTGAAAACAGTTTTACTTAATTGCTGTGACAAGGTTTGCACTGTCACGACAGCAGCTGCTCCACCTTCTTTTTCTTTTCTACAAACACATCCATATGTGGGAATTGACGTCCAGTGATGTTTGCTTAAATCTTAATTCTCTCAGTTCCCCGGCTGGCTCGGCCCGCTCCAGGAACTGCAGCAGCCGTGCAGCGGGGCCACGCTGCTGGAGGGCAGAAACTCACTGAACAGGAGGGAGAGCTACTAATTGGCCTGAATGGCTGCAATCAGAGCCAATAAGAGATAAGCGCTGGATTGCTCTCCAGATCGGCAGCGATAGCATTGTGCTGTGTGACCGGGCTACGATTGCGATGTTGACCAAACAGAGAACAGGTGTGCAAGCTCTCTACCGCTCAGATGGCCTTCCCAGGAACCCCGAGCAAGCTCCGCCACGGCGGGCCTCACACACCCTGAGCAAACACACTTGTACACGCTTGGATTGCTTTACACTATATGGTTTTATACTTTGAGGAGAAAATCCATCTCTGTGTGAGAGACTTGTTCCCATGTTATAGCTGGATAATCTACAGTATGGAGGAATGTATTCATAAACTTTGGAACAAAGAGACTCTTAACCTGCTTCCTTCATGCCTAATCGAGCTGTATTGACTTTAGTGATAGGGGGCTGGTAAGACGGATGTTGGTTGAACCGGGTGCAGTGCAATGTACAGTACTAATGCTTCATTTTTTTTATGGATCACAAAGTGGCAGCTATTGAATGGTACTTTCTTTTTTCCTGTGACTGCTCCGAAAACTAATTACATATCCCTTCTACCCGCACAGCCTCTGAAGCAAGTATATTTTATTTCACAAACAATGTATTCTGTAAATATTTGGCTCTGATGGCCAGTCTATATTTTGATTAAGAGCTATAAGTGTATAAATATGCCTATAACCTTCTTGGCAAGCAAACCCCTGACATTAATGGCTTCCAGACGACAAAGGACCAATGGAGGAATGTTAACAAATTCACATTTAGTATTGTAAACAGAGGAAGAGAAATAGGAAATAAGCATTAATATCAAAATGATTCTTCAATAGTTTCTCTTTGAGGCTTAATTTCTTTTGTTTGCTTATGCACATAAGAGCTTTTCCAAAAGTCAGTTTGGTATCAGTCATTTTTTATGCTATATATTAATTATTTATTTCTAGAAAATAGATATTGCTCATGAAATGTGTGGAAACAGCACACAAATGTAACTGTAAAACACTCAAATAGTTGCGTGTATGTGTCAGTTTCCTCAGATACTGACACATATGCGGCCCTCTGTACCTGGGCTGTTTACGTCTGAACTTGACAGATTGAGTGTAACTTTTTCAATAAGAGAGGAAGGGGGTCTATAAGAGGGGGATCACATCCTGTGCCAGAGCCCTGCACTCTGTTTCCAAAGCCAGCAGAAGTGATGGGTGTGCTGGGATAATGAGGAGGGTCAGTATCAGAGGGTGAAAGCATTTGGGATAAGCCATGGCTAATGACGAGGAAGTCCGAGGTGGCTTTGATCTACATGGGTCCTTTGGCACATTGAGGGAAAGCTGTATGCTATACCAAGGAGACCCCTAATCTTCTTAGGAATATGCTAAACATCCCTTTACTTTTGGGGAACAAGAGAGCGCTCCATCTCTCCGTCTGTCCACATTATGGGTGCATTTCCAAACAGGCCTGCATCCTATTTTGCTGTTGGATTTAAGGGAAAACCAGAGAGAAAGCTGTGGGTTAGCTGTTTAATAGAAGGAAGGCCTCTTTTGGTCACAGTTTGTGATGGTTTCTACTAAGATGGAATATGTTTTTTGGTGGGTTTTGGGAAGATTTCCGCAATAATCCCTGGAATCGCATTGCTGCAGCTAATTCTACAGGGGAGATTTTGATTTCATTTTGGATGTGAAAGTCTTTTTTAAAGTGCCATCATCGCCACTTCAAAATGATTGATTTCTCCTCATGTCTACTAGGAAGATTTTTTACAAAACAGTTCTTTTTTCTTCTTTCTGTTATGGTTGGAAGATATTTATAGATGTTATATTTCTTATTACACTGAATTGGCCTGTAAGTGACATTAAGCACTATTTTCTGAGACATTTTGAGAAAGGACAGAGCTGGAAATTACAATAGCCATGCCAGCCTGCTGCCTGTCTACGTGCCAGTCAAGGAGAAAAGCCCAAAAAGCTGCAATGAGTATGGAAAATATAGAACAGCTCTTTTCTCCCCTGGCTGGACTGGCAATGTGACTCACTAAAAAACTGTAATGAGTTCAGTTCAGTTCGCAGCAGGACATTTTTTCAGTAAACTCTTTCGCCTTTTAGTTTAGTTTTTAGTTTTAGTTTTCTTGCTTTTCTTACAACACTTTTATTCACACAATCAAGATTGGCTTACAGTGCATTTATGCGTAATGAGAGAGATAGACCAGAGAGTCCTGCTGGTCGGTCATAGTTTTTGTCTGGGAGAAGGTGATGGACCCAGGGACCTCTCCTGTCCTGCTTGCTGTTAGGCCAACAGAGCATTAGCCAGCCGAGGCCTGCGTGTCTGCAGGGGCTTAGGCCTGTCTTCATTCCCCGTTTTGCAGCCAAAGTCGACACCCCTCCAGGGCATGAGGAGAGAGGAATGCACTCCTACCCTCCACCCTTCTCTCCTCTCTCCCTCCAGAGAAGCAGGGATGGAGGCCCCTTTATGGAAAGCAACCAAGACCCTTAGGCATCCAATCCCTCTGTTTTTTTCATCCTCCACTGTACCTCCTCACCCTTTGCTTGCTTTTTTCTCTCCTTTGTGCGAGGCTTGTTTGCAGTGGTAAAATACACAGTGCGGTTTAGCCACAGCCTTCCAGAGGGCCGTGCCGAGCTAGGCCGGGGCCCCTGATAAGGGCGCGCTCGGCTGCTGCGAGGGCCATGAGAGCACAAACATTACACCACTGAGTAAACGGACCCTGGGGCCCACTGCTGAGCGCCTTTGTTATTGTGGCTCACATGCAGCCGGGTCAGAGCAGATAGAGAATGCAGCTCATATGGCTGGCTTATCACAAAATCCAATCCCGGACCTTGTGGTACAGCCTATTCTTGGAACTGGGAGTATGTTAACTCTCTGGTTGTTTTTCCATCTTTTTTTTGGCTGTTTCACGGGATTTGATTCAAAGGCTATTTATACGTGCAGTTATGAAAGGGCATTTTAGGATAGTCCCTGTTCCAGATAGCTATCTGTGCTGTTTGCTTAACTGTTGATAAACCAGATCAATCATTTATGTTGAATATTTGCCTGCGATATTAATGTTTAATTACAAAAAAAAAAAAAAAAAAGTTTCTCTTCAAATCTCTGTTAATCTCACTGAAACTAATGTTATCTTACACTGCTTGGAGAAAAACAAATCCCTGCCTCTGTTCAGATCAGATAATCTGTAGATGTCCTTGACTTATTGCATCTTAAGCAAAGGAAGTGATAGGAAACATTCCTCTTGGTCAATTGAAATGATATTTAAAACTAAAATTAATGACACTTGTATTCAAATTTATCAAATGACAGAATCATATGTATGCAACTATTTTCAGTGCTTCCTGATTCTTCTCTGACACTCATCTGAGCATCTTCCTTCCGTGTTCCTGGAGGTGCAGGATGGAGGAAAGAGGAGGCAGGGTGAGTTATAGCGGGAAACAGAGACTTAAGCAGTTGTCTAAACACTGTCAACAGTGTTCCTGGGCTTAAGAGAAAGATCTTCTTGTGATGCTGTGTGTTCTGTCTGAGGTGACATGATGGGGGCTCTGGTTCCTGTCCTGGACACTGGCTCTGGCTCTGGCACCATCCCTGCTGATGTCCCACAGGCAGCAAGACAGTTTCTAATTAATAAGTGGCTCATTTGGGAAGAAAAAAAAAGGATTCTTAATTTTTCTTTGGTATGCACAACCATGGATGGTATCTGCGATCATGGTTTTGCTGATATGATTGCCCAAGCAACACATCTTGTAGACTACTCTGGAATTCATGAAGCATTGTATGTTACTTCCAAATAATGACTTTGCTGGAATTTGCCTTTGAGGACACAGGGCCAGCGACCCGAGTCACCGGCTCTGTATACACATGCCAAACTAGCTACACCAGTTTCTTTGCAGCTCCAGTATTTTACTAGAACTTCAGGTCACTCACTCTGCCTTTCCAACATTCTCTGTTCTCATCCACAGTCCACAGCTCGGCGTCTCCATCCAGACTGTGCAGACAGAGCGGTCTCACCTTGGTAAACCCTGGGCACTTAATGAAAACTGATGACAGATCAGTCATTAGAGCAACACACAGCAGCCATTTATACTCTTAATCTGTCATACACAGGTGACCTTGGGAACCAAGTGTATGTGTGTATGCATGATTGTGCCCTTTCAGGTCTGTTAACTGTTGATGGCACACATATGCATATGTGCATTTATTTTCTTATTTGAGGCAACACAAGTGAGGTGTGTTCCTTGTTTACACTGGTGTTGCATAACAAAATAAAAATCCATCTTAAAACTATTACACAAAAACTACATGTATGTTGAATGTTTGATTGATGCCATATAGTTCTTATTTTTAAGGTGACTGACCAAACACTGACATCATGTCATGTAAAAATCAGCTACAGCTTCATGGGACTTTAAGCCAGCTATAATCAATAACGTTTTTAATAACAATGGATCCAATGACTGCAAATTTGAAAGTGGTTGCTTGTAGTGACAAACCGACAAAGGTAAATAATTACCTGACCTACTTACCTCTGAGTTCCCCTTGGCTCTATGGAGAGTTTTAGCGTTTTCTGGCCCACAACTTTAAAGTGTGTGTGTCATTTCTAACTGAAAAAGTTTTAAAAACCTACTGTATGCTACCTGTCTAACACACGGCAGACATACGTTTTTGCTCGCAGCACCTGAGAATCCCCGTGAGAATAACAACAGGGGCTTTTCAGGTGTTGCGTTAATCACTCCGCCCAAGTAGCAGTGCTTCGCCTTCTGTGGAGAATAGTTCCCAGTATGTATATGGTTAGAAGATGGCTGTGTCTCATGTGACCTTGTAATTTGTACACGCTGTGACTATACAAATCATAACATGAAATTGATGGTGTTATTTTGTCACTTATTGGGAGCAGTAGGCTAATTGGAGCCGGTTACCGCCGGGATCTGTGCTAAGCTAGGCTAGCAGTGGGTGCACAGACACAGTTACGACACGCAAAGAGATGAGAAGGGTATGTATGAACTTATCTAACTCTGGGTGAATAAACTAAAGTCCCAATAAGTCGGCGTGTTCCTTTAAGTAACTTTAAGCTGTAACTTTTATCTGTCATAAATAACAGAGGCCCACACATTAGGAAGAAATTCGATAAATTCAATTGCAGTCTTTCGAAACAATCACCTTGGCAGAGTTTGCAATGTCAACATGAAACAGATTGACTCAACCAGATACACTTGTTATTGTTTCCTGGTCAGAGCGGAGCTGGAGACGAGACAGAGCTTTTTATAACCTGCAACATTTGCTAAACATTGTCTCAGTGATCTGTTGTTTTTACCACTGCCGTTACAGGCTCGTTAACATGATTAATGGATAACTGAGAATCTAATGAAAAAGCAGTCAGATCCAAGCACACCATTGAACATCCACAGCTTTTAAATGTATCATCACTCAAAAAGAGAAAACCATTCAAGTCTCTCACTAAGATATTAGCTTGAGGGTTATGGCTGTGACTCTCCTAGAGGGAGAGCAAGTTAAAGTTTTTTTTTTTAATGAGCCTCATTAAAGACCCAATACTACTATCATCCTCATGAACTATTGCCCTTTACTTTTCTTTTTAAGGAATTTAAAAATCCAACACTAGATCCATAATGCATCTGTATGGCTACATTCCTGGGAATGGGGTGGCTCTGGGCATGCCCTGTGCCCTGTCTTGTCCCAAGCCAGAGAAAGTAATACTAACCTTAGCCCTTCTCCGTTGTTGCTCTTCCTAATGGGGGGAATTTTGTTTGCTGGGGAAGCGATCTGTTTTGTCTTAGCATAAATTGCAGATAATTGTGCCATTTGGATGGCGGACAGCGGGGTCGCTAGACGAACAGTCAGGCTGGGTGAAAGTGGATGCTTGGGAGTTCACGACTGACTGGAGCTAAATGCACGGACACACGTGTGTATGTGTGGCCGTGTGTTTTAACTTGGTGTGGGCTCTGTGTGTGTGTGTGTGTGTGCGTGAGAGCGCTCCTCCCAGTGTTTGTTCTTCTACTCACAATGGGTTTTAAAACAGGCCAGCGCTGGCTGAGGAGTATACTTTTTAACGATATGTAATTGTCCTCTACAATAATAGCCACCATGTTTGCTCTGGCAGCGCACACAGCGTACAGCCTGTGTGAGAGGGGCTCGGGTCCAGCACTGTAAGGCCCTGTGTTTTGTTTTCTTTCGGTATCTTACTTCACTATGGACTGCCAAGATTGATGAGGGCAATGGGAGTGCGTGGAGATATCTGCGAGGCGTTGCCTTATCCAAGAACTTTCCCACTCCAACATCCAACTCTTTCTCTCACAAATCATGTCAAGGAATGACAAAACAACAAGCTCAATGTCTCTCTGACACTGTGGCTGGCACACATATGCCAGCAGGTACAGGGTGAGCCGGTGCAGTGTTGTTTCCCCCTGAGGTGTAGTGAAGTCCCAGCACAAGCTCTGTCAGGTGCAGCTGTTGGAGGGTGGGTTAAGTGGTGCCCCAAGCCAACACACAGGAGCTTTAGCTTTTGACTGACAGCTCTTTAATGCACAGGCCCTGGAGCCGGTCCAGGTGTGAGACAGAGGCTGAGCTTTAGCACACAGAGTCTGATTAGGAGCTTCTTCTTTAAGCAGCCCAGTCAGGTTTTTTGGAATGACTTATGACTTAGAGCATAACATGTATCTGCAGACACACAGACATATTTGTCTGCAGACTAATTTGATTCATCAGCTTACAGAGTTCTCTTTGTTTTAGCAGTGCAATTGACTGGTTTTCAATAGAGGAGACAGAGTAATCAGAAAGATATAAACAGTATTTCAGGATAAGTTGGGTGATATTTTATATTTATGGCATTCTCAATGAAGCCAACAAAAAGACCAGAACCAACAATGACTTGATGCAATAAATATTGTCTGTCTATCCAAAGCCTTATTTATCTGTACCATAGAACTTCATCGACACATTAATAAATCACAATGTTGCTTAATATGTGGAATGTAGTTTATTTTAAATCAATGTATTGTCTGGTTGCAACAAA
Source organism: Percina caprodes (assembly GCA_013375575.1). NCBI lineage: Eukaryota > Metazoa > Chordata > Actinopteri > Perciformes > Percidae > Percina > Percina caprodes. The sequence goes on from JABXJD010000023.1 coordinate 1,064,069, forward strand.
TTTACAGTTGAAAATAGTCCCCTAACAAATTACTTATTTACAAACTTTTAAAAACCTACTTCAAACCTACAGGGCCCAGCTGTTATACAAAATAATTAAACCTTTTTTTTTTTAAACTGAAACTATACAGTATATTCATGACTTTCAAGATGTAGGTCTTATATACAAAATACAGAATAGATTTAAGCTCGATACTTTTTTCTTTGTAGGTTTGACCATCATTCCTATCAGTAAAGATAACATTATACTCACCAAATTTGATAGAGTAAAGACAGACATCTTCAGCTCTACATGCTCTAGATTGCACACTATTCTATAAATGCATCTTATTACCGCTCCCTTTGCACTTTGTTCTAGCAATATCACAGTGTTCCCAATTACTGTAACTAATAACTGGTTATTATAGCTGAACAAGAAACAACGGCCAAAACTATAAAAAAAAAAAAAAAAACTCCCAAAATGATAGCCAGAACTATCCTCCACTATCTTCCATTTTCAGAATCAGTTTGAGTCCTCAAACTCTGTTCTAGGGCTGCATTACCAGATCAATTCCTGTCAGTGCTGGCAAAAGGAAATCAATGGAGGCATAAAAGCAATCATTGACCCAGGCAGCCATCTGCTTAGCCAGCACAGCTGATTGTGTTTTGGCCTATTCAGAAGCTCTGAGAAACATTCCCCGAGAGGCAAACTACATACCCTCTGTCTCCTCCGCTCATGTCAACCTTTGTAGGTCCTAGCTGCAGCCACCAGGGACCCTGTGATGTGATCTAGGATTGATTCATAGCCAAAGTAGTTTTAATTGACACTTTTGGCGCTACATATCAAGTGAGACATTAGAGAGTAAGACATCTTCTCTTACCGCTCTGTTTCATAACATGTCAGCCCTTTTATCAAGCCAAGGCTCTTAGTTCTACATGCTCCACCAGATTTTGCTTTGAACAATCTGAATCCACCACGGGGGAACGTGTGGCAACATCTTGGTAGAAGGTCAAAGGTCAAGCTTCATTTAAGAGTTCAATGAAGCAATTCGCCTCTTGGAGCCCTGGAGAGAGACATACCCAGCAAGTCTACGGTGTATTCATCCAGAAAAATAACTGATTAAACTGAAGCAAACGCCTGTTTTTACCCATAAGACTCTCGCAAAGCGAGGACTTTACACCGCGTCTATGTTGACTCCTGAACAAAATAAAACCTTCACTAAAAAATACATCTCACAACAAAGGGGGATGTGAAGAAGATGAATTTATTCAATTGATATACACATATTTCAGGTTTGGCCATGGCAGTGCTCCAGTGTTTTCCAGTGTGTGTGCGTGTGCCGGCCTGTCTGCGTGTGTGCGCACTTTCTCTCTCTTAGGCCTAGGCCACACTTATACAGATATTTTTTGTAGACTTTTTATATGCAATTTGGCCTTCTGTTAACTTTCTGTTGTTTTTGGCAACTGAAAACTGATCTCTTGGAAAACTTACAGGGTGAAGTTTTTCAGTATTGTCATGTAGACAGGGACAAATTAGTTTTTGGCTTGCAACATTACAAATGAGGTGACATTTTGTATGATGGTGGACAGGGCCAAAATAGTGCTGGTTGTTCTAACCTTGCTAACAGGATTTGATACAGATAGATAGATAGATAGATAGATAGATAGATAGATAGATAGATAGATAGATAGATAGATAGATAGATAGATAGATAGATAGATAGATAGATAGATAGATAGATAGATAGATAGATAGATAGATAGATAGATAGATAGATAGATAGATAGATAGATAGATAGATAGATAGATAGATAGATAGATAGAGTTACAGCAGCAAAATCTGTCACAGCACAGAAAATAAATATAAATGAAATGCTAGGATACAATATACAAACATATAATATACATGAAATAATAATAGGATAAAATACAAGAACAAATATTTGAATATATACAAGTTGGAATACAAAAATGTGCACCTGCTTAAACAGTATGATAAATATGTAGATAAACCTATTGTGCAGGTTGCATTTAGTGCAGTATTGTGATGTCTCAGAGTCTTATCTAGCACCCAGTGATAAAGTGTTAAAAAGTTTTATTGCCTGTGGTAGAAATGATTCCTTGGAGCGGTCCGTGAGACATCGAAGCTGTTGGAGCCTCTTATAGAAGGTGCTCCTCTGTTGGACCACACATGTTAACACATACATGTACACTTACCCGTCTACTACATTAAGGAACAGAAGCGTCAGAATGCGCTACAGAGTAATCAAGTGCCACTGCAGCCAGGTAGCCCTCTGGTAATAGCTTTTTTCAGGCTTCTCATTTGCAGACATGGCTTTAGGGTTAGGGTTATTGCTGCCTGTTGGTTTGGCATGCTCCAGAGTCTATTAAAATGTAACATTTTCATGAGTGGACTACTTGTAGGCTCTCCTGGTTCCTAGCTTCCTGCTCAACCTACAGTATATCTAACCTGGCTCTTCTCCCACTCTGTGCTATAGCCTATTGTCTTAACTACTGTGGATTGTCTGTCTTCCTGCCTGCCTGCCTGCTTGCAACCTCAGCCTGCCCACGTCACTTACCAGCCAGGTCTGCCGTCCATCATCACCTAGTCTCTCTTTACCAGACCATCCTCCAAGGCACTGCAAAATAGCTATTTTTGGTCAAACCTGTACTCTCAAAAGTTGTTTTAGTTGTTAGAGAAAACTCAGATTGGACAGATAGTCTAGCTAGCTGTCTGGATTTACCCTGCAGAGATCTGAGGAGCAGTCAACCATAGTCCTCATAAATAGATTGGAGTTTAAAATTCCAACACAAGGTAACAGACATCGGCAAAAAGACATGCATCCGGCGGAATTTGCCCTGCCCTGTGCCTCAGCCAGCCAGCTTCTCCTGTCCACTCACACACAATTCCTTTTTGAACTGCACTAAACGTCCTTAAACTTTATTTACCCCTGTGTCAGTGACCCCTTTGGGTCACACCCTTGTCACATCACAACAAAGCAGGGTTAGGAATTTTCCGTTTCCAGAGCGATTACTGTCCTGACAACTCAGTACATTATCCCCTCATGGTGGTTGTTTTTGAGTTTTGCGGGTGCAAGTCTTGTCCTTACATGCATGCATTAAAATACTGTAAATATTTATGTCCGCCTCTTTTGAATAGAGGCCTACTGTATCCGAAGAGAGGAAAATGGGGCGGGGGGATTGAGGTGGAGCCCCGTAAATGGAGCACTATTTGGATTGTTGCAGTCTTTCTATAATGCTCCATTAATCTCACCTCTCATGTGTATTTCCCATCACAAAGCATTCTGTCTGGATACTCATGAGAGAATCAGATAGTTAATCTTTACGGGTTACCGGGGCTCCATATGGAAAATTGTCTGGCGGAGTAAAAGGCTCAGCTCGGCTTGTCATGACAGGCAGAGTTAGGAGACATTTTAAATTGACATCCGCCTCCCACTCTGTTGCGGTTCATCCTGTGTTTTGTTTGTTTGTTTAGTTGGCCATCACAGCTTTCTGGACGATTGTCCTCTTTGGTGTGTGACTCTAGCCATAATGTTTGAATTTTGAATCTCACTTTGGTGTGGTTTTTGCTCTAAACAACAAAGCCACTAAATAACAGCTATAGGGATTCTGACACTGCCCGTTCCACAAGAATAAGAAGAAAACAACAAGCAACTGGCAACAAATTATTCTTTCCACTGGATTCTTTTTTTTTTTTTTCAATACAATGTTCTCCTGAAAATGTTTGTTTAGTTCTTAAGGTTTTTATTAGCATTATAAGCAGCACTGTGGGGCAGCAGCTCTGGCAAGAAGCAGCTAAAGGAGCATGGAGTGCCAACCAGCTTGTCAGATGGTCTGTGCTCTGCAGGGGTAAAGAGTACAGTTTCTTGTGTAAACCGTCAGAGCGCCACAGACACACAAATACACAAATGCATGCCAGAGTCTATATAAACACATCTATCTCTCGCACTTAGTGTCTCTTTTCCCTGTTGGGGGTAGATGTCATAAGTGTACCGCTTGCCAAAGGAAATCACTGTTGTATTCACGTATGTGAGCACAACTGTTATTACAGGGGAGAAAATAGGGTAGGCTAATGAATGAGGCTCATACATTCCACAATTCCAGTGGTTTTCCCCGCTCACCCCTCCTGTGAAAAACAATGAGACATTGACGCTAGAGAGAAAAAATCCCTATTCAACAGTCTGCTGCTGTCGTTACATTTTTCCCCTCTTTCCCTCTCATGTCTTTCCTCCACTCTCTCCATCTTTCTTTCTTCTGCACTCACTTTTTCCTTATTTGTCGTGTTATTTATATGAGATCACGCTGGGCAGCTTCAGAATGGAAGGTTCCCCTGGGAGGTAGTGGTGGCAGCATGAGGAAGGTGTGTGTGTGTGTGTGTGTGTGTGTGTGTGTGTGTGTGTGTGTGTGTGTGTGTGTGTGTGTGTGTGTGTGTGTGAGTGAGTGAGTGAGTGAGTGAGTGAGTGAGTGAGTGAGTGAGTGAGTGAGTGAGTGAGTGAGTGCGCTCGCGCGTGCGTGCGTGCGTGCGTGCGTGTGTGTGTGTGTGTGTGTGTGTGTGTGTGTGAAAGCGAGTGTGAAAGCGAGTGTGTGACCCACCAGCCACCCCTGCACAGAGGGCCCTTTGTGCACGTCCCCGGTTTATAACACCTCTACTCTTCTCTGCTCCGCTCTCCTTTTACACCATTCCCTTTCTCTGCAGCCGCTGCCAATGCTGCCCACTGACACTTTCATGTATACACACACACACACACACACATACACACACACACACACACACACACACACACACACGCATAAACACACATCAAACTGCTGCCCGGTTTTTATTCTAGGCAGAGATCGCTCATTCTTTCCAGGGAGGGAAGCGTGTCATGAACTCTGCGGCTCTAAGCCCAGGGTTCTGGCAGTGGTGGCCTGTGATGCAGCCACAAATTCAAACCGGGTCCCCCCGGTCTGGAACATGCCGCTGTGTCTCTTGCTTGGATGGGAATAACACCCAGATGTTCGGATATATAATGCTTTGGTGTTTTTGAAAACCATAGTTATGCTTTTCTTCCTTTGCCTGCTGATATATTCATCTCAAAGGTAACCTAAATGCACCTTCAGGCCCCCACCAATCATCACTTCCTGTATTTCCTGCTACTACGTTCATACTTCTCTTCCCCTTTTTCACTTCAACTCAATGCAAAGATGCTTCATTGGTGTGAAATGATAATGTTTCCACAGGGATTTTACATCGTAGACATATTATGTTACTGTAGTGCATAGAAGTGATTACTGTTTCTATTTTTCTGTCTCAAGCCCCAGGACATGTACACTGGCCCAAACAGAATCATTCCCATACCCAGTTATTAGAAAGGGCTCTAAGACAAGGAATACATTTTCCTAAGAATCACAACCACTGCAAAATGACTCTTTGTGTTTCTACAATGTACCATTCATTCTAATAAGATTAGGAAATAATCTATATTATTAAATATTTGTTATGCCATTTGTGTGTGTAGGGTGCCAGCAGTAAGTTAGCAGGCTCAGGAGGAGGAAGTATTGGACTTGCATGCTCTCAACTGACTCGACTAGAGAAAGACTTGCATGCTCCATTGGCCCAGAAACATGGAAGCCTGAAAAGCTTATGCACAGTTTATGAATGGGTAAACATATTATAAAGTGGTATTCAGTTTTCTTAATAGCTCCATGTTTTCATTTCTCTCTCCATGTTTCTTCCTTCCACACATACATACTGTATGTACAGTGTATTCCCTTTGATCTTACTGCTTTCACACTAGTATACCTGAGCAGATGTCAGTAGGTTACAACAGGACCTATAGCACTGTACAGTTTTAGTTTCAGTTTTAGTTTAATTTTTATTTCTGTGTCATGCCAAACATTTTGGCCCATCCCATGATAGGATTACAAGACACCACAAACTAATTCAGCAAACGTCTTCCGGTCGTGGATACAATTCACACACACACACACACACACACACACACACACACACACACACACACACACACACACACACACACACACACACACACACACACACACACACATATACATGTACATACATGCAATATATACATACACATATATATACACACACATACATACACACACACATATACAGTACATATACATACATACAATATATACATACACATACATATATACACACACATACATACCCATATACACACACACACACACACACACACATATACATACATCTATGCATACACATACACACACTCATATATATATATATATATATATATATATATATATATATATATATGTATACACACACACACACACATACATTTACATACACATACATATATACATACACACATATATATACAGTATATATAGTATAAATATATATATATATATATGTATACACACATACATATACAAAACATGCACATACATATATACACATATACAGTATGTATATATACACACACACACACACACACACAGCACACACAAACAAATCATCATCTACAGATCATCTCGATGAAGAGCATTGTTCCTCTTCTCCCAGGCTTGCTGAAGATAATTGGCTAATTAATATGTTTCACATGTGAACAGCCATCTCAGTCTTTGAGCATCATCCATATTTACCAAATCAATCTCTGTTTATATCTTACAAAACACAAAATCACACTGTTCACAATAAAAAAGGGACAGTAGAAAACCAAATGGAACTCATTTTCATTATCATTTCTATATATATCTTTCCTCTTCTACATTAACATATCGTCCTGTTTCAGTAGTCGAAGGTAAAACACCGGATCTCGCTTGAGCACATAGAGATCTTGGCCTTTTTGAAAAGTTATAGACAACATAATTCTCTGTGCCATATTCTGGTTTTATCATTACAGAATTACGCAATTTTGGCTTAGCCCATATATGGTCAGCACACTGCTTTTTGTCTGTAGCAAACACCGATTCTTTAACCCTCATGTTGTCCTCGGGTCAAAGTGATCCATTTTCCTTTATCAATGTTGTTTAACTACCCAATTGTAATTACCAAAAATCTCATGATTGATTCCACCCAAGACATATTCCATTCTGTGATTATCCATTCCTTTAATTTTAGTCGAAATAATTTCTAATTTCTGCTTTTCTAACTTAAACATTAGGTATAATTTCCAATAAATGAGTTTTATTGACCATAAATTCCAAAAATAACTGTAAAACTAAAGTTAATAGTGTCATGTAGTGTTGAAAACGTCCAAAAAGTGACAAACATTGAAAAAAAAGTCAAAAGTGTTGAAAAAAGGGGACAAAAATGTAAGAAAAAGTTAAAAACATTGATAAAAAGCGCCAACAAAAGTGTTCTCAATTTTGACGGAAAGACACAAGGGTTAAACAAACCAATATTCAACTTTTCATGATTAAAAACCGCCTCACCAAAGCCATAATTACAAAATGTTTGCATATATCTTTAGACCAAGGACCAAGAATACAGCTTTAATAAAGCTTCTAAAAAAATGAACATTTCCACAATCTTAGAAAAATATTTAGAGCACATTCATTTGAACTGAATTTTTTCACCCTTTACTTTATGTCTCCACACAGAAACTCCTGCATTACCTAGAGCAATAAAAAACGTTGTTTTTAAAAAAGGTGATCTGCGACAAGTTCAGCTCATAAAATGTTTGTGGTAATAGAAATTGAAAAGAAACATTTAAAAAAACTACTGAGTTAACAATTGTCCACCAGGGTCTCTCAAAGTAATTTAAAAAAATATTTAATAAAATAGTAACACTTTACAGTAAGGTACACAAAAAAGGGTAGTTACTGTTTTTGAAAGAGCGAATGATTAGTTATCCTTTTTCAGAAGGGTATTTATAACTCTAATATTTCTAAGTCATGTTTACTTAAACTAATTCCGGGCCAACAAATGTATTATTAAAGGCTTAAGCTATTATTCCTTTTTGTCTTTGTCAGTTGATACCTGCAGCCAAGACAATCTCCTGCAGATTAACAACATGTGGCAGTTTTAGTGTAATTCCCCTTTAAAACACTGGTCCCTTTCATCATTACGATAAGAACAGTTCACACATTCCTTCAAAATGAAGAATATTTTCTCCATATGAAAGTACTCATGACATATTTCCCTTCCACATTTAATGAATACAGATTAAATTTCACAACAGAATCATGATTTAGGTATTTTTCCCATTTCTCTGAATGTGCTCCGTTTGCTTAGCATGCCTCTAAAGTTTAAAAATTCTGTCAACAGCAGAGTGGCAATTGTTTTTTATTTTGAAACAACATTCTGTGGGATATATAAGGAATGTTGAAGAGAGAGGAATGAAAGAAGCAAAAAGATTTATGAAGCTCCCCCTAAAAGTCAATATGGGTTTCAAGTTACATCTATGGCGCAGTGGAGATTTATGTTTAATAAGCTTCAGGTGTTGGCTGGCTTGGGTTTGGGCCGGCAAAAGGGGAGGGTTAGATTGCTTGTGGGGGAGCAGAGTGAGTGACTATTTCACATATGCACATACATTCTCTCTCACACACACACACACATACACACACACACACACACACACAATTTCAGCCCATTTCTGCTGTCAATGTCTGAACCGATGCTTCAACATGTACGGCTGTCCCGCGTCAGGAAAAACAGAGCTACCTTTGTGCCCACCTCTCAAATGGTTTCGTCTGGCTGTCTGCAAACGCCCGTATGACAACACACAGCCTGTCAGGGGTGAGCAGAGACAAAACGAAAAGCTAATACACGAATAATAAGCAAAGAAGGGAGGAATGTGCAAAGGTCAGAGGGGAGATTGACAGCGGGTATTAAGGCCGTCCCCCTCCTCTTTAACCCTCCATCTTACCCTTTCTGCTGTGTGTTAATGTGAGTGACAGGCACTTTGCGCAGGAGTGTGTAAACAAAGGCCAGTGTGTAGCTATGTGGAAGGCGTGTCCCCTCCACTAACTTTACCCTGTAGCTGTAGAGGCAGGCAGGAAGGAGCAGAGAGGATCTCAAGAGCATCATGAGATGTGTGATGGTGGCTTCAGTAGGGTTGTTTGGCACCCAAACAAAGATGTATTTTACCAAGACTCCTTCTCCACCTCCGCCCACATATGTCTGGTCTTACCCTCAGACCCCCCCCCCTGTCACACCCTTCCACTCTTACCGAAGCCCGTCACACAGCCTACTTGTCATTTATAAGCCCATTGTAAATCACCGCAGCAGGCATTCCTCCTGACACCTGAAGGTGTCTCGACAAGATGGACCAAAAATGCATCTAAATCACTTCTGAGTATGCATGAATGTGAAATAGCTACATGTGACATTCAATAGCGGCTTGCCTATGGCTGTACAGCCTCCCGCCCTCCCTGCTTCTCTCAGTCTTATTTCCCAACGAGACACCGTGAGAAGAACCAGCTGTAGCTATATAACAATGATCTACCTTCTCTCTACATCTCTCATTCTGTTTCTCATGTTCTTGTCTTTTGTATTTCTGTGAGGGTAAACTTTAGTTTAATTAAAGCCATCGTGAGGACTGAACAGGGCCACCCACAGCAACAGGTCATTAAGTTTGCAAAGCTGAAAATGAGACAAATTAAAAGTAGTCTCTATGGTAAAGAGGTTAATTGAAGAAAACAACTTAATTGCATCTCTAATGTAGCTCAGCGTGAATCCTTTCAGGAAGACATAACTTTTAATCGATGCTCTCTCCTAAATCAAATCAGCTGTTATCCAAATGATTGTACATTTTATCATGCTGTATATAACGTTTGTATATCTGCAAACTAATCTCTCCTGATTGAAATGTAGCTCAGCGTAAATTATTTCAGGAAGACCTAACTCTTAATCAATGCTCTCTTCCTAAATCAAATCAGCTGTTGGAGGCATTCACCTTCCTGCTAAACCAATCAGAATCGTCCATGAATTTCAAGGCCCAATCACAGAGTCACAACTCTGCTTTAATGTTTCTCCCTTTGCTATCAGTTGTCATTTCAGGCAAAGCGTGCAACCCTCCACCCCCCCACCCCCTTCCACCTCCCCTTTCAACTCCAGTCATCGTCTACTCCAGTTAACCGTTCCGGGGCCTCCTTCGGTCTGGTCTTCGGGCTCCTTCGTCGCCCCCACCGGTGTCTAGATTCCATCGGGGGGTTATGATGGTTCTCTACCTCTATAAATGAACTATTAGTGTAACGATAGAGTCTAATCTACAATGAGTTTGTATATTTTATTATGCTGTACAATAAACCTTTTCATATCTTCAAACGTCTCTCCTGATTGAAATAACTTCTTCACCCTAATCTAAGGTACCAGCATCCTCTATTTTGCTTTGTATTTCAAGAAAGGCATGAGAATCTATTGTGTTTGTCTAAAACACATCACTTACATTGCTTCACAAAATATACACTGACTTAGAATATAGATTTTCAAGGACAAGGTACAGTCTGTGGTGTTCATATGCTGTTGTAGTGTTGTTTAATAGTGTGGTTAAGTAGGGGTTGGGAAGTGATAATTGCAGGTATGTGTACACAAGGGCACAGCAAAGGAGGAAAAGAATAGCTTGTTGATTAGATTGGATCCTGTGGTGGTGTTATTGTATGTTGTATGTTGTGTAAAATGGCACAAGTGGCTCTTATTCAGTAGACACACGCTGGAGGGCTCTGCCTTTTTCTTCAGCACAATGGCCCACAATTCCCTGGGCAGTTCTCAGATGGATCATTTTACCCATGCTGCCAACCCGGCAGCTAACCTGCTCCAGTCACAAACACAGTTACAGTTACAAACATAGACCCAGATGCCTAGATACATGTACATAAACACAAGCACAAAAACACCTGAGAGTGACTTCACAATCCCCTATAAAGGGGTGTTTAAGCTGCTATAACTGGAAAATCCCAATTCTTGAATACATGCATACACATGCTAGTAATTATGAGACATTAGCAGCACACTTTCAGTGCATGAGCGGTGCATTCAACTGTGTCAAGGGAGAACTGTACACCGTCACCCAAGCTGCTGCTGTAGAGATACTTTTCACTCTCCAAGCCAATCGTTGGCTTTCCCTCCTGGCTAATTGTCCACGTGCTCACCAAACTGAACTCTCAGATTCCTGAAGGAGATTGAAACACAACGCCTTCCCAAGACAACAAGGCAACCCAACACTACACATACCTCGAGACTCGTTAAGTTACGCCCCTGGTTTCTGCAAACTATCCCAACACCAAACACCTACATGTTAAAGCACAAACACACATGCACACTTAGACATTGTGTTTCTTGACAATTAGCTGGGTATGTGGCCTTTTCACTCGCTGGCAGTGGAAAATATTCAATACAAGAAGTGTTGCTTTTCATCATCGTTTGCAGTAATTATTCATGGTTCTGGCAGTCAGCATGCCCGTTCAAGCACTTAGCCTCCCCCTCACCTTTGTTAGTTTAACATCAGGACCAGGCAAGAAGTTCAGACTTGTAGCCTCCACACATTAATTGTAAGGGGATTTTATCGGGATGCCTATTTTGGGCTGTTTCACCTCAGTTCTTTACAGCTCAGAGTTGTCTTCTTTGTGTACAGCCACATAATTATCTACAAATCCGCATGAGTTGAACTATCAGTCTCTACCAGCTGGGATTTACTTACTATGTATAGAAATGAAAAGAATAAAAGAAGTGTCACTGTGGAGTGTCTGAGTATGTTTTAAGTCAATGATAGAACGTATTCTGGCAATAATAATTTATATTAGGCTATATTATTCTATTTTACCATCATTATTTTGTTTTGGAATTCTATTGTATCATATTACTACACATTACGTCTCATATGTGGCTGTCAGGACTTATTTCTCTTAAAACAAGAAACATTTCAAAAATTCAATGAAATATTTCTAAATATGCCAGGAAGCTATCTGTTGCAACAAAAAATGGAAAGGCACATTATTACACTAGAAGAAAGAAAGTGAAGCAAATGCTGATACTGATACATTTACTTTTTCTTCAGTGCTTTACAACATGTAACAGAATAACAGAGAAGAGCAGTAATCAGGATGCATTCAAATAAAAACCTTAATAACAAGAGTAAACATTACCATTAAAAAGCAAACCAACAAAAAACAAATACTCTTTATAAAAGTGAGCCTCTGAGGAACATGTCAACATTTTGGAAAGCTTTTTCACTTTCTTGGTGAGAATTAGATGATAACATTGATACCATTCTCAAAGCTTCCCATTAGCATCAGCCAGAAGATGATAGCTTAGCTTAGCATAAAAATGGGAATAAGGGACATTTTTACACTTTGGTTCTTCCACAGATTTAACAGATGTGATGGTGCTTTTTCTATTTCTTCATGCTAAGCTAAGTGGCTGCTGGCTTAGCTTCATGTTAATCAGACAAAAAGGAAATTGGTGTGTGTCAATCATCTAACTTTGTACAAGAAAGCAAATAAGATTATTTCTCAAAATGTCCCATTATTCCTCCAAGGAGGTAGTTAAAAGGTGGCACTGACTTGGTTAGCTTAACTTCATCAGACTGTTACCTCGGTTGTTCAAACAGTCAGACACATTCTCAAGTTGAGTGATTGCACAAATACTGCATATAAAATGGTGTTTTAGAGCTCCCCACCCACACACACACACACCCACACACACACATATGCTTGCAATTATGAGACATTAGCACACTTTCAGTGGATAGAAGCAGTCCATTAAGCTGCGTCCAGGGAAAACTGTACACTGTCACCCAAGCTGCTTCTGCTGCTTTAGTTTTGTTTTTTATTCTCAGGCACGTAGGTCTGAGTTGGTTTGTATTGGAATACAATCTCTCTCCAAAAATTGACATTGATTTAAGAACACACAATTGTGGCACTCGTTCAAAATCACTTAAAATCAAGGGTTTGAAATATTCGGATTTACTGTTTTCTGTGACATTTTTCAATGTTATTCAAAGTGTGTGCAGTGGTCAGAGATTGTGGAGTAAGTTTGTACATAGATAGAGGTACTGTAGTAAGAAATTATGTGGGGGGAGGGGGATTATGATTAATGTACACATTGATGTAAAATGTATAATTAATATCATGTGTCATATGTTTTAATGTATAGCTAAAGAAAAAGGTCCAGTGTGTGAAAGTGGATCCAACTGGTAAGACATACCAATAGAAGGAAAGGGATCAGGGGTATTAGGATCCAGATACCTCACCATGTGGACCAGTTTAAAGAGAATGAGGGGATTTTGTTTAAAAGTCCTGCACACAGCGGCCAACAGAACTGATTTACTAGCAGTCTGAACTGGCATTTAAACCAAAAGACAGTGTGATGAATCAAATTGCTGCTGATATCTGTGTGTCTGTCTAAATTCAACCAAAGCAAGTATGTGTACTGTATGTGCACATGCTGCTGAACTGATGAGAAACAGTCGGAGCTTTTAACACTTCAGAAAGGGGATATTTCTACAATGGCTGAGGTTTATGATTTAATTTATTGTAGAATTACAATATGAGTTAAGTAAGGGCTTACTGTATATTTAAAGTACATCCACAAGGGTAGATGAAAAGTTACCATTGGTTCTAACAATAAATTGTGCCATAATGGAATGTTTTTGGGCCTCTTTATTCAAATAGCCATGCATTTTGCAATTGCAATTTAATTACATATAGTAGAGTACTGCTGTGCACAAATAGTATTAAAAACATGGCAATTGTGGAATGGGAACGTTATTTAATCTATTTATTTGGGTATAGGTCACGTTAATGTTGTTATTTTTGTGTGTCGATTACGAATGTTGAAGTAATGTATTTCAATGGGAAGCCTATTTCGTGATCACAGAACAATTACGGTAGCGAGTAGTATTGAAAAGCCGAAAATCCACGCAGGGAGGGTGGTTGGGGGGGTGGATGGGTCAAACAACACAGGACTTTCACCCCGGAGACCGGGGGTCATGTCCCGCGTGTTGCAGTTCCTATCCGCGTTATTCTCTTCCTAACCACAACCGCCACGCTGTTGTCTGCGTGTCCTGCGTGTGACGGCTCCGTTCCCAGTCTTTTTCCTAACCACACCTTTCCCGTTGTTGTCGCAGACATGTGGTGTTTAATTTCCCCGTTGCTGCGTCTCCCAGAGACCGCGGATCGTGTCCCGGTTATTGTCACTGTCCCGCGTGTGGCGTTTCATTTCCCCGTCGTTGCATCTCCCAGAACAGCCCAGTGTCATGGCAGTTCGTGAAATGGTCACGTTCGGAAATCGTAACATATTCACGTAATAAACGAGAAAATCGTGACATGTACACAAATTAATAAATCTAAATAATGTGAACATTTCACAAACTGGCATGAAACCAGGTTGCTCTCCGACAAATTCAGTGACAGATCAGTGTGCACAACTTTCATTCAAGGGCTTGTTCTTAGACTTTATCAAACTCCTCCTGCAATTAAGCAAAATGCATGGCTGTTATGTTTTTATTATTATTGCTTTTTGACATTGTTTTATTTTCTTAAAATGTTGTTTAATTTCTTTTCTTTTTGTAACCTTTATAGTTCTGCATTGCCCTTAAAGTTTAAAGTAGTGGGTAAAGTTTTGAAGTGAGACACTGAATGAAGTCAAAAGTCTTCACATGCATAGAAAAATGTGTGTATGCATGTGTGTATGGGTCAAGGAGACAAACTGAAGAGAGAGGAAAACGAGAGCTTGCACTACATCAGCAAGATTTACAATTTCTAAACGTCACTGACTCTGCAGAGTTGATGGATCTGAACAAGCAGGGATTTGGACCGATACTTGATTCTGTCTGGAGTCTGTTACAGCACCTCATCACTCCGCCTCACAGCGCCAAGATATCATTCACCTTTGAACTCCAGAGAACGCCCCTCAGTGACTCCTGAGAGCCTCACAGTGGCCCATTTGCCAACCAAATGCAAAGCTCCGCTTACTTCCATCTGTAACCGTGGGGTTGTGGCCGATGACGTGAAAGTTTGGTGTGTACCTGATTCCAGCCAGAAGGTGGCCAGAGATAAGTAAGAGAGCTCCACAAGACAGATATAGAAGATTGGAAGTGAAGATCCAAAAGCAAAAGAAAGATTTAATGAACAGGAAAATAGATGAGATGAGAGGAAGTGAAGGAGGTTGGAAAATGTGTAGGAAACAAGAGGGACGGTGCATTAGTCACAGGGTAACTTAAGCTCCCTTTGTGGCTGAGCAGAGAGAGATTTCTCATCAGTGATTTGGCTGGAGCACATTACAGAAACACTATACATGCCAGACATGCCATTTGTCCATCTCCATTCCTCTATGTCTCTGTCTCTGTTTTTCTATTCTCTACCCAAAAGATCAGTGCAGGGAAACAGACAGTTTTCTGCCTCAAATGGACTCAAACGTAGGGTTGGGTTAGGAATTAACTGAGGCAGGTGATCATGTGTTTGATTAATGTAACCATGTCACCTCTCCTAACTTTGCTCAATCTGTGCATTGTCTACTTTCTGTGCTTGTTGTCACAGCTTGTTTCATTTGCTGTATACATTTAAAGTGACATTCATATTAGGACTTTTACACAGCAGGAGGTTGCATTATTACAATTAAAGATATTGCATTAGAGCAGGGATCTTCAACAGGGGGTCCCCAGAGTCAAGGCAGGGGGGCCTCCAAAGTGTTGTTCCTTTTTGAACATTTATTCAAAATTAAAAAAGTCCCAGCATGAAACAAACATAATATTAGCAAATACATAAATAGCATAGAGAATAAATATACTGCTTACTGGCCCATAGGTAAGTCACTAAGGTAGCCATCCACAGATATAGTATATCCTAAGGATTCACTGCCCCACACATGTTTAACATTAAAACATGATTTATAAAATAATGCCAACAATTATTAGGCTATTTTAATAGCTTATTCTATGCAAAACATGTATACAGGCTTTAGGCTGCCCTATGCGTTATTGTATATGCAACTTCATTTTATACAGTATTTGTATAGGGGGTCCCTGTTCCGTTCTCTCTTTTTCTTTTCAGGGGTCCTTGGTTTAACTTGCATTGGAGCAAGTTACTTTTGAGAGTCACATTGTTACGGTATTGTACTCTTTAAACAGGGACACTTTAAACAGGGACTGCTTTCAAAGAAATATCCCGCCAAGATAAGCTGACATAGCATTTTGATTTACATGGAATGAATGAAAAGCCAAGTAGGTTATCAACCTAAAAACACATGCCTTGAAAAAGGATCTGCAGCAGGGTAAATGGGCTAAATTCTCCACACACCTTTGGGTCTGGATCATTCTTTCACTGGTGAGTCCGGCATATTGTCTTGTTTGTGTATTGGTATTTTGTTACTGTTATGTCTGCACAATGGGCCTGCTGGGGTTTCTCTTTTCTTCTGTTATTGCAGTGAGGGGCTGCAGTTGGATGTAACAGAGGTGTGTGTTCGAGTGCGCAGTTTGTGTTGTGCATTGTGCGTGTTTTAAGGTGTTTGCTGTGACCTTAATTTAAGGACAGTTGAAATCAATCAAAAAATCTTTTTCTGTTCATCTCTCACTCTCTGTCCTCTTTTCTTCCTCTCCTCTGCCTTGTCACAGTGTCTCACAATTTCAGGGTGCTAGATTGGTGTGAAATGAGTTTCCTTGAGTGTACTGTTTGTTAGCGTGGGTGCGTGTGTGCAGCTCACTCAGTATCTGAACGGGTGTTTATCCTTGTTTTTTGTGTGGAGTTTTTCCCCTGCGACGCCATAGACTAGAAAAACTGTCATCACCCAGCCATAAAGCAGATGCCTGTTGCCCCCATGTGATGCAAACAGACCCACCAGGGTGATTACCTCCGGGTAACCTTCCATACTGATCAACATGCTGTCACACACACTGATGTCACACCCTGAATTTACTCACCATTGTCTCCTCTTCCATTTTGGTATATTGAGATTGCTTTTAAGTGTCAGAAGAAGAGAGAGAGAGAGAGAGAGAGAGAGAAGAAAACAAAACATTGTTTGAAGTGGTACGGAAATAGCTTTTCAGCATGCAGATAGTTATGACGTGGTGTAATATTTTATGTGGCATTACATTACATTCTGTGGTGTGTCTAATATCTTGTCAGGTTGGTTTGTGAGGAACAGTATAGTATTCCTGTGACATACCATTATCTAAAAAGCAACTAAAGATGTGAAACTTGGCCATGTCAGGGGTCTGATGGGCCAGATGGACTGGGGAAGCTGTAAATATGAAGCTAGAGCCAGCAGCAGGTTAACTTAGCTTAGCTTAGCTTAGCGTGTCAACACTTGTTTTTTTTGCACGGATTGGTACAGTGTGTGCAGATTGTAATTATATGCTTATTTTGTTAAAGGTCATATCATGTTCACTTTCAGGTTTATACTTGTAATTTTGGTTTCTATTAGAACATGTTTACCTGTTTTAATGTTAAAACATTCATTTCTTTCATACTGTCGGTTGGCGAAGGCCTTATGAAAATTGATAGAATTCTTATTATTCCACTAAATAAATCATTTCTGAGTGACATACTAGCTTGGAAAGTTATGAAACTTTGAGCCTCTGAGTCTTTGCAGCCAAGGAATGACTGTACATAATATAGTTGTGACATTATAACCATATGGAAGGCCTGACGGCTTGTTTAAAGACACAATGTCGGAACACAGGCTGTGTGCATTTCTCTGTGGATTGAGCGTTTTGATACTTAATAATACAATAATTAGCACCTCAACCTCTTCACAAATCAATAAAGACATGGAAATCTCACTCACTTCAATATGAGACCTTTCACTTTAGACAAAGCCAGGCTATCTTTTCGCCCCTGTTTCCAGTCCTTATGCTAAGCTAAGCTAACCAGCGGCTTGCTGTAGCTTCATATTTACCCTACAGCCATAAGAGTGGTATTATTATATACTCCCTCTGTGTTGTAATTTGATTCTCTACTCAGAACACCATAACTGAAATAATAACCAAATATTTGTTTGCTGCTATATTAATGCACTGAATATCAAGTACAGTTCCTTTAAACTATTTTTTATGGAACCAGGGCACACAATGCTGGAAATACTAGCTAAGAATATATACTGAACAAAAGATCTAAGACTTTTTCTATGTACAAAAAATGATTATTTCTTTCAAATGTTGTTCACAAATCAGTCTAAATCTGTGTTAGTGAGCACTTTGCCTTTGCCAAGATAATCCATCCACCTCATAGGTGTTACATAAGATGCTGATTAGACATTATGATTATTGCACAGGTGTGCCTTAGGCTGGCCACAACAAAGGCCACTCTAAATGTGCAGTTTTACTGTATTATGGGGTCAGAAAACCAGTCAGTATCTGGTGTTAGGGTTAGGGTTCATCCATGAAGAAAACACCTCTCCAAAGTGCCAAATGCCATCGAATGTGAGCATTTTCCCACTCAAGTCAAGCTGTAGTCAGGTTGGGGGGGATAAACACTAACCCACACCAGATACCCACTGGTTTTAAGCCCCCTCTCCCAATACAGTAAATCTGCACATTTTTGAGTTGCCTTTTATTGTGGCCAGCCTAAGACACACCTGTGCAATAATCATGCTGTCTAATCAGCATCTTGATATCCCACACCTGTGAGGTGGATGGATTATCTCGCAAAAGAGAAGTGGTCACTAACACAGATTTAGACAGATTTGTCAAAAATATTTGAGAGAAAAGCCTTTTGTGTACATAGAAAATGTCTTAGATCTTTGAGTTCAGCTCATGAAAAATGGAGGCAAAAACAGAAGTGTTGCATTTGTAATTTTGTTCAGTGTATGTATTCCTGATTTGGGAAAAAGGACCCTTTAACATAGTAAACAACAATTTAGTAACAATTCAATACAACGACAGTTCTCCCACCAATCCTGCCAAGTCTCCCTCTTCCCCTCGAGCACTTTTAATCAGTGGGTAAGAGAAAGTATTGCTCTTCTCCCTTGTCTGTTGAGTGTGTACTGGTGAGGCTGCATGTGTAGTCTTGCAGGATGACTTCATGCCATGAGTGGCTGATCTAAAAATGCCTGGGTGCCGGCGAGCCTGGCAGGCTTTTCAGATTGTCTCTGCTTTAGGACTTTTTGGCAGATCCCTAACAAACAGAGAGACAGGGCTCCACTCTCAGGAAGACACTAATGCTGCAGGGCAAGACAATAAATGCACAAGTTGGAGGAGCTTCGCTCAAGTTGTTCTTTTTTTTTAGCAGTGTTGCAGTCTGGCAGGGTAATTACCCCATCTTGCAGTGGATGTGTGCAGCAACTATTTAGCAGTAATCTTTTCTGTTTGTCCTCCAACAAGTTGGAACACCTCAGTGTCCTGTGTGTCTTTTGGGTGTTAAAAAAGGGTTGTTCCAAGGAGTTGAGTAACAGAGTTTCTCCCCAGATGCAGCAGTGAGCAGGTGTGGAGTTGAATACTTCCCACTGACACCTCAATCATATTTTCTACCCAGAGGCTGAAGAAGCAACTAAAAGCAAATAAATCCTTTAGTTTTGAAACACTGTAATCTTTGAGCTGATGGTGTCAAGAATGTCTTGATTCATGCTCAAAACCAAGCCATAGGCTACCCCTTTTATTAGTTTTCCAACAATTAAAAACAGAGAATATGCGGCTTCTTGCTACATTTCCTGTGTTATGGCAGTGTTTTATTACTGCTGCTGTTCCTGATGGGAAGGTGAGCCATCATGTGCCAACTTGTTGAAAAACAATATGAAAGTTGTAAGGTAAGGTGAGAGGGAAAAGCAATAAAATTTCATTAAAGTAAGTGTTCCTGTAACAAGTACACCTGTTATGAGCTGATTTTGAAAGTAGGCTTTAACAGGTTAAACGTGTATTAAACTGTATTTTCAGTGACAGCTTATCTCAGTGTTAACATCCTGACAGATGTTAGACAAAAGTAAAAACATGCAACACCTGTACTTAAAACATTTTCATTTGACCATGATGGCTTGTTTTACACACCTTAAACCATGAATGACAAAATGTTCTTTACATTACGGCTGCCATTTTTTTAGCTATTAGTTTAAATTTATTATGTTCATTATATTCATGAAGCTTTTGTTTGAGATGGTTATTGCAACCCAATAAACATCTATTTTTCCTTTGTGTTGTCAAAGTCATAGAGCATAATTATCACTTGGCAGTCTACTTGTTGGTGCATGCAAGGACACACTGACAATAGACACTTGACACTTGACAGTGGCTGCCAAACACTAACCTTATGAATCTATGTATGATCATAAGCACAGGTTCTCATACTTTTAATGTACATTTTATTATTTGTAGTTCTGGTTTATCTTCTTGCTCATCCATGCAACCTTTATTGCCCATACATCATATCAGATGCTAGAGACCAACAGGCAAAGTCTTTAGTACCACTTTCTTGGTAGCAAAAATTATAAAAACAACCAAATATTTACAAACCACTTTGATGTTTAAATTAATTGATCTTTATAGCCTGCTTACATGAATGATCAGTATCTGATATGTCTCTGTAACGTCCAATCTCTGACTCACAGTGATCACACTAGTTGACCTGCCACTCGTGCATATGATGCCGACAGGAGCAGGTAGGCTACTCTTGCTGGATTATAACTGTTTCAGGTGAGAGGAAAATATGATCTTTTGTCCTTCCCCTCCTCTAACAGAGTGCTGCCAAGCAGTCGGTAAAGCAGCACATCCTTTCCTGACTACACCCCTGGGTGAGCGTGATCTACTGTGCAAGCTAGGAAAAATGTTTTTTTGGTGCTTTTATTCCCTACTTTTTTCTTCTTTCTTCACCTCTTCTTGTCTGTTATTATCATCAGCCAGGTACCTTTGACTCATACAGAGCGACATGCTTTCATCAAGGCATTAGGCTGTTGAATGCAGTGCATTGTATCCTGATGTCCAAACCTTTTCTCCTAAAATGTCGAGGAAAATACATTTTCCCCTGGTTTATGTTTGTTTGAATATGTCCTCATACCAGCGCACGTTGTGAAACGGTCACGGTAATGTTGTCAACATTGTGAAGTAAAAACAAAATTCCTCAGTTAGGTTTATGAAAAGATCATGTTTTGGGTTGAGTAAGTATGTATATAGTAAGTTTGTTACGTAACTTGAGTTGCATGGGTACGCTAAATACGTTATTTAAGTGACATAAGTTAAGTAGGCTATGTTACATATGTGATGGTTAAGTGTTATGTAAGTTAAGTATATTACGCAAGTGTCACCTTTGACTTTTACACAGAACACAAACAGCGGTCTCCTGGGTGAAAGGCCTGCGTTTTGTTTGACCCATCTATCTACCCTGACCTTTTCCTATGTAGACTTTGACAGTCCCTCCAGAAAAGTGTAATTATACAATTGCATAATTTAATGCATAATCAGCCAAAGTCCACATGTTTGTGCTGGGGCCGCATTTTTTCAAATACGCTGCACTTTTGCCGCATAAATTGCCGATTTCCGCGCAAAATAATGCCGGGCTTGCATGATTTCATAATCCCCGCATTTTTGGTGCAAAAAAAGTCACATACATCTTAGCAGAAAGTTTTAAAATGTTGTTTGTACTTCACACAAGAGCAGCCACTATCCCTTGTTGCCACTGGAACGTAATGAAGTAACGCAATTATGCAACAAGACAAACACAGTCTCTTTTTCATCAAACCACAGTTTTTGCAAGTTCCCGCAATTTCATTGCATAAAATTGCATAAATATCCCACATATTCCATTACATCTTTTTAAGAAAATAAAAACTCGGCATTTTTCTGGAAGGACTGCTTTGAGTAAAAATTTATTTGCGATGTGTCAAAAACAAAACTGTCTGCCTTGCATGTTCAGGACTTACTTTGTTATTTTTAGTTACTTGATACAGCAGTTGAGTATTAACAAGATTACCCAAGTTATCCACTGCTGCACAGCTGAGACCAACCATGTAGCAACACATCCATCACTGTGCTGCAAAGCCACTGAGTCTAACAAATTGTCTTGGCTGTCTTCTCTAAGCTCAGTTTTGCTCTTGTTTGCCTTCTTGGCTTTGTAATCTACTCACATCACCTGCTTTCTGATCTCATACAACAGAATCCTGATAGGAAACAGGATCAACTATTTTCCACATATTAACAACTGTCACAGGATTTGGTGATGTATAAACATACGTAAATTTGAACTGGCACAGTGCTGGGAAAATGACTCTCTGACCTCAATCACCCTCAGCTTTAAATTTATGGATTCTAAAAATGAATAACACAAAACCCAATAGCAGTAAACAACGCATGCAGGCCTGTGTGTTCAAGCACACAACCCTGCTGAGATTTGCTAAACCACTTGCAGAAGTATGAGTGATGATCCGCACTCATAAACTACACTGTTATCAATTAGTGCAGCTGGTGTGGAACATCTTGACTAAACAGGCGGGCGTAAATCACAAGTCCTGTACAGTATGTATGAGAGAGTGCGTGTGTTTTTGTGGGATCAGTAAAAGTTTTTTTTTGCCAGCATCAGCCTTCATGTGGATAGGCTCTCTTCTTGGTGTACCAGAACTCCTGGAGCAAAACCGCTGTTTATCAAATGAAAGACTTCCACTGTGGGTTAACTGGAAACATCAGGGATCTGGTCAGAGCAACAAGAGGCACAGTGAGGCTGCCTTCTGGGAGACAAAGCAAAAAAATGTCCTGAAAGTAAAAGGCCATTCATTGAAGCAGCACGGAAGGACTACATGCAGGTTGCACAGAAACGTCTGAAGGCAGTGAAGTGAATAAAGCTGTCCTCCAATCAGGCCGTTGTTGGTTTAACTTAACTCAATCCAGCCAGCACCCCCCGTTATCAAGATTACAGATCAAGTTTCTGTGTTAACAGGCAGCTTGACCTCTTCATCTTCATCTACCCATGAACCTATCCTCCTCTGACCCAGCCTGGTCTCACAGAATTCCATGAAATGATCACGAACTGTTACCAGCGCATTACGTGGTGGTGGCACTGAATGTGTGAAAATTCTGTGTGGCTACCACGGAAAACAAAGCCAAAGTGAAGTCAATGGGAAGATGAACGTAGCGTTAACAGCAACGGTAGCCAGTAGTCTGAAAGCACGAAAATCTCTATTGGGAGCTTGGTTGGGGTGGTGGATGGGTCAAACAACGCAGGACTTTCACCCAAATGACCAGAGATCGTGTCCCGGATGTCACGATTCCTGAACTCAATCGTCCTGTTCTTCTTTTCCTAAACCCATCCTATTAAAGGGCCGTGTTCATTTCATGGAATTCTTCCGTGGGCCCACCACAGAATTTACAGCAATTCTGTGTAACTGCCACAGATTTTAATTTAATGGGCCGTAATCATTTCATGGAACTTGGTGAGATCAGGTTGTCTGACCCCTCCTACATGGCAAACTGTGATTTTTTATTCACACACAAGGGCATACAATTTCAAGTTCACTTTAAACAAACAAGCTGGGACACTCTGAGACGTGCTTTTGTGTGTCACTAAGCATAGAGATGTTTACCTTAGGCCTGAAAGGACATAATACAAAGGAATGCAAAGTGAGGTTACACCATGACACACACCACTGTCTTCTGGCCAGCCCAGGGCGGTGTGCACACAAACACCCTGCCAACACCTTGTAGTGAAACTGGTGACAGAGCTCTTGGCCCGATCCAAACACAAGAGGAACTAGGCATGATTTTTTTCTATCATGTACAAGACAAGAGAGAGTTATTTTCATACAGCAGACGGGTGGCAGTGGCTACAGTGCAGGTGTTAGCATTTTAGTGGCTGACTTTAAATACTGTGTTTGTGTGACGTGTGTGATTTCACAGCATGAGGTAAGTTGAAAACACAAAAAGTGGACTAACAATAAAACTATAACAATAAATAGCTATGACCTCCTCATTGCAACACTTAAGTAGCATATTTAGGGATTTATTGATTTATATTTAAGGATTTTTTTGATGGCAATGATTTTCTGGAACATAATAGGAGTATTTTGAGATGTTTTCTTGGCTGTTTTGATACATTGTGAAATTAAATTTTAGCATTTTAGAAATTCTTTAGCGATATTTTTTTATCCTCAGAGGATAAAGGTTGATGCTAGAATGGATGGCCTGGAGGCCAAGGCATAACCCGCCTTACTGTGGCTCTGATTGGCTTACCCTGATATTCTCACCCAAATCTTAACCAATCTCGCTCCTCATGCCTAAACCTAACTAACCGATCAACCAATCAGAGGGGGGTCATGCCTTCGCTGTCCATATGGACCATCCATTCTAGCATCAACTGAGAATAAAGCATACTAACTTTGGTGATTTTCTGACTTTTCCTCTCGCGCCACCATGAGGTTGACATTTGTGTTTCTTAATGAAATGTTATTGGATGGATTGGCATCAAATATGGTACCGACATTCATGTCCCTGTCCCCATGATCAATTGTTCTTAGACTAGAACAATTGATCCTGAGTTTCCACTGAGATCATTAGATAAATATTTGAATTTGTCCAATACGTTATACCAAATACCTGCAAAACTAATGGCATGCAAACATAAGCAAGAGTTTGCATGCTAACATGCTAAACTAAGACTGAAAGATATCATAACATCTCATTTTATCGCTATTTGATGTTAGCAATGTAAATCCAAGCTAACTACAAGGTCTTGTCCATCGCATAAACAAACCAACTTTTTTTCTTTGTTGGATGGGACTATAAAGAAACAAAAGGGAAATGACGTGCATACATTTTAGAGCCACCTTAAAGCTTAAAAGTGACCCATTTTTTCATTATTCCTTTAATATGGAGGAATGATATTCTTTCTCTCCCTTTCTCTTTATCTCAGTTTACTATTTTACAATATGAACCACAAATGTAGAATTAATTGTGTCACACGCAATCACACGATTGGATAATGACCAATCTCACTTAATCAATTCCATTTTTTACTTTGCTTCACTGAGCTTTATTGTTCAGCAGCATCCAGCTTAGCAGATGTTTGGAACAACTATTCTTGCCTGTCTCTTTCTGCAGCTACATATTAATATGCCACGGAGACAGCCAGCTCTGAACATGTGATACTGCTCACGCGTGTGAGATCATAGCTTGAGAGGGAGACATTACATCGCTGAGTAGTGAAGATGGTGTCTTTCTTCCACACTCCTCATCCTTCATCCCCCTCATTCTCCATCTGGAGTTCTATCTTCAATAATGCCAAACAATGTCTGTCTTTTCCCTTGTAATGCAAAACTCTCAATACTACTGCTCTGTCATCCTCGCTACACATACACGGAACACACACATCGACTTGATTACTGTCACAAAATCAATCAACTAAGTTATTTTCACGTTAATCACAGAGCCTTTATTGCCTTGGCCGCCCTCCTCAACCCTGACCTGCCCATTCACCTCACTGCCTGCTATGAAAAGCTTTGATTGTCCTTTCATTTTCAGGTGCCTTTAGGTGACTCTAGGACTGCATTGTTTACCTTCAGCTCCTGAGATGGGATCCATCTAACCTCCCTAGTCAGGTGCTTATCTGATGCAATGGACCATTGATCACCTTTTACCCTTTCAATAAATCAACTCTCTGTTATTTGAGTGGACAATCATCCACTTGGTAACCTAAAACTAACCTCATATATTGCTGCTTCATGTTCACTGGACCTCCGCTTGATGGTGTGCTCTTGTTGGCGGATCGGGTTCAACTGAAAATAAAATGGGATGTTGTATTTCATTTGAGTTGCGGTGATGCATGTCATGAGTTCAGAAGTGTTGCATTATGCTACATGCCAGCACTTTGGGTGATCATCCCACCAAAGCTATGAAGACAAAGTGATGTCACCTGAAAATAAACAGAGATTTTGAAACGGTGACAATTTCTTCTAGATAAACTCTATTTCATAAACTATCCTGTTTAAGAATTCCAACCAACTATTTCGATCTAACAAAGCCATCATAAACCTGATGAATGACTTTTCATCTGGGCTGTAAATATTTATCCATTGCACAAATCCAAATTCCATTACCGGAATAAACATAAACATATTTCTTTCTTTCTTAAACAGGCATATATGAAATTAAAGAGTTCAACTAAGTGCCACCATATGGTCAATGGTGGTTTCCAGAGCTGCATTGTTAGTTGTGTGTGCAGTATGTTTTTGACAACAGCTTGGCTCTCATCAGCATCTCCAAACGCATTGCCTGTGGCGCTCCCACCAACCCGTCCGACTAAATCCCAAACACGGGAACGGTTTGTAATTTGTCATGACTGTGTCAGATATGAACTGATGTGTTTGGGGTTAAGGAAAGCACCCAGTGAAGAGGGGAGATGATGAAGCAATTTGTTGGGGGTGGCATTGATACAACAAATGGCTCACGCTAAAACGATGTCCACATCCCTTTATAACAAGGTTTATGTCAGCATCAGCATCCTTGACGTTCCACTTTGCAGGAAATTGGCTGCATGTATTTTCCGTTTCCTTCCACTTTCTTTGTTTTGGAATTTGAAATTCGCTGGATTTATGAGAACTATTGTTGAGTGCTCCTCAGATCTCTGCATGATAAATTGAGACAGCTAGCAAGACTATACACTCACCTAAAGGATTATTAGGAACACCTGTTCAATTTATCATTAATGCAATTATCTAATCAACCAATCACATGGCAGTTGCTTCAATGCATTTAGGGGTGTGGTCCTGGTCAAGACAATCTCCTGAACTCCAAACTGAATGTCAGAATGGGAAAGAAAGGTGATTTAAGCAATTTTGAGCGTGGCATGGTTGTTGGTGCCAGACAGGCCGGTCTGAGTATTTAACAATCTGCTCAGTTACTGGGATTTTCACACACAACCATTTCTAGGGTTTAAAAGAATGGTGTGAAAAGGGAAAAACATCCAGTATGCAGCAGTCCTGTGGGCGAAAATGCCTTGTTGATGCTAGAGGTCAGAGGAGAATGGGCCGACTGATTCAAGCTGATAGAAGAGCAACTTTGATTGAAATAACCACTCGTTACAACCGAGGTATGCAGCAAAGCATTTGTGAAGCCACAACACGCATAAACTTGAGGCGGATGGGCTACAACAGCAGAAGACCCCACCGGGTACCACTCATCTCCACTACAAATAGGAAAAAGAGGCTACAATTTGCAAGATTTCTGTTTTCTCGATTTCTGTTGAGACATTCAGATGGTAGAGTCAGAATTTGGCGTAAACAGAATGAGAACATGGATCCATCATGCCTTGTTACCACTGTGCAGGCTGGTGGTGGTGGTGTAATGGTGTGAGCACTGTTTCTGACCATGTCCATCCCTTTATGGCCACCATGTACCCATCCTCTGATGGCTACTTCCAGCAGGATAATGCACCATGTCACAAAGCTCGAATCATTTCCAGTTGGTTTCTTGAACATGACAATGAGTTGACTGTACTAAAATGGCCCCCACAGTCACCAGATCTCAACCCAATAGAGCATCTTTGGGATGTGGTGGAACGGGAGCTTCGTGCCTTTGATGTGCATCCCACAAATCTCCATCAACTGCAAGATGCTATCCTATCAATATGGGCCAACATTTCTAAAGAATGCTTTCAGCACCTTGTTTAATCAATGCCACGTAGAATTAAGGCAGTTCTGAAGGTGAAAGGGGGTCAAACACAGTATTAGTATGGTGTTCCTAATAATCCTATAGGTGAGTGTATGTCCAATCCGAGTTTTTCATTATTTGAGCCTCTTTGCAGAGCCGCTGCAAAATAGTTTACCGGCAATGACGATTGTGATTGGTTTAAAGAAATGCCAATAAACCACAGCACGTTTTTCTCCCATCACAGCCAGACCCTCCTCCGATTCGCAACGTGTCAATGGTCTGATGGAGCAGAGGATTGGGGATTTGTTTTCTTTGCATTTGGCAAGCAAATCATTTCTCTCTTCTAAGGATGTGCAACATTTTTATACTGTATAAATAAATGTCAATTTTGCAATTGTATGACCCATGTGTATAACACAGCTGTGTTTCAAGCTATACTCTTCATTAAAGTTTGACATCGTCCATTTTGGTTCTTAGAACTTCATCTGGTGAGTAGGAAGTGATTTATTTTGTTTGTGCAGCAATAATAAGAAGAAAAGAGGAAGAGAAATCCCAAGTAAGAACATGTCACAGCACTTGCCCAGTGTTTGATAGATAATCATTTAGTGCAGCGCAAAATACTGCAGAAATTACAATGTAGCAAAAAATATTACTGGTTAAATAAATAAAAGGGATTGTGCGTTGTGACAACTTAAGCACCAATTCCTGCAACATGTGAAAATGATCCCAGACTGATCTTGAGTGAGCTCTGCAGAAGAGGTAGGGGCTCATTAGCCAACACTCAGTCCATTACTGGTTCAGACCTCGTGGCACCAAACTGTCTGCACCCATAGATTCTAAGAGTGTGGGGGGTGAAGGCCAAATGTTGGTCCCCTGTGCTCCCCTGAGCCTGAGCAGATAGCATCACGCCAAGAGCAGCAGTTAGACCCTGAAACCTAACCACCAGCACCCCCTCCTCTCAACCCCCGACTTAATTAGGCCATAATTTTACTGTAGTAGTGTGGTTAGCGTGGAGATATCGGCCATGTGGGGAGAGGGGTGAACAGGGGTTTATCAGTGGTTCCAAAAGTCCCATTAAAGGATTTCAGTAGCTTTCCTGGGCTCAAATTGTCATTCACACACCCACAAATGTTTTGTTTTAGTGCAAGTCAGCATTCCTCAATACAATCAGCGGTTTTAGATCAATAGCTTCTAGAAAGCAGCACCCCAACAACTGCAATTTGTAAATTGAAAGTATGGTTTTTCCATCAGAAAGGTGAGCCCTACCGCTTCAAGAATGTGAAAATGGGTCAATAGATTACCATCTCATCCTTCATACTATTTTCACTGGAGCCCGTCCAGTTGGTTCATTACTGGGAGAAACAATGTGTCCAGTGTGTAAACATTACTTCGTCAACGTTTGCCCACGTATACTTTTCACACTTTCACACATCAGGCCACATTAAACCCATTTATACGGAAATACACACACACACACACACACACACACACACACACACACACACACACAGTGACAACAATGCCATTTTGTCATATATTGTCAATGTTACTCTGTAGTATGTTTCTCCAATTATTCCTCAATCTTGCAGATGGCAAGTAAAAAACCCACAACCTGAAGCCTTTAAGAGGAATTTGTATCTGACC
This sequence comes from Percina caprodes, assembly GCA_013375575.1. Lineage (NCBI taxonomy): Eukaryota > Metazoa > Chordata > Actinopteri > Perciformes > Percidae > Percina > Percina caprodes. Next base: position 1,093,192 of record JABXJD010000023.1, read on the forward strand.
AATGGAAAGCAAGCTAGTTTGCACAATAACTCTTTCAGACATTGCAAAAACCACACTCAAGCACACCAGTCCCAATTTTGGTCAGAATGGTGTATTTTGATGCAGCCAGGTAATTAACAAGGCAGTAAATTATACCATAGTAAATGGGCCTACAGTTAATGGCTGTTATACTCTTTGCATTCTTACATGGAAAGAATGTAACAGGGTGTGAATAGCGCCAAGAATTACACAGACTCAATTTCCCAAAACCTCTTTCTCTCTCCAACCTTTCTGTGCAGTATCCACTCTCTCCCTCATCAGGCAATCAGTCTATGTCCTCAACTTTGTGGTTTACCATTGAGAATGGTACAGGCATGGATATGTGTGTGTTTGTGTGTCTGAATGTATTACGGTGCATGCCTATGTTACTATTTGCACGGTTTGAACACAACATGCTGGTCTCTTTTATTGCTTACGCATATTTCAAAACTTTTCCTGCCCTGGAGCCAGAGGAAGACCAAACATCCTCCATCGTAAATTTTCTCTGAGAGCACAACCTGGAGAGTATGCCACACAGGAAACTATACACACACGTACGCACGCACACACACATACACACACATAGAGATGGTGAGATGGAAAAGGAAGGGAGAGACAGCATCATATATCTTAAGCAGAAATTATTTTCATTTCAACAATATTTACCTTTTAACTAACATCTACTCAAATGAAAGGATTCCCATCATGAAAGTATTTTTTTTAAACTTAATTGATTACCTTTTTCCATAACAGAATAAGCATGTTAGCCTATCACCCCTCATATAAATAAACTTCTTATCAATCAAAGTGGATGGCGTGGTTTTTGACTGCTCCTCTTCACTTCACCCGACTAATGGGAAATCAAATCTGCGCAATGTCCTTAGCTCATTGCTCATCTTCAGGACGCCTGCCCAATTAAATGGATTCAATTTATCAGATGTGATTCATTCCCAACACAAGCTCATATTTACCTCAACTTTGATTGATGCGGATCATTATGATGATTAAATTAGGTCTAAATTTGTTCGTATGACAGCCGTCTTTGTCTTCACAAAGGGTCTCTGTCTCTCCCTCTGTGGCTCTGCACTGGGAATTAATTGACATGTCTGTATGTGTTGGTGAAGACAAAAAAGGGAGTTATTAGTTATTATTGGAGTGTGTAAATGTGTGCAGTATCATGTGTGTTGTGTTGTTTGCCATTCAGGAAATGGACTCCTTTGTTGCATTTTCTGTGGTCTAGCATGTTTCGTGGTCTTGGTTTTGGACTCGAGACAGCGGATGACAACTGGACAAGGTCAGGAATTTGTGGTCAGCTCTTTTGGTGCACATGGCAACAAGTCAAATACAAGGGGCAGGGGGAAAAATAAGATTTCCATCCAAAGTTAAGCAACACACTATTTGCTTTTGTGACGACATTCATGTCGGGAAAGTCAGTGGAGTCATTGCTTGCTGTTCATTATGTTCATTTTAGCTTGTTTATTTATCCGGAGAAAAGACATAAAACTGGTCAGACTGACGCCTGAGACACAGAGAGGGGGGTAGATAAAAGATCTTTGGGTTCAACTGAGATGGTCAAAACAAAACACAGAACTACACATAAACTATTCTAAAGCACATATTCCCATATTACTTCTGTTGTGTACATTTTATTCAGGAACTCAAAAAGCAGCCTGGTTTTAAGCTTGCCTGAAATTTTAAGATTATCCTGCAGCTTTTTGAAAGACAGGTAAAGAGCTGCATGGTATCCTTCAACTGAAATGTAAACATAAAAATGACTAAAATAGGACCTAAAAGGATTTCATTTAGCAACCACAATGTACATTACACTATACATAATATATATACTTAATTATTTAAGCAATGTACTGTATGTGATGTAAGATTAATCAAGCTGATTTTCAGATTGTTTTTATTGTTGCATTCCTGTTATATGGCCGTCTCCCCACGGCCATATATAATCTAAAGAAGTGCTGTTGCCAGAAAGTATAAATCCCCGCCTGAGCACTAATTGCATGATTTAGAGCATAGCTGTTGAACACCTCGGAGAGGCCCCACATTGGCTTTGTGTGGACATTATACAGGCAGACCTGCGTAGGGACTGGAAGATAGAAAGTGTGGGAGGGGGGGAGAGATGAACGCGGGGGTATAAAGAAGTTACAGTTGCTGATATGAGACCTCAGTGCTAATGGGTGCCTGATTAGATTACCATACAACCAAAGCCCCTCTTTCTTTTTCTTCTCCTTTCTGTCATATGGATTCCCCATTTAGTCCCTCATGTCGATTTCTTTTAACAGTTATATTACATTGCACGTCATATAAATGGCTGCAGCAGCACATGCTGTTCTGTGTTGTGTGACCTGCGGGGCAAGTGGAGTCCAATTGAGAGCCACATGTGAATTCATTGAAATATATTTAATGGTGCATACCAGATAAGAACCTTCCCTCTGGTCTGGCTTGGCAAGTGTTCTGTGACAAAAACCTCAAGGTAGTCATGCATTTTTGGGAAGTCATTGGTCAGTTTTATTTGGATGTTGATGGTAAAAGTCAGAAATCTCACTTTGAACATGTATTTATTGTCAAATTTAATGTCAGTTAAATACAAATAATTTATCTCTCTGGACTGTGTGCTCCAGTAGCTCTACTTTGATATTTAGATTAACAGCCACTGAAGTTCTTTGACTTTCTGTAAGGCTTAGTATAAAGGAATCAGGAATAGGAGAGGAAGTCTGATTAAAGAGTTTCCCAGTTTCGAAGCTAAAGCTGTCTGGAGATGCTCTGTTGTCACTCGCGCTAAGTGCTGTTCCTGGAGGAGTTCTAAAGCTCCCACAATCCACCTCACCACACTCATAGCCATGAGGCCTAGGACGACCATAAAGCCTTTTTACAAGGTGAGATGACATAAAAATGCAGGGAGAACAGAGAAAGGGGATGGGGCGGGGGATATGTTGAAAAAAAAAAGACAAAAACCTTTCTCATTTCCTCTCATTCTTTCTGTGTTATTTTGCATTTGTGTTCTCTCATCGTTTGTGCGTGTGTGTGTGTGTGTGTGTGTGTGTGTGTGTGCATCTGAATTTATGTGTTCACGTGTGTTGTTCTGTGTGTGTGCATGTGAGTGTGTGTTTGAAGCTGCATGGCCGGCTTGAATGGGTGGGCTGGTGAGCCGTTCCTTGTCTGCCATCACCCATGTCCACTTACACACACTGTGGGTCTCAGTGGGAATGAAGAGGGGATTATGGCTCTGACTAATCCTGGAGGGGCACACACTTAACACTACTGTAAACAACAGTGCCATTTGAGTGGTTCACACCAGGCTGAACTTTGGAGGTAAAAGTTGGGGGACAAAATCTGAATGCATATGGGCCTGGGGTGTTCACATGAAGATTACGGTGGTGTTGAACAGGACTACCCTTTAAAGAATTATTGCGGTTTATTACATAAATTATAATATAATATAATTATTAATAATTATTACTTATTTTTCATATCTCAGTGCAGATAATATTGTTATTGCTAAAATGTGGTTTGTTAAATTATCTAAACCCCTTTATTGGAGGTGAAACCACAGGTGAATACCTCAACCTCATCGCAAAATGGCTCCTGCATCTCATTCCTCACCCTGCAAGTTGTGGCAGTTTTTCAAAATTCTTCCCAACTGTGATGGATATTTACAATGTAAAGTTTGAGTAACATTTTTCTGTTCACCCTCATTTTCTCTACCAAATTCACTTGGCTAACCACAGGGTTTGTCTTAAACTAGGGCTGTAACGATATGGAAAATAAAACCGAAATCGCAACACCTAGCTCCACAAACTTGTGTTGGGGAGTGAGAAAGCAGAATCCTGACACACCCCTTCCAACTGTTAGAGTTATCCTTCCTGTCCAGATTCAATGCTACCTTGTGTTTAAATTACTATTAGTATTATTATTATAGCATTAGTCATTTTGGTGCCTTATTCCTCTTTGTCTGCTTAATTTTACTTAACTGTAAAGATGGCTAAAAGAGAACGTTATGAATGGTTCAGTAAACTCCCGTTAGCGTCCTTAGCCTTAGGGATGGTTGCTAGCTGGCTGGGGGCTGACTGTGGATGGGCCCCCGGGCCGGGGCTGTAGTGATAGTGGATGGTTGCTAGCTGGCTGGGGGCTGACTGTGGATGTGTCCCCTGGCCGGGGCTGTAATGATAGTGGATGGTTGCTAGCTGGCTGGGGGCTGACTGTGGATGTGTCCCCCGGCCGGGGCTGTAATGATAGTGGATGGTTGCTAGCAGGCTGGGGGCTGACTGTGGATGGGCCCCCGGGCTGGGGCTGTAATGATAGTGGATGGTTGCTAGCTGGCTGGGGGCTGACTGTGGATGTGTCCCCCGGCCGGGGCTGTAATGATAGTGGATAGCTGCTAGCTGGCTGGGGGCTGACTGTGGATGGGCCCCCTGGCCGGGGCTGTAATGATAGTGGATAGCTGCTAGCTGGCTGGGGGCTGACTGTGGATGGGCCCCCGGGCCGGGGCTGTAATGATAGTGGATGGTTGCTAGCAGGCTGGGGGCTGACTGTCGATGTGTTTCCGGGGCTGTTGTCAGCTCTCATCCCGACTGAAGCATTGCAGCGCCGGGAGTCTGAGGCGGAAGACAGGTGTGCCAGCTAGCTAAATTACCATTAGATTAGTTGTCTATCTATACAGTTAACGTTACTGATGAATTTGTGGGTCAGTCCAGAGTTGTTAACCGTGTTAACCAAAACAATCATACAAAAAATAACTGATCGTGTTGAACGGTGTTGTAATCTTATGTTACCCACCAAGATTTACATAATTTAGCATTAGCTAGCTACTTGTCAGCCAACACCTTTACAGTGGGCACCGAAACACTCCTTTTTGTTCCCTCTACAGGTTGGGAGCGGAATTGTGCATTACTGTTGCCATTACCATAATTCTTATGTTATATATGTTATATATTCCAACATGTTAACGAACCACTGAAATTATTTTGGAAACATTATTTTAAGGTACAAAAGAATCTTTGGTGTTGGATCGATCAACATTGAAATCAATCAGTATTAATAAATAAGGTATCTGTCGTATAACTGTGTTGCAAAATGGGATGTAATGACAAAACAATGCCATGTGGCAGAAAAAGAGTTGTACTGAGAACACCCCCAACAAAAAAAAAGGAGTAAAAGAATCGTGGGTCAAAAATCGTGATACGAACCGAACCCTGGGTTTGGTTACAGCCCTTTCTAAAACCCATCTGATCGTCTGACTGCTCATGTTTCTTGCTCAGTAATTAACGTAGAGAATACAATGTCGTTCATATATATAGTAACGATGGACATTACTACAAAAACAATGCCCGAGTTGTTATTAAAGCAAATGTAATTATCCTTTTATAATGGTTTGTATGACTGTCCAAAGGATGAGAATGGACATTGTTTTTGACCCCATGATGGTTCCAGCTGTGATTGCTGCAAGGTTGGTGACTCAACTCCAAAGCCTTAGAGAGGAGATGATGAGTTTTTGATATATTGATCAGTCATTGGGCTATATTGTCCGGATTGCCTATTGATGTGACTTGTTTTTTTTGTTGTTCTGCATCAAATTATCTGAAGTGGTCTCTGCAGACCCTGGGTTATTGCTCTTTTGTTTGTGTTCTCTCCCTTTTTGATTAAGAATTCAACATAATGGCCTCTCTCAGAGGAATGGGATAAAACAGAGCCTGTTCCAGGAGAAGGAGGGCTAGAGATGGGGCTTAGTAATGTTTTTTTGCGTGACAGAGGTTCATATAATAAGATTTTGGTCCATAATTTGCTTGGCTTGGGCCAGCTCCAGAAAGGCAGAGGAAGTTGGGGGATGGGGAAGATCAGAAACTTGCCCCACCAACACACCAGACACAATATGGTTCACATTTTTCTCCTTTGTACTAAATGTACCATGAATTATCTCGCTTTCCAGTTGAAGGGGAAAACTTTGATTTCATCTCATGTGTAGCAGTGTGACTGCAATGCAGCATTAAGATCTACAGTATATGCACTCCACAGACCAAATTTGAGTCTACATGAGTCTAATTGCAAGGCCACTCACTCCGACACACTTTTCACTCTGTCTTCAGATATACTTTTCCTGCACTATATAAGTCTGGATCCGAAGTATAAACAAACCCCCTTAAAGAACTGGGTGAGTCAGGAGTCCGCCTGTCTCTGCCTCTTTACCTAATTGTGTTTGCAGCACCGTGTTGTGCGCTGATCATTCCCACTTGCCTCTGCTGATGACAGCCAGGGCACAGACTCCCCATAAACATAATAAATCACTTTTGATGATAATGAATCATCTTACACCAATTATTCTTTGTTTCTTTTTTTCTTTTCATCAATTGTCAAGGCATTCTGCACGGATAGCCAAATGCAACCTGAGCAAGTTTCTAAGTGTTGTTCAAAACATTATTATCATTATCACAATCATCCCATAAAATTATCAACAACCCATATCATAGTCATGGATTTGTTTTAAAGTAAAGTAGGTTTGTCCTGTACTCTGCTGCTTAGTGGGAGGCCACTTTGCTGCTCTCCCATGGGAATGGTCTTCAGAGTTAAGGCTCCCGAGCCAAGGAATTTCAACGAAGGTTTATTTTTGCAGCCCTCTGTGGTGTGTCTGAGCCTAGCCGAACCAGCTCAGCCCAGTCTGGCTCTGCGCAGCTCCCGGAAAAGTTCAGGAAGGGCCCGCCACCCCAGATGGTAGTTCCCTGCCAGCGAGAGGGTCTAAAGGCCTGGCTGCTGGCCTAGAACCACAACCTCTGACAGGCTAAAGCCTCGGGCCCTTCTAAACCAGCACAAAGCACCTTTTCAGGGGCCTTCTTTCCTTTGCTCCCCCACCCTTCTCACTGATCAGCCGGGGTCCAGCTACCTCATGGATCCTGGGAGGGAGAGTATTCACAACAGAAATGCGCTGAGGTTCAATCTACGGATTCATATGTTCCCAGCTGGGACAGACAGGGAAGACCTGACAGACTTTAAACAGATTATAGACCCTGTATACACAATCAAGGCAAATTTAGTGTGCACAGGGGGTAGAAGCACAGCAGCGATGTATTATTGATCAGCATCCTATTGATTCAGGACACAGAGTGAGGCTAACTGTAGCAGCTCTAACTCACTCAGCAACAAAAACTCGTTCCTGGAAAAAGTGAGAAATGGACAAATGTGTCAAGCCTAGAGGAGATGGATGCTAACCTGCAAGTGAACCCAAAATTCACAGTGTGTCTGAGTATAAGCTTGCAGCACACATTGAACTGTTTGCCCCTCTATGTGCATGTATGAACTACCTCAACCGCAACACTCTGCCCACACCCTTCATTGTCTCTGAATGAAAAAAATAACAATCCATAAATAAAATACTTTACTATTAGCAGGTGGCGGCAAACCTGAAAAGAGAAAGAGAGGCAAAGAGGCAAGAAGCTGTAGAACTAAAAGGCTTTGAGGTAAGTGATTAAATCAGGAGCCATAATTATCCCTTCTTGCCCGGGCAAGACAGAGCTGGCTCTTGTTGTTTCTGTGCAGGCAGGCAGGTATAGAGGCATGTCACTCACTGCACACTTTTATTTAATGACCTCCTTACTGTACAGAATGAGAAAGAGAGAGAAAAGTTTCCCTTTACCTTCCCCCAAACTGTCAGCGGCACACAATCACTCAAGCCATTCAAGTCTGAGAGGGGTGAGGGGTGTGTGTTATTGACTAGGAAAAAAAGAGTGAGCTGGGAAAAGTAGGGAGAAGCAAACACAGGCAGAGAAAGAACCAACAAAACGTTGAAAGCATATTTGAAATTGACAAATTAAGTAGAGGGGGGTGAAGGGAAATGAGCTGTGTTGGCGTCCACAGAAACAGTGGACCTTCTTGTCAACTGGCAAGAGTGATGCAGGTGAGAAAGGGGGAGGAGGATCTTGAGGTGATTCATTTCCCATGTGATTTATAGCCCCTGCATGTCACCATGGCATTGTCATGGTGTTCATTCCTCACTTAGATTTTGAAAACTGTCCACCTGACAAAGGTAGGCGCCAATATTTGCAGCTGAGTATGCACAAACTTCACTCCTGAACTCTGGTGGGAAATTGTATTCAGTGTATATAACGCTGTTTAAACCTAGAAATGTTGGGAGAACATCTTGTTACGGTAAGGAAATTATCCATCTTATTCAGAATGACTGAAAGTTAAATATTAAACTATGAATGCCTCTTAAGGAATCTTTTTTGGCCTTGAATCATGCATTTGACAATTCTCTCCTCTGCTTTCACCAAACCAAAACAATCCTAACTTCTCTTTTCAATCAATCCTAACCTGCCTTCTTCCACTTCCTGCTCTTCCTCCCCCTGCTCCAGCACCACTGTGTATGTGGACTGCTGGGAGCCATAGCTCTGACGAACTGCACTCCTGCACAATTTCAATTAAACATTATTTATGGGCACTCCTTTTTTAACAAGCGTTTTTTATTTGGCTGGGCCTATGTTTACTCATGACAGTAACAGTGCTGGAGTGGTTAACTGTCCTGCGTGTACATTGCCATATATCTTCATCCAGTCAGTCTCCTGACAGAGGCCAGAGGAGGCAACAGAGTCTTTACTGTCTACGACGCACTAACAGCCACCTGTCTGTCCTCCTGTCAGTGATATGCTTCAGTTCAGTTGAGTGTGAGGGAAGAAGTGCAGTTTGTCTCTAAACTTGGCCTCTGATTTTGTTCTTTTTTCAGACACATTTAACTCCACAGAACATTATATTGTAAATAAACAGCAGAGACTCTCTGCTGTGACTCTGGCTTGGACAGGTGTCCCTGCAAACACAGCTGCCAGCGAAGCAAGAGAGAAGAACAGATAAAACACCATCAATAAATAACTTTTATCATAAAAAAAGCGTCCGAAATGGGTTTCCTCAGGAGGGTGGCTGGCGTCTCCCTTAGAGACAGGGGGAGAAGCTCAGTCATCCGAGAGGAGCTCGGAGTAGAGCCGCTGCTCCTTCGCGTCGAAAGGAGCCAGTTGAGGTGGTTCGGGCATCTGGTAAGGATGCCTCCAGGGCGCCTCCCTAGGGAGGTGTTCCAGGCACGTCCAGCTGGGAGGAGGCCTCGGGGAAGACCCAGGACTAGGTGGAGAGATTATATCTCCAACCTGGCCTGGGAACGCCTCGGGATCCCCCAGTCGGAGCTGGTTGATGTGGCTCGGGAAAGGGAAGTTTGGGGTCCCCTACTGGAGCTGCTGCCCCCGCGACCCGATACAGGATAAGCGGATGAAGATGGATGGATGGATGGATAAAAAAAGCCCACTGTATGTAATTATAAATGGTGTCACAGAATAAACCACTATCTTTAAGGCATACATACATGTACTTACTTTAGTTTTACTTTACTACTGCAATTAAACTCTTTTTAAGGACACGCCACCAATTTAACATGTCAGAATGAATGTATGCTTTATAATGTGTTCTGTGGCTTCGAGGGAGCTTTCTAAAGTCTGAGAAATGTACTCAAGTGAGTCACCTGGGTGTCTCCTTTAGGGCTTGTGGAGACAGCAATGTTTTAATGTAAAGCCTGTGTTACAAAGTGGGGAGGATTAAAAGACAATGGCGTTTACCAGACAGAGACACTATTGAGTTGCATTGTAGGAAATGTGGGAGCCTGTGTTTTGGGAGTTTAACCCATATTAGATATCTGCTGCATTAACTTTAACCTCTTTTTAAGTCTGTCTCCATGAAAACATACGACTAAATTGCTCTTTTAAGCTCAGTTTTGTCTATAATAAAAAAGCTCTGCCTCAGTCCCACGCTCAGTCATAAGCCCAAATGAATCTTTGCTGCATGAGGCATTTTGTTTGTGCAGAGAATAAAAAATCTTGCCATTGGAAAACACATGTTTGACACCTTGGCAGGACATCATTAGCACGCGTCAGGGTTTAGGGCTTTTGGTGTCACCAGTGACATCATCACGGCAGGACAAGACATGGGGGAATAGGGCTGGCCGATGGGGTGAGTGTTGTGATTGGCATTACTGGGCAGGGAACATAATGACTAAGCTCATTTATAAAACCTACCCAGAGCTATAAAACGTTAGCCCAATGTAACAAACCTCACCAATTTAAAGTGCAACATCATTTTGCAACTTAAACATTATGCGTTCATAAATCAATGTTAGTTTGAGTGTGCAATATTTAACCTACTTAAATCTGACTAAACACAATTAAATGGGCCACATTAGTCCCCTGTCTCCTTGCTTCAACAAACAAAAGCAATCTAAACTCTGAATCTCTGTTAGTTCTTGATGTCTGGCCATTCTACCCTGTTATCTTCCTCTAAACAGTTTAGTTTCAGCTCTTCTTTTTTCCACTGATTACACTCCAAGAGCTGTTACCTCAGACGTTCAGACATAGCAAAGTCAGCACATAAACTAACTGCAAGTGGAATCTGTGAATTACAATTGCTTAGACACAATTGCGCCATCAGTGAATGTTTAGAAGATCCCACGGGGCAACAAACCACACACATTGTCGCTCGCGCGTGCACAACAGTCCCGCACACAAACACACACTCCACTTTGTTTATCCTTCCATGCAAAACCAGACACGGTGCCTTGCAAGCCCTTAATCAAACACAAGTAGACCCCTCCCTCTCATGAGCGCTGACCTAGCTCTGAACCGTTCATTATCTGCTTCTCAGTGCAATGGTAGGTTGAGGAGTGCATCCTTGACAGATGCATGCTCTGACTCATTGGTCAATAGAAAAGAGAAAATCTGTGTGTGAAATGCAGGAAATAAAATAATAAGATTACCATGTGGGGTGGGAGGTTGGGTGAGTACAGATGTCTTTTAACCCAAAAATGAGATTTTGGTATTCTTGTAACAGCCTCACTTATTTGTTTGGTGAGGGAGAGAGTTATATGAAGGATTAAGCCGTGGGTATGGCGGTCACTTGGCAGCTTTGTTAAACTTTAAGTCACCCACTAACTACGCCCACCAGCCCTGACCCCTCCTCTTCCCTTGGTGTTGGTGGGGTCTTATCTCCAGTTGATGTGGGCTCCCCTGGCTTCACACAAAGCCTCATGTTGACATTCCAGAAGACCGAGCCTTATGCAAACACACCAGGCCCCACCAGATGGCTAGGCGAGGGAGGACAGGACCAGGACCAAGGACGCAGAGGAGGACGAGGAAGGACAGGAAGAAACAGAAGGATCATGAAGAAAATTGCTTTTACCACAAATGTCATGCTACCCTAACAATTCACCTTAACAATGGAGTGTAAATTGTAATTTCCCCTTGCGGGATTAATAATGCATTATTATTATAATTATTATCTTGGTCTTTATGGTCACAGTGCGAGATTTATCCTCTGACAAATCTGTCAAACATTTATTGAGCTGATATTCGTCTGTCACATTCAGTTGAATACTCTAGTGAAGAAAAGGTGTTCTCTTTGTGTCCTCCGGCAACTGCCCCGTCTCCGTTAAGTCAGTCAAAGCTAATATTTAAGGGTCAGTGGGTTAATCTTGAGGGCATTAGGGAACCATGGAGTAAAAACCCCTCTAAATGAAAAACTCATTTAGGGCTTTGGCTGACCGTGGTGGGTCCTGTTTATCGGAGAAGGGGAAAAAAGTGTAACTGCTCCATGAGTCCTTGGGGCATTTGTGTATGGGGTAACAACATCAGAATACATTCCCATAGCAGTAAATTCATGACTAAATGAAGAAACCTGTGCTGCAAACAGTATTAGTTTTTATTTCAGCCTCTGAAAATTATGCAAAACTATGCATATATATGTATATCACATGTGTCATTATACATTTTAAATGTTAATATTAATCGATTCGGCTACTGTGCAGCATATAAAGAGGATTCATGGAACGTACGATACAGTACAATGACCTCAGGCTCATTTTAATCTTCAAAATCTAAATTCATGCTATAAATATGCTGTGTTTTGCAGGAGCAAAAACACGGCTTTACTGAGAGTTGTCCGTTATGATGTAATTTGCCTTTACATTGTCACTTACAGATGACTGAGGTCATCTATTTATTTGTCCCTACATCATTATCAATATGTAATCAGAACTGATGAGACTGTTAAAAGAGTTAGCTTTGTTAGGGCCCATTGTGTCACATTACTGACTTCAGATACAGTGTATTTGTCTGACATAAATGCAATGGCAGCTCAGTGGGCATTTTGTCAAGATGGAACAAACCAATTCTCTATATTTGGTTCCCCTGGAGTTTACCCCTCCTCGCTCCCTGTCTGTGTTGTGTGCCATCAGCCATGTCACAATAGACAGACATTAAAAAAGTGTGCAACAGCGGGTGCAGCCCCCCACCCCCCATTTAATGACGTGTGGTGCTGTGGTTTATCCTGACATTCTTATTTTTACAATGCTCCTACAATCCTCCAGGGCTGTAGCTGCTTTCTCTCCCTTATTCTATGGAAAAAAAGGAATGTTTTCTGACTGACTTTTCCCTCCAGTACCTTTTCAGGTTCCGGAGACATGAGAGGACACGTCTACTCAAGGAAGACTCGGAGACTGTGTGTGTGTGTGTGTGTGTGTGTGTGTGTGTGTGTGTGTGTGTGTGTGTGTGTGTGTGTGTGTGTGTGTGTGTGTGTGTGTTTGTTCAGAACAAGTTCAAACCAGAAGGGATCAAGAAATATGTTTAAGGACTTCTTTTTTTATCTTAATACTCACCTTGCCAAGAACTATTGTTGCTCTAATTTTTGCTGGTTTGTGTGCATTTTCTAAAGCATAGACGTTTGACTTCCAGATTATTTGTTACTATCCTCTCAACAATTATTTTACGGCATGTTATAACCTTCAATGTATTGTGTTCTGTCGGTTTGTCCACCACCTTGGTCCATGCTTAAATACCTCAACAACTATTGGATGGATTGTATAGACATTCATGGTGCCCAGAGCATGGACCCCACTGACTTGGGGTGACCCCCTGAGCATTCATCGAGTGCCACCAGCAGGTCAAATTTCTTACCTATCTAGTAAAAGACTGCAACAACATTTTGTACAGACTTGGTTCCCTGTTATTGTATTCTAAAAAAAAAAAAATCTGTGAACCCCTGAGTTTTCCTCTAGACATTTATGCTTTTGATTAAGATGTCTTCCCATTATATTTGATGGCATACATGTTCCCCACAGGATGAATTGTAATAGCAACAGCTATGAATGCTGTGATGCTGTATATTGGAGATTTGTTGCACAAATGACCGTCCCTATTCAAATAAATATGAAATGAAATGATTTTTTTTAATACAACTCACTTTAATTTTAATTTGAACAGAACTTTTGTTTTTGATCAAATACCTTCAAGATTGATGACATTCCCATCAACCCCTATATGATGAGTTGATGATGATATTTTTATTTCGGTTTCATGCCACTCAGTGGCCCATCTTACATGGAATTACATGAGCTTCCGGTCCAAAGTCCACACACAACATACTCTACTTCGCACAAAACAAAGAATAAATAAAACATAATTATATTACAGCAGCCACAACATACAGTAAAAATGTTTGTGTCAAATACCAGATGGTACCATGCTAACACATTACACTATGGTGATCATTACACCTTCTGAACATTAGCATGTTAGCATTTTTACTGTGAGCCTCACAGCGCTGCTAGCATGACTGCAGACTTGTTAATTTTATACTTCTTGCTACATGAACCTACAACAGTAATGCTTATAATAACAATACATACGGATGTGAATTATGTCAAAACAACTGTTGCTTCCAAAGCTTTCCCTAATGCTATGACCTATTGGCTCTATCTTTGTCTATGTTGTGAGAAAATTCTTCCTACATGATTGATAAGCAACCACTGTTACTACATACAACCCCACCTACGGCTGCCACTAGCAATCACACTCGCTCATAGATTAACTTTTATTTACTTACATCAAATCAGATAAATCAAATACCCACTATGTTGAATTAAATCTGTTCTGATAAGAAAAAAAGGGGAAATCAATCAACTACTCAGAGCACCTATTAGTCTGCCAGGAGGCTAACAAAGACCCTTTGTCTGATCAAAGTCAGTCAGATCGAGACAGAGCCACAGACAAGGATAAGATCCCCGTACATTAACCAAATTGCTTTGGCCAGTGACATGAATTCAGTATCTAACTTGATCACATTTATTCTGTGTTTTTGCTGAGCTTAGCAGTGTAGCATGAAGTATTGGTATATCAGGACCACTGAAGCAGGTGAGTTTTTATTTAAAAATACGCCTCCTATATCAATGAATAAACCGTTTTGATTCCCAACTCATCAAATGCAAACGCTGGGTCCTGAAAGAGATGTCTTGGGCATCATTACCGTGAAAGAGCCTAAATCAAATAAGCATGTTCCAGGCATGTTTAACAGGTAGCATATCTTAAAGGAGAATTCCAGTCGATTTTGACACGTAGCTTTGTCGAGAAAATAAATGATCTGAGAGGTAAAGAAAAATCATCCGAGAGAAAAAATATGTTTGAGAGAAAAGGTTATCACACTGATAGCAAAAAAGCATTTTATGTGAGAAAAAAAATATTTGATTTGGTTTTATAGCAAAAAATTATATTTGAGACTAAAAACGTTTAATAATAATTTGAAAGTCTTAAAATTATTTCTGAGAAAAATAAATCTCTCTCAAAATACTTTTTTAAACTCTCAAATATATATTTTCTTTGCTATCAGTGTGAAAAAGATTTCTCTCAAAATGTTTTTCTTCTCGCTCTCAAGAAAAAAAAAAGTCTCAAAGCAATTTCTTTCTCTTGTGTCAGGATTTTTCTCTCGCTGTGAAAATAATGTCATGGAGGGGGCGGGTGGGGGCATGTTCCTATTGGCCAGTTGGATGAGCACCGTCTTGTCTTGGGAGTCCATCTGACTCATAACACCATTGTCACCGGCATAGATGCGTTGCCTTGGTTGAGGAAGCTAGCGTTAGCTAACTAGCAGCCAGCCCACTTCTAAATGAATACCTTTTAAAGCCTGTTGGGTGCTAACTCTAGCAGGAGGATAACACGGTGTAGGTACCAGGTTTTGTTATTCTCTCTACTGACAGCACTCCAAATTCACAAACAACAGAGCTTGAAATCGACCGGAATACTCCTTTAAATTTCCAAGTGAAGGAGGACAAAATACTCACATTTGACTTGTTTATTTGGCTCACAATGACATCACAATGACAGAAAAGATTGTCATCTATCCACTTACCGAGCCCAGAGTTGTCCAGTTTCTCTGAATTAATGGCAGATATGGTGGAAAATCCCTCACCTCACATAAATAAAGATTTAAAGCATACAAAAAAAATAATTTCTTCTAAAATGCACTGAGCACTTTGCAATGCCAGCTAATCATCCCGGCCCCTATACAGTGAGAAAGATTATTTAGCGCCGAGGAATGTTTCACATTCTTTCAACTTAGGAAAATATAACAAGCCAGTTCTCTCTGCCATTCACAGCAAAAATGTACAACTTCATACTTAACACCCAACTAAGTCAGAGATAAGGACAAGAATATGTATTTTTTTAATCTTTTATTTCGCAAATGTGGCATGAACACTTGCAAAAGAACATCTTACAGTTGGTCCAGTAGAAAAAGACAAAAAAAACACTTGAATGATTTAATACTTTGTTTTTCAGCTTTCAATTCTGTCAAGTAAATTTGGAGTCTATACTTTGCCTAAGTGAGGGAGTGGATTGGTCGCAGGTATTTCCAAAATCTTTTTCTGTCAATCATATATAAATATCCAGTAATCAATCTCGTTTCCTAAAGCAAAGCTAAGAAAGAGTAAAATGACGGGATCGAAATTGCATCAACATCTACATAAGAAAGGGATTAGCTGACTATAAAATGTACAGTTTTTTTTTAATTTAACTTAATATTCACATTTGTATATAAAACTTACAAAACCTGGATCTTTCAAACAAACTAAAATAGCTTTCTTTTCTGTTACTGCTGAAAGATCATTTTAAATTACCATAAATGTAATGGATTATTTATGTATTATCAGCATCATTAATGTAATCATCTCTGCCATATTGTTTTTGTTCTTTTTTTACAGACTTTTTTGATTCATTTAAAAAAAAAAAAAAACACAAGTCAATAAATTAACATGCTACCTCAGTCCCTGAAAGCCAATACTCAACTGTGTTACTGAGTGAGAGTAAAACAGGTGTATATTAAAGTGTGTCTCCGTGTGTGTGTGTGTGTGTGTGTGTGTGTGTGTGTGTGTGTGTGTGTGTGTGTGTGTGTGTGTGTGTGTGTGTGTGTGTGTGTGTGTGTGTGTGTGTGTGTGTGTGTGTGTGAAAAGAGAAATATAGGACACATAACCTGTTAGAATACCTGCCTCAAATTCAAAGTAGGGTGGGGATGGTTGGGGTTATTTCGGAGTCCATACAAAAAAATAATTCATTGTAAATATATAATATATATTTATACATTTTTGAATATATTTACAAATATACCCAGCACTATACATTATACTGTGTATTTTTCACTCTCCAGAATAATTGGGAAGGTTTATCAAGAGAAATGAAAAAGAAATGCATCAATATTACAAAATAAACAGGAGAGCAGTTTCTATATGTGCTCTCCTTCTATTCCTCTGTTTTGTTAGTTGAAGCTGTGTCTCTCAGTCCTTTTCCTATTCATCATCCTCTTCTAGTCCCATTTTTGTTAAAAGTTCAAATCAGTCCATACATTCCTCCAGGAGCAAATTGCAGTCTTGGAATGTCAGCTACTGGAATGGGATCACCAAACAAGTAACGTAGTTGATTGTATAAAAAAAAAAAGTTAATAACAATAATAATAATCCGGGTACAAACATGAGAACCAAACTGAAGAGTCTGTTTGTTTATCTGAAGGGAGAGAAGGAAAAGTCAGAAAAAAACTGCTTCTAGGGTCCTTGTCCTCTTCTTTAAGACCTCATGTAGTGTGTGTGTGTGTGTGTGTGTGTGTGTGTGTGTGTGTGTGTGTGTGTGTGTGTGTGTGTGTGTGTGTGTGTGTGTGTGTGTGTGTGTGTGTGTGCGTGGCAGTATGAGTGTGTGACAGCAGCGCTGCCACTAGCCCAATCCCATCTGGGTCCATTAGTCCACTGGGAACCAGAGGGATGAAATGGGGCGGCAGGAGGTTAGGAGGATTTCGGGCTGTGCTACGTGTTTTTTGTTACGTCGAGAGTTAAGACTGGGGCAGGTCAAGCTGGGGAGGAGAGGCTGAGTGGGGGCTCATGTTTTGACGTTTCCATTGATGTGCTGGTACTTGGGGAGGCAGGGCTCGTCCGGTAAGGGATCGTGGGAAAACACAGAGTCGTCACCGGAGGAGCAGGAGCTGCGAGTGTCGGGGAAGCTGGGGGAATACTGCTCTGCTGGGGCGCACAGGTCCAGATACTCCTGTATTAGACAGATACGGGGACAAGGGAAAAGAGGGTTAGGTGAGATCATTCACACTCAGACACTTGCTCATTTGTTACAAAGGGGAAAGACACTTCGAAGGAGTGAGAGGAAAAAGACCTAAAGCAAACAAGAGAACATAAATATTGTTCTGAAACCCAGTCAACAAGAAAGGGGGGCTTTCCAGAGGAGGGGGAGAGAGTTGAAGAAGAAGTATTACCTTCATTGTAATATTTATCTAAACTATACCAAATCACCCTGGGAGGATTTATGAAACAAAACAGAAAATATCATCTTAAACTGGATACTGTATGAAAATATTTGCAGGAGTAATAGGTAATAAATTGAATGTTGGACTTCTGGCGGATCCAGCTGAGCTTGAAGACAACAGGGTCGGCCTAGTTGCGGTTTTGGTCCACTACAAAATGGTTTCATGTGGTTGGGATGGCAAAAGAGTATAGGTTTAGACCAGAGAACTGTGGCAGGGATGTGTAATTCCAGACTTTACAACAGACTTTGAAACATGCAATATAAAAACCCCCACCCACCCCCAGAGAATGCAAACCCAAGAAGTCCTGTTATTAATTTTGCCTCAGCCCAGTGTTGGGAAGTTGATTTGGGTTTTTTCCCCCTCCTGCTTGTCTTTAGTGAATGTTATTGGGACTAGTTGTGAGGAGGAAGAGTTCTTGGGGTTTTCTAGAAAATGGCTGGCTTCCATTTTCCCAGCTCAACACAAGAAGGCTCACATTACTAAAGACCTCCACATCTGCCAGCAGTTTGGGGCAGAGGGAAAAGAGGAGGGGGAAAGAAGGCAAGAAAAAGGCACTTTATTACATTTCAAAAGTTCAAACTTAAAGTTGGGCTTTTTTGGCATAAATTCATGAAGTTCCAGCTCCAAGAGCAGACAAGTCTTGACAGCTTTCCATCGGCGGCCTCTTTTCAGGTCGGCACTCGGATATCACGTAAGACAGGAAGGGGAATGGAAAGAAATGCAGGCCATTGGAGGGAGCGAGGCATGAATTTGATGATTGGACAACTTGAATGGGCCGTAGCGGCCACGTTGGGCCTGGATCAAACCATCCGGCCATTTTTTTGGTCACTATTTAGGCCTTGTGTCAGCAACGTGGCTGCTAAAGCTCCTAAAGCTTTCAGCAACATTCAGCTGAAACCTGTGTGCACTGGCACGAGCGTGATTTAGTTTGGACTGAGAAACATGTTACTGTGTGTTGAAATGTATCATATTATTTTGTTTTAATGTTATGAAATGCCGGACTCCCATTTGCCAGGAAATGTTAGGGTTTCTGTACAATTTCTGTCCACCCTCAATCCAGCGAACTTTATCGAATAAGAATGAGTGTAAAGAAAAAGCAGAGCTGTGCTCACCTCGTTGGTGTTGAGGGTGAGGATGCGATCCAGATCCTCTACTAGCTGCTTGAAGGTAGGTCTGTGGGATGAGATGGCATGCCAGCAGTCTTTCATCATCATGTACCTGAGAGAGAAGAAAATAGTACCTGTTTACTCAGAGAGAAGAGTGGATTAAGGGAGAGAGAACAGAGTAATTCAGGGAAGTGTTGCAGGCATTATTTAGCCTGTCTAAACTCAAGCTGTGCCACTCCTCATCTACCTTGTATTCAAGTTTCAAAATGTGCCAGCTGAATGATTTATGCCTCTGGACTCAGGTTTCCATGTCGATGATGCATCAAAACAGCACGCGCTCTCTGACACCATCTCAATTTCAAACTTATTTGGTCTGCCATCCATAACAGAGACACTTTGATGGCCTGCTGCTGATCACAAACTTGCCTCACGCGGTCTTTTGCATTTTTTAAATACTATAATATGTGTGTGTCATGCACTGCCATTGTGTCTATCTCTGCTTTGTTCACTATCAAGCCTCTCAGCGTGGCACCGTCGGAGAACTGTGCCATTGTCCGCTGACTGCAGAGGACTAATTGTGAATGAGGACACTGATAGCAGCCAGTCACAGCTGTGCAAAAGCCCGACAGAGTGGACACAGAGCCCCGGAGTCATGGATCTGATAAAGACTGCGATGGCATTAAGAGTCGGGTGTAAGAGCTAGTGTGTATTTGAGAGACGGTGTGGTTAGGGTGGATGTAAAGGAAAAGGAAAAAATCAAAACTAAGACTCTTACAGCTCGTTGGTGCAGTTTCCCGGCTTGTCCATGCGATGTCCCTCTTTGAGCAACTTGAAGAGCTCTTCAACAGGGATGCCAGGGTAGGGGGAACCTCCTAGGGTGAAGATCTCCCACATCAGCACCCCAAATGACCAGCTGGTAAGAAAAAAAACCAAACATGGATAAATATATTTTAAATAACATTAGACCCATCCAGTGTCACTTTCTTTTAACCTACAAATAATTTACATAGAGTTACTTGGATAAAGTTTGACGGCAGGGGTGTCAATGCCCTCTTTCTGCCATCCAGTGGCTTGTGGCGCAAACTCGCTCCCAGTGTCACTCTGGTGCTGATCTCAATGATGGCTTTTGTGCCGGTCACACAGGCTGGCATTGTCCAGTCACACCACACCAAAACAAACAGTGGGCCACCCTCAGCAGACAAAAGAGGACTGAGAGGCCCAGAGATGGCTAGTGACTATCAACTATTAACTACTTCCTCATCTTTACTCGTTAAATATTAGTGATTCCATGTTGCTGCTGTTTTCCATCACGCTTCATGTTTATATGTGAGAGTGTGGAGCCACAGTTTCTCAAATGAATCATTCTTGCACTGACAACATGCTTGGTTCATGTCCACACAAAGGCTGTATTATGACACGCTTACACACGTTAATCTGTGCGTACGCATTGGGCGGCCACAGGCCATGTTAGTGGTCCAACCATGCAAAAAGGCATGGACATGCAGGTTGGGGAGTTAATCAGCTCCTCCATCTGTTTACACAGCCAGACCTGGGTTTGTTCTCTCCTCTATCACTGCCTTGTATCTCTCCACTTGTTGACACACTCATCCCCTTTCTATGCAACTTTGTAAACATCTCTCAGTGCTTGTCAATCCGTTGCTCTGTTGCGGTCCATCTGCAACCAAGCTTGACTCACCAAATAAACAAACCAACATGCTTTGGGTCACTTTAACTGACCTGGCACCTGGCCTTATAGTGCAATTATGTATTCCAGCCAACTGCATAAACTACCAATCAGTATAAAGGGGACTTTGTATTAGAATGGTTCATATTCTAGAGTTGCATTCAAATCTCATTACATTCATATCTCAAGCAGTTAGGCTGTACGCTCTCAGTATCGACTGAAAGAAACATGAATACAAATGTCAGAAAACCAATCAATACATATACATACTACAGTGGATCTGATCCAAATATGAAGATTCAAGACTCTGAAACGTTGTATAGAGCTAAATGATCAGACCGCCTACAGTTAGCCTCCACCAATGATATAGCTTTCTGAGCTTGAACCGCAGCTGAGTCCCCTGAGCCCATTTGTCAAAACAGCAAGAGGCAAGTTTCATTGGAATTCATGTATTCATTTAATCTGATGTCATGTATGGATCGCCCTACGCTTCTGGTGATGTTTAAGTGTAAGCCCACTGCCCTGCACCTCCCCAACGCCTCTCTTCATCTTTCTTCTCCCTTCATGCGCTATGTTAAAAGCCAATAACTAAAAGTGAGTGATGAAACATAATTAGCAGTGAGCTGAGAGAAAGGACTACAGTAGCCACTTCATGCCTGCTCCCCCACATTTACCCCCCTGTACTCTCCCAGGTAATTGATTGGTGCAGCGCCATGGAACATGAAGGGCATAATGTGTATGTACACATTTTATTTACACACATATACGCACACACACACATACACACACACACACACACACACACACACACATACACACACACACACACACACACACACACACACACACACACACACACACACATGGACAGTAGAGGGATCCTCTATCCAAGTGCTTAACTGGATAAGCGCTATGTTTAGTGTGCTACTGGTGTATGATTCACACACACACACACACACACACACACACACACACACACACACACACACACACACAAACACACACACGCACACAAAATCTCCTTTCCCAGGGGTCAGCATGCAAGGCATTTATCTAATTGCCACATACACTTTCTGCAGGCACTGTCTGGAGCAGAAACTTCAAACAATGTTGTCAGAACGCATAAGACTCAAACACCAAAAAGAGAGGGACGCTCTTCCTTTGTTCTGTTTTTAGAATGAGTACTCTTGAACTTAAAAAGAGAAAGAGAGAGACAGAGAGAGAGAGAGAGAGAGAGAGAGACAGTGACGGGTCAGCAATTCACATACCAGATGAATGAAAATAAGAATGGTGAAAGAAGAAGGAGGTGGGGGGGGGATTATTTTTGATCACGGAACGGCTCCAAAATGATGAGCCACATGTTCAAAGTGTTGCTGAATGAGAAGAGGAGAGAGAAGAGGGGGATGGCAGGGGGTTAAAGGAGCAGGGTGTAGGAGGATGAGGCCCGCACTGGAGGGCTACAGTATTGTTGCGTTTAGACATGTGTGGAGGCCCAAAAGGAGGGGAGACTTCCGAGCCGAGCCGGAGGTGCGAGGGGTGAGTCGGTGGGGGGGGGGAGGTGCTGGTGGGCCATGGGCTTGTTCCAGGGCCCTTTGAAGCTGGTCAGATTAGTAACACGGCATTGGCTACAAGTCTAGCGTGAAATCCTCACTTTTGCCACAGACTGGCCAGTGCTGGCCCCCTATAGTCAGCCACCCCCTACCTAACAATCACCAGCGCTGCACCAAAAACACCTCACCCACTCCCTGAAAAACAACTCTGTGAATCTGACTGCAGGCTACGAGCAAACAGCTTGGCTTCAAATTAAATCTTGAAAACAGCAGTGATGGTGTGTTTTACTGTGTGAGAAGGTTCATTTGCATCACTGATGTGTGTAAATGGATTTTTTGTGTCATGTAATTCTATTTGTGGGACACATAAACAGTTTGTCATATACTTACACATCACTCTGGTGTGTGTAGACCCGGTCAAACAGCGCCTCTGGAGCCATCCATTTTACCGGGAGGCGACCCTGGGGACACAAAGAGGTAAGAGGTCAAACAAAATCTACAAGTAATCCGTTCCTGGATTTCTTAATTTTTGGCCTGATAAGCATGTTTGAATTCATTCATTGCTGGGAGATCTCATTACTCCTGAAAAAGGCCGATACGTGAACGCAGCCTGGGGAATAAGGCACTAGAGCGACTGTCTGGGAAGAGGATTTCCCAGAGGAACGTTTACATTGTTAAAGCAATAGAGCCGATAAACAGGGTCACAGATGAAGGAGAGAGTTTATCTCCTTGTGCCATTAAAACACTGTCTGGGAAGCTAAGCATATTCTTGCCATTAGCCTGCCACACAGATATTGACCAAGGCCTTGGTCAATATCTGTGTGGCAGGCTAATGGCAAGAATAATCTCATCAGGCAGTCTGAATTACTAAATTGAGGGAGAACACCTAAATAAGACCTAATAAAATTTCAGCATCCTTAAATACCAACGGGGTCAAGCTTACTACTACCAACATTAGTAATATGCAAGGAAAATGGTAAGAAACACATAATATATGTTTGTAAAAACATGTTTTTTTATTGTAGGTGTTCCTTTATTACATAAAGACTCTTTGTGTGCACCTACAATTCATTATAACAGGATAATATGACAGATATTAAACAATAATAAGGCCACTGTAAAATCATAATGAAGAAAAAATAAAACTAGTGTGTCTCTACAATGATGGCTCTGTCTAGTTTGACGTAAGTGATCATCATTGTTGTGCTGTCATTGTCCTAATCATCCTTGCCATCAACTTCATCGCATATTGTTTTTGTTGTTGTCAGCTTGTTCTCAGCATGATTGTGCATGCAATGAAAAGCCATCCATGCATACTAAATGAGGACGTGCAATGCTTCTCTGCGGTGGGAAAGAAAAGACACCACTGGGCCACTATGGAAATGTCAATTATGTTTAAGCCGCTCCCCTCTCACTTTGTCTCTCTTTCTGGCTAATTGTATAAGTGTCTTTAAGTGAATGAGTGAACTAAAGGAACAAGAGACTGAGGGATAAACAAGGCAGAGTTTCCAGAAGCACTACATTCACAGGCTTCCTGGGAACCTGCAGCTTCTGCCAAGACACCAGCCGAGGGAAAGAGTGGAATAGAAAGATGAGGGAAGGGAAGGGAAATAGAGAAAAGAGAGGGACAAAGGACTGATCTCGCACTGCGGCTCTCAAAAAAATTCCACTCCCTCAACGTGTGCCGCGCAGGTTGAGCACTCACATTGGTCGTCTTTTTATAGTAGTCGATGTTATGGACGTCCCTGGCCAGGCCGAAGTCAGCGATCTTCATGAAGTTGCTTTCTGTGACCAGGACGTTCCTGGCTGCCAGGTCTCTGTGTATACACTGGGATGGAGAGAGTGAGAAATAAGAGGGGAGGGAGAAAAGAAGAAGGGAAAAGAGGGAGGTCAGAGTGGAAAAAAGTGAGGGGAAGAGAAGAATAAGACAGTTACCTCATGCCAAAAATAAATCAACTATCAAACTGTATATACGGTATATACTTAATTTGGAATGATGTTAAGATGATTGTGGCGCATGTAATCATCCAGAAATTTCCTGCACATAGGTAGCACTTGATTGCATAACATGACTCCACAATGACTTCACCAACATGAGCATGTCTGTATAAGTAAGGAGTCCTCACATACTTAAGCACATATATGGTCCAAGTCATTTCTGTGCATCAGCGCGCATGTGCAAGCATGTTCATGTGTGTGTGTATGTGCGTGAGAGAGACGGTAAGCTCTGTCACATTCCAACAGTGAGAGAGAGCGTGAGGCTGCGTTTGGCTAACATGGCCGTACCCCCATTGTGAAAACTTCGCAGTTCTTCTCCACAGAGGGGCTTTTGTCGTGATGTGAAAGACAATGCAGGGATTGGGCAGGGGGTCAGAGAAGTGTTTTTAGGAGACAATATTCCCACAGTGACGCACAAGCAAGCTTTCCTACGTAAAACTTTCCCGGATACAGAACATCAAATGCTGTGTACTGGCACAGTGATCTATCAAGACCGCCAGCAGGCGACTGATGTGAAAACTGGACATTTTGAATGTTTGTGTGTCTTTACCTTCTGTGATGCTAGGTACTCCATGCCCCGTGCCACCTGATAAGTGCAGGAGACCAGATCTTTGAAAGTAAGCTGTTCGTCTGAGACACGGGCAATGTCATAGGAGTACTCCATGCCAGGTGGACGGCGGGCTCGGAGGTACTCCCTGAGGTTGCCTTTGGAGGCGTACTCCACTATCACATAGAGGGGGCCTGAAGCGGAGAGAAAAGAACCACATTACCTCTTGAACATGGTCATAAATGTTTCCCTTTGAGAGAAAGTGGCACTGAATAAAATTCAGAGAGAATATTTAATAGAATACAGTACAGCAGGAAAGAGGCCCCTTTTGTTTGAAGGTTAAGACTTTAAATTCAGTGCTGGATTCTGTTCAAAAACACAAGGAAGTCTGTATGGAAAACACCTTCTAAATGAGCATACTGTCAAGTGCTCAGCATTTATGTACATTTCTAAAACTCAAATGTACTGTATTTCACCATCATTTTCTGCAGGCATTGAAAATATGTGCTTAGATGTGGAAAAAAATAACATTTCTTTTCAATTTCCACAACTGATTTGATTGGGGGAAAAAAATGTTTCTTAGAGTGCTCAGATTTATCCAATCCTCAGATTTATCCATTCAATTTTATTTACAGTTTAAATTCATAACAAGAGTTATCTCAAGACATTTTTATAGATAGAGTAGGTCTAGACCACACTCTATAATTTACAAGGACCCAACAATTCCAGTAATTTACCCAAGAGCAAGCATGTGATACACAAATTATACATTTTAAATATGCATATTCCATTCCTAAAGTACTTGTGACACGTTGTGTCCTGTCCTACTCACCGTCTTGTGTACAGGCCCCCAAAAGATTAATGATGTTCTTATGTTTGCCAATCATCTTCATCATTTCCATCTCGGACACCAGGTCAGACAAGTCTTTCTCAGTGGCGTCATCTAAGAACAGAAGGAGTTGTCAGGGAAAACTCAGCAAAACAAACATACCCTAGTCCCGCCTTCCCTTTAACCCTTTGACTGAGTAGCTCCCTGTGAGACAACATCTTGTTTTGTAGGTGCTTCTGATTAAGTGCGGTTGACAGACAATGTGGGCTTAAGTTACTGCAGCGAGGGAAGCTCCTCACACAGACTACAGAGTCATCCTTTGAGTGCCAGGGGGAGGGAGGAGGGGGAATTAAAGTCGCTCAATCTGGATTCATTATCTGCTGCACAGGCTCCATTTTCATGGGACCGATTGAGCCAGTAGAGGTATGCAGATAGTTAGAATGGGTTTGCCTGCATTTCTCTGCACCATTACCTTACCTGGAGTCATTCTAAACAGCAGATTCCCATTGTTGGTCCAATAGCCTACTGCTTTACCTAATCTAACCAACCCCCACCCCTAACCCCAAACCAACCCAGTGCCCCCTACTGCTGCTTTCATTAATCACATGCTAGTGTGACTTGTCTCTTTGTGTGGGTGCTGACTGAGCTCCAGCCAGCTGCTGCTCTTGGGTCAGGTATTTGACTGCCCCTCACCCTTACCTGAACAACCCGCCTCCCTCTAGCTGTCACTCAGCAACCACCAATAACGAATAATAACAAAAGCCCCAGGCTCCGCCTTGCACCTTTGCTGAACCCTCACTAGAGCATAAATCACCTATAAAACACACTTAGGTTGCCCACAAGACATAATGAAGCAGTCTACGTCTGATTTAAGTCAAACGTTTACCATTACAACCCCACTGTGATTGTGGAGCGGCAGGAGACTATCACTTACCTTTCAGCATCTTGACAGCGACAGTTACAGCCTCCTTGGGTTTGTCCTTATCGATGCCCAGGGCCTCTGCCATTACAACTTGGCCGAAGCAGCCTTCACCTAAGGGCTTGCCCAGTGTCAACCTGCAGCCAACAGACAGCAGACACAAAAAGGGAAACAAGAAAAATAGACAGAAAACTATTTAGTTGCTGAAACACAAACTGAAACTCATCGACTTGACCTGACAGTAGCATCGATTCGCTCCCTGTGCAGAAATAAACAGGTTAGCTAGAGCGAGAGAGGTAATGAAACCAGGCACCATGCCAGTTTCTCTACCTCACCCTTTTAATTTTCTTTTACTAGATCACTCTCTCTGTTTCAATCAGATTGTGTCTGTGTGAGTACTTTATTGGCGTGGTGACTGAAGCCCGTGCCAGGGCAGTAGGTAGGAAGGCAGACATGGCAACGATAATCACCTGATAAAGCCGGAGAGGCACTCATTTCTAAACTGTTTACCCTGCCTTGGCATGTTCCAATATACACTCTTTACAAGTCATTACACAGGGATTAGCTTAGCTCTGACACATTAGCCTGTGACGGATGGAATGCTAGTGGGCCTGACTACAATACCAGATGGAAATGTAAATACAATTCAGTTGTAAGCCATGTCATCATCACTGGTGTTTTAAACTTTATGTCCAAATTATATTACACTGATTCATATAGTGAGGAGACATACAGACACACGCTCTTTCACAACTATCCATCAGAGCCTCTGCACCTATCTGACCCCTGAACGAGCTGTGTACCTTGGTGCTTTTTCATTTGATTGACAGTTGTAGCCCCACCCCTAAGGCCCAGTATCCATCCTGGCTATGTAAACACTAACACTGCATGCCGCAAAGCCTGGAGCCCGAGGCCAGCGCCCTGCCGTAGTAACACAATCCCCTATCTGTCCACACACTCACCATGCTCAATGGCAACCATTCTGTCCATCCAGCCGCACATAATCAATGTTATTTTTCTTCCATGCAAACCGCAAACGTTAGCATTCCTCAGCTTTCTGCAAACCCAACATGATCCCTCAGGCGCTGGGATGACAGGCGAGGAATAAAGACTCAAACAGAGAGGCACACAGAGATTTATTCAGCCTAGACAAAACATCCCATTTGGTGGGGTCATCAATTAAAATGTACTTTTCAAATCAACTTTTCCCCAGAATGTCATTCTGCATGCACACAAGAGAGTCTAGCTTTACATCAGAAATGTTTTTTTTTACAGCTTTTTAAAACCATTTCAACAGAAGACAGGCCTTTGTATCCATGGTTTGGGATTGTCTCTCTTTTCTTTCACAACCAAAGGCCTCAACTAGGTATTAAACTATCCTTTGCTGTCCTATTACATCCACCGGTCGCAGCAACTGTGTGACAAATCCAAACATCAGCGGTGCTAATTCCTCTGGTATGAAACCGAGCAAACACTCTAGCCAAGACATGCAGATGAAAGCTGCGAGTGCTAACCAGTAATTAGCGCCGCTTCATTCCTTACCATCAGAAGCATGTGTGTGAGTGAGAGTGTGACGCAGCAGCAGATGTAATGAAAAGGCATGGGGCAGGGTGCCAAGTTTAGGTCATTTTACTACAGCACCGACAGATGAATCAGTAGCCTACCCATTTATCTCAGGCACCACAACCATTATTCAGCAGATAGTCATTATTGTTAGTGGCATTCTTTAACTAGAACAATAGTTATCTGATCATTAACCAGCCCAGATACAATCACACAGATGCTCATTGCATTGCATTGAAGACAATCACAAAAGGGTGTAGTGCTGAAAGTTATCATGCATACTGTCAAACAGGTACCAAATACAGGCCTTGAATTATGAGTGTAATCATGAATATCCCTTTCAGATAAAACTGGCACTGCAAAGCAGATCTGCATTTTAAAAGCTTTTTAATGCTTCATGCAGCAGCTGAATCTGATTTACATAATGATATATTTTGCATTTTGTAAAAGGGCTAAACATTGCACTTAGGACTAGGTCATAATTATTGTTTTCAATGCCAAACAACAATTTTAATAAAAACCAGCAGAGTCCCAAATTAGAATTTTCTTTGAAAAATAATCTGCCATATAGTTTCACTCGTTTTTGATGCAAAATAAAAAGTAATCAGGTGCATGAGAAACAGACAGCCTTGCCTGTCTCGGGAAAACTCCCAGCGTGGATCCTGGGGAAGGTCATACTCAGGGATCGGATCATCGTGCGCAGAGCTCCGCCGTGTTGTGATGCGTACCAGCGGCGTACTTGAATTCATGGAAGAGCTTGAGTCTGCCGACACCTACAGGAAGAGAAAGATTGGCTGATCACCGGAGTCTGGGTTCATAGATCAGGTAAAGCTCTAAGGCATCACTAGAGGAGTCGGAGTAAATGTGCATTTGTGTAATTGACTGTGGTACTTTTATTAAAATGACCAGGAATGTGGGTAAATATGACACATTAATATGAATATATTCTTTATTTTCCACGGTTATTGTTTTAACATTACAGTAGAGTCTGTCTCAGGCACAGATATTACCTTTCAATGATCATTAAAAAGTGAGCAAACAACAGAAATTTTGATGAATGTGTGTGGATCATTCAGCCTCGCCACTGTCCCCGGGGCTCATCTCTCCTCGCTGCACCTTAACCTTACCTTGACACAGGAATCAGTTTCTCCGCAGAATGTAATCCAACACTTTTTGTACCTTTGGGTTTCCCTTGAGGGAAAAGCATGGCTTACACAGAGAAAAAAAACTCTGGCTGTAGTTTAAGGCAGCAGTGCTAACTTGCACAGAAATGCTTGCCTTCTAAATGAGGCTGTAGGTAGATTGTTTAAGATACCACAACAGTATATAGTATGGAATTGTATAAATTATGAATTCATTATTATTTAATTAAGTATTTGAAAAAGTAATTATCCTTGCAACTTTTATATTTTTTTAGCATTAGCCTCTTGTATATCTATTTATGTAAAGTTGGTTGTCTGACATTGTATTTCTGCAGTGTGTGTTTTTCTCCTCTAGGGGTGTTAAATGCCTTTAGAACTCTTTATCTACTTTCTGTTACCTGGCGGCGCAGAGGGATCTGCTTGCTCAATTTGTGGACCGCCGGCTGGCCCCCAAAGTCAGGTTTCTTTGCGGTGTTCCTCATGCGGCACACCACCACGATGCCCACCATGCAGGCGATGAGGAAGACGCCCGCGCAGTATATCGCAATCTCCACATAGTCTGGGGAAATGGGCCCTGGGGATTTCTCAAGGGCTGAGGAAAATAAAGGGTGAGCAGAGACAGAGGTCAGGGGAAATAAGTTAGAGTAAGACTCTAACTGATCACTCTACACACACACACACACACACACACACACACACACACACACACACACACACACACACACACACACACACACGAGTTTGGGTGAAAGACAGGCACATTCTTCATTTGAATAGACACACATGGACATCAGACAGGCAAACACAGAGACAGATGCTCTGGAGATGACTCATGTGTAAATGCAATCACCATCGGCTAGCAAACTTCACAGAAATTATTTTGTAGTATCCTTCTCTTGCTCTTTTAACCAACACAGGTCTCAACAGATTTTAAATCTTGACTCAGTCAGAACAAACAGGCCTGCATTTGTCTGCGTTCTACGCTAATGTTGGAGACACGCGAGCACACACACGGACAATGGAACAATATGTGTTTCACTTCAGATCGCAAACAAGGGAGAGCGGTGTCTTCGTGGTTGTATATGGCCTGAACTTCCTGTCGAGGAAATTGGTTGAGTTTATGTGTGTCAGTGTGTGTGCTATCAAAATGGACTGTTCCATAATGCATAACCCTCCAGACCACAAACAAGGCTCAGCCAGCTGGAGGTGAAGCAACATGTAGGAAGCTTTCTCCTGTCTACAGTGTATCTGCAGGTCCAAAAACCACAGCGCACACACAGAGAAGCCACAGCCTTGAAGGCGCCATCAGTACAGATAGAGTACATCCAGGGCAATAACTATTACATATTACTCCCAGAGGAAATGGCTCGCCTGTGATCATTGTGTTGTGTTGTACTGTATTGTTTACAGACAAAACAAAACTATCGTCTGCTGACAACATTAAGGGAGGGGTTATACTGGTTGTCTCTGCCGGCCGCAGACAGTCAATTACTCATCGATCTCATTTAATGCCCACCATACTTCGGGCTGGAACTTGAGCAGAAACATTTGTCTGTTTAGCCTGGAGGGAACTTTTGCACTTGTACACTAAGTTTTATATATTTGCTCCTTTGGTATGCATAATTACAGGCCAGACATACAGCAGCGGGCAAAAATAGGATAAAACGAGTTGATAAATGAGAACACACACATAGACAAACATTC
The DNA here is from genome assembly GCA_013375575.1 of Percina caprodes. Taxonomy (NCBI): domain Eukaryota; kingdom Metazoa; phylum Chordata; class Actinopteri; order Perciformes; family Percidae; genus Percina; species Percina caprodes. Next base: position 1,123,907 of record JABXJD010000023.1, read on the forward strand.
ACATGCACAACTCATTAACTGTGTAGAAGTAGAGAAGTTTGGCCCTGATAATTGAGAAAGTCAAGCCAAGCTAGTGTTGAGCTTTACCTTTCGATCTTTATTTCAAGGAGAAATAAGGATCTTAAAAGAAGCCAATTATCAGAGCCAGAGAAGGGGTGGAGAACATTTTGAGAAATGTGGCACTGAAAGACTTTTCCCAAGGTGCAAAAGGGAGATGTAACAGAAGGAAAAGAGAAAGCGGGCGACAAACCCTCCCCTCCTTTTGGAATCTGGAGACACTCGAGCTGCTCTGGGAGCTCCACTTCCGTCTCAGAGTTATAATAAGTCGTCTGCAAACTACCCCGTTATCTACTCTGAGCTTTCAACAGCTCGCCAATCCAGATAATATTGTAGAATATATGCTCCCTGCTCTTACGTTACATTGTCTTGGATGTTGACCGTGCTGGTTCATCGCCGTAATCTAATATTTTAGCTGTGTGCCTCAGACTCCAGGGGGGGGAGAGGGGGACTTGCCTTCCACAGAGGTCATTGAAATGACATAATCCAACCATTTCAAAAAAAGCAGAGAGAAAGAAAAAAGAGGACAGCATAAGAGTGTATATACCTGGAAGCACCGTCAATGAAGCAGTGTGAAAGGAGATCCCAATAGAATTACCCGCCAAGCACGTATACTCCCCAGCATCTTCAAATGTTACATTGGGCAAGTAGAGAACTTCTATCTCCTTATCTGTGGTGTTAACACCTGCCGTCTGGGGAGAAGGAGAAGAGGAGGAAGAGGAAAGGGGGGAAGTTGGACGAGATGAAGAGAGGGACAAAGATAAGAGCAGAGGGGAAACGGAAAGCAGAAGAGAGAGAGAGGGGGAGAACAGAGAGAGAAAAAGAAAAAAATGAGACCCAAAACACCAAGAAAGAAATGAGAGGAGCTGGATGCGTCCATCGTTGAGGTCCCATCTAGAGCAAAGGATGTTGGGAGTTTTCATGGGTGAGGAGCAGGAGGCTTCATAAACACAGACACAGATAGAGACCAGAACGCCACCAAAACATGAGAAAATAGAACCAATACACCAAAAATGAAAACCCCAAAAGGTTCCCGTCACCAACACAACCTGCTAATAGAAGCCAGTCTAATCCACACATTGGACTGGACACATGCACAAACACAAACACAGAGAGCATGGAGAGCACTGCACTGCAACACCATACACCATCTCGACACAGCTCGCAAGAGAAGAGAAAGGGAGAGAATGTAAGAGAAGGCAAAGTGAGAGGCTAGCTGTGACAATTTCAGTGTTGGTATGCAGGTCCAACCAGTGCTTCCATGGCTGCACTAGTCTCAACAGTGGAGGGAGCAGCTGAAACACAAGGGTGTAACATTAGGGGAGAGTAGGTCTGTGAACCCTAGGACCACCAAGAGACCACCAGCAGGACCACCACAGCACAGCAGGTCAGGGACGAAGCCCAGGAAACCACACCGAGGGGGAGGAAGGGTAGGTGGGGTCAGGTCTCGAGGGTTACCTGGGATGACAGTCAGCCAGCCCGACTGGCTCGCCTCGCCTATATAATTGGAGACTTTACAGGTATACTCTCCGGCATCAGCCTCTGTCACGTTGGTGAGGGTGAGCATCTCCACGTCTGAGCTGTTAATGCCTGAACGCTGCAATCCACACACACATACTTAAACATGAACATGTATAATCAGACAAATAAGTCAAATGAATGAGACAGACATGCAAACATTGTGACTACAGCTATTGCATTTGAATCAGCAAGGGAGAGGAATCATGACCAAGAGCCTGCATGGAAAAGACCTATCAGTTCAATAAGGGAGAAAATGTAGTAATTAGTTCCTGATATCCTCCTGCAGCTGCTGGCAAAACACCAAGAAAAAAATAGAGGGAAGGACTCTATTCAAGAGAATATAATCTAAAAAAGAAAAGTGCAGAAATGTACCTTTAAAACTCGGACGTAGGGGTGTCCGTCGATGCCATAGCGACTGCCATTTTGAGTGATGTGTTTCAGCCACTGAATGTGAGGTTGGGCGTCGCTGTAGACCTTGCAGACGAAGCGGGCGTCCTCCCCAACGTGTACAGTGGTGTTGGCTGGGAGACCAGCCTGGAGAATAGGCCGGTGAGGGGACCGTTCTGTTGAGAAGGAGGGAAATGTTACTTTGTGGAGTTCATTACTGTAGATTAATGTGGACCAACAGGGAAGTGTCTCAAAAACATGCTATTTCCCTTTAAGAATCATATAGTGTACTTTATCTTTTCAAAAGCAGAACTTCACGTACTGTGAGTGTCAATGTTTCCCACTAACTATGGCAGGTAAAATCATGACTGCACTGCCTCTTTCTTATCTCAGAAGCGTTTAGAGGCTTCACACAAAAGAGGCGGATGCATTTTTCACTGAAAGATAAAGAACTCAGGTGGAGGAGGACTTCCATATAGACGATTGTATTTATACTGCATGTGAGTGGGGAGAGCAAAACTATATGTGCCAGTCTTGGGAAGTGAAATACCTTCATAGCACCATCACATCTCCAGCTATCTGCATTCTTTTACAAGCAAACATTTGGCTTGTGAATCCAAACAGAGCGAGACCTGTTGAACAATGCCTCCTTTCAAACACTACCCGGCCCACCAACCCCCACACTGACAGCAACCACCCGCTGGCACCACACACACACACACACACACACACACACACACACACAGAAAATGACATCACTTAGCCTGGGGCGCTGCATTGACTTTCCAAAACAAAGCCTTAAGGTAGGTGCAGTGAATTTGTTGGTCCGAGTGTGCGTGTGTGTATAGTGTCGGGGGTGGGTCGGGGGTGGGTTGGGTCAGAGGATGAGGCTATGATGAAGGGTTGAGGCTGGGTTTAAAAAGCAGGGCTATAAAAGGAGAATGAGTGACAGGGTGAGTGAAGGGAAGGAGAGGAATCAACAGATGGAGAGTGCAGCAACTAGGAGGCAGAGACATCTTCCATATGTCTGCCTGCCTGTCTTCCTGCTCCATCTTTCTGAAATCTGTCAGATCAGAAGATTCCCACCCCTCCTTCCTGCCTCACCATCTCCCTCCTCCTTCCTGCACATTCCAAGGAAACGCCTTGTTTATCCCCCCTTTCTCTCCTCCTCCATCTTTCACAGGCCTCTTCGTCCTCTTGACCTTCCCTGAACAGAGAGGTGATGGACTTTTTCAGCCAAACAGAATACTTTCTGCCACGATATACATTTACTAAAAACAGTGACATGTAGACATGAGACATTTATTCCAACCTTTATATGTCTAATCCAAATGTGAGCCGGAGCATTTAGAGCCGCACACCCGACAACTTAGACCGAATGACAGAATGGGTGTGTAGTGCGATAAAAAAGGCCACATCGTGATTATGGCGAAACCCCAAAACAATAAAAGTTTGTGGAGCAATTTTGGATTAAATTAGATAAAGGGATATTGTGTGTGTGTGTGTGTGTATGTGTGTGTGTGTGTGTGTGTGTGTGTGTGTGTGTGTGTGTGTGTGTGTGTGTGTGTGTGTGTGTGCATGTGTTTTTAGCACACTGACATCTCACACAAGAAAGCTACACTTTTGGAGGGACAGATATAAAGGATGACGGGGAAAGAAATAGTAATATCTAGAGATGAAATGTAGCAAAGTACATTTACTAAAGTACAATATTTAGGTACTTGTACTTTACTTCTTACTTTATAATATAATATATTATATACTACTATATACTACAATTACAATATTTTAGTTTTTTTATCTATTTAACCAGTGGTTCCCAACCTTTTGGGTTTGTGACCCCTTTAATCTTCTCCGACTTCAGTGCTCAAAGATGTCAAATCATCCAATTTTTTACCGAAAAGAAAACATAAGATAAAACTCCAAGAACTGAACAGATTTGTGTGTCAAAACTTTGTTTTTTCTTCTTTCCGCTCCCATTAATCATCTCACGACCCCTCATATATATTTTGTTTCCTTTAGAAACACTCCGCCACTAGAATAAACTAGCTATCTGTTTTTAAAGTAGTTAAAAACAGCTCTACTTCAAGCAGCTACAAAATGAACATTAACATTAATATTTTCATATAGAACATTACATCAGTCACAGGCCATTTACTTTGATACTTTAAGTAAGTTTGCAAATAATACTTCTCTACGTGAAGGACTCAACATGACACTCAACAGTATTTTTACATTGTTGTATTTGTACTTTTACCTAAGTAAAGAATCTGAATACTTCTTCCACCACTCAAAATCAAATGAAAGAGCAGACCCTGCGGTGCTTTTTGATGTTTTGCTGTGACCAATATGTAGTGACCCGTTTTAAAACTGAATGCATTTATCAATTAAGTCATTAGTGGAGAAATTTGATGGCAGAGGCAGTGGGGGAACGAGGCAGAAAGAAGCATAAGGGGGTGAACCAGGGGCATTCCATGGTGTCCCATGCGAGACCGGTGAACTCTGGGTAACCTGATGGCTTGGCACACAGGACCCTAAGGGTCAGGGTGGGATGAAGGCACAAGAAGAGAACCCAACATGGCACAGGATGGCATGGGGCTATCAACAAAGTGCCGCATGGCCATTGCGTGCCAAAGTTCTGACTCAGATTGAAAGACGTCTTTTTTGACTCCTCATTTGTGTCTACTTGGCATGTTTGTCTGCTCATGGATGTCCCGCGACGGCCTCTTTCTCCAGAGGCCAATTTGAACCAGGAAGGGCTGGTTCCTTCTTGGTTCAAAAAGCTGACCCTGCAGGTCATTTGGGTAAAAAACTGATAAAAACAACCTTTTCTGTCTCTGTTTCCCCTTCTTTTCTCTTTCTCCCCCTCTCCTCTCTCTGTCCACCCCACTATAATGGAGGAAAATGAAGCAAGAGGTTGCAGGGGGCAGTGGCTGCGGAGCCAGACGTGGAGGGGGTTTACTGCTCTGCAATAAAACAGAACAAAAAACAGAAATATGCAGTCTGAAGGAGAGCTTTAGCTAACTCCAGAGGGGAGCAGAGCAGGGGGCCGGAGTTGGGGAGCATGTATGGACATTCGTGCATTTGTGTGCATGCCTATACACTCATTGTGCAAAAAACTCTCAGGTATTCAATCTCCAACTGATATAACGAAAATAATACTCCTTATTACCATGGCAATGCTAATAAAAACAGAAGTGTGTAATTACAGAAGGTCTGCGCAGGACAGTGATGCCAGTAAGAAAAGTACTCCACACACAGACAGACATGGAGTGACCAATTGGCCATAAATGCTCTTCGGTGAATCAAACTGCTGCAGCTGCATGTCTCTACGGGTTATCTGTGAATTATTGGCCAGCCTTTAGAAGAATAACTGTGTCAGATAAACTTTGATGTGTACTGATTGCTTGTATTGTGGTTCCAGTGAGGCCAAAGAAGAGCATCAAATTAAGGGCAAAGTTGATGTGCACTCTCACACAAACAAACGTGCACACATTGATCTACTATCTTTATCCCACTCCCCTTGTTGTTCCCGCTGCTTATCGATTCTGCAAACTGAGGAGAAAGACACTCTTTGCTTTCTGCTTCAAAGGTCATTGTGAGGGGTGAGTTGGGTCTGAAATCGCTGTAATAGTGCTGAAGCCAGAACTCTGTGTCCTCAGAGAGTGACACTAAACAATCACTTGCAACCGGTTTAAGTCCAAACTACATACCATAGCCCACCTTTAAGGGTCATTTCATCCAAAACACACAAAAAAAACATACCATTCCATTTGCATTGTGGTTTTAAGCCATGCAGGTAATTTCTGTTTCTGTGGGGCTCAAATCATGAAGGAATTGCATTGAAAAACTGGACAACAATGTTTTTTTTCCAGTAACTGTTTTGCTGTTACTTACAGATTTCAATGTGAGAAATTCTATGATGAAAGTTTTGTTTGTGATTTGGGTAAACTGACCCTTCAAATCAACCTTTAGAAATAAATATTTGAGTAAGTTTAGCCTGCCAAGAGGGTGATTATTATAGACAAAACAAATGCTTCAAATAGAATAAAAAACTACAATTTGTTATAAAACTATGCATACTTATCCACATACTGTAATTTAATCATTAACAAATAATACCATCATTGAAGTGATGAAATTAATAAAATAGTTAATATAATATAATAACCAAATTAAATATCCACACACTTGGCAGCACTTCTTGACCTGCACCTGCATCCAGGGTACACCTGGGTGATCAAACAGCACACACACACACACACACACACACACTATTCTCACTGTGAGAACTCTCTCCGCTTGCCTTCCCTTCCTCCACACCCTCCATGCTTTGTGAGCCTCAGCTGTGTACTCTGAGCCTGAGTGTGTGTTTTGTGCATGGTACTGACCCACTACGTCCAGGGTGTAGGTGTGGTTGATGGATCCAAACTCGTTCTCCACTAGACAGGTGTAGTTGCCCTTGTCTGACGGCACCACGCTCTCCATGATCAGGGTCCAGTGCTGGGTACGCACCTGGTTGCGAGAGGCAGAGGGATTTCTTGTTAAACAGACACAGTCATTGATAAACACACATCAATGAACACACACACACACACACACACACACACACACACACAGAAAAATGTAGGTGACATTAACAGACACAAAGAGAAAGATAAGAAAGATGATAAAAGAAAACGACAAGAGGGGATTTGGTTAGAAGAGTGAAAAACGAGAGCTGAAAAAACAACATTGAGGCAGTTGACAGGCTGAACCCCACCCTTTAAGTCTAAGCAGCAAACACACAGTTATTTATAATTTATTTGCAAAAAATAGTTTCACCCCTGTGTGGAATCCACAGGTGTGAGTTAACAATAGTGTTTCCGTCTGCACACTGAAGACAGGCAGTAGCTACTGCTAGTACAGGCCTACATTTCACACAATGGAGAGATTATGCCACAAGGCTGGGCTCAGGTACCGCTTTTGTCCAACATTTGTTGACAAAAAGTGAGAAATGATCTGCCCATAGTGTATCTGACAGCCTGACTGTATCATTTCCGTCACGTTGTGGCTGTTTTTTTGTCTATGCTGTATAATGAGTCTGCTGAAAGCTAAAGGGAAGGGACATCAGCAGCCACATCAACATTATCTGCTCCTCAACTTTCCTGGTAGGAAAATGTGTTTCTGCATAAACCATCAGTCATTAACCAGGAACCTCAGACTCAGTTCAGCATCACTGGATCTTCTCATGAATTAATTTCTAAACTGTCTGATTGAACTGTTATTCCACTCTATCAGTACGGCTCTAGGATATACTGTAAATGCTATTTTTTTAGATGCAACAAGAGGACTTTACGTGCCAAATAACTCAACTGCAATGAAAAAGACTTTTTTTTTTTTTTACAAAGAGAAAATAAAACACAACCACATTAGCTTTACTTTCCCGTCACATACACAATCAGGTATTTCCAGCACATATAAATCAACTCAGACTGTTTATTTCCCAAAACGAGACATGGGCGGGAGACAATTTCAACCACAGTGTAGAAAGTCTTTTATGTTGACTACTGACATAATTCATACAGTATTCTGGTCCTAGAATCCGAGAATTCAAACCCCTTCAGTTTAAACTTTAACCAGCTCTGCAACAGTGTTTGTAAATCACATTTCATAACAATAGAATCACATGCTAAAATCACATACTAGTCACCGACCAAAGCCAGTGGGACCTGTTCTCCCTGATTGAGTTACCTCAGCATTCTCAACTCAGTTCAACCCTGACACTACCTACCTTCTCTATACGTTACTGTTTGGGGGCATTTAACCCTCAAGTCCCGGGCTTAAGTTTCTAATTGTTGGGGGTGAAGAACCATTTTCAGATACAGTGAGAGGCTCTGCAAAGTATCCTGGTGAGAGGAGGTGTACGGATGAGCAATTCCAATTTCACACCAGGAACTCGGCCCTCGTTTCCTCTGTCTACTCTCTTCCCGTGTCTCCAGTGAAGGGTGGAAAAGGGGTGAAAGGACAGCCAGAGAATGATTGGAAGAAGGAAACTTGACGTCCCATGTAAAAAAAAAAAATCACCACACAGCCAGAAGTACTGCAGCACATAAAGCAGTAGAAAAGCAAAAGAAGCCATTTGTAATAAAAAGTATGATGTATTACTGTTTATCCTACCTTATACCCTCCCATGCGGTCCTCTTGGCGGAAAGGCCGGCCGTTTTTAAGCCAGCGCAGCTTAGGCTTGGGGTTGCCTTCTGCAGCACAGCGGAACTTGACTGTGTTGGCAGCTGGCACCGCATGTAGCTTCTTCTCCATCTTTGCTGACGAGGTCCAATACGGAGCGCCTACAACCAGAGAACAGTTGGTGTTCAGTCAGGGTGAGATTTCCTAATCATGTCCTCAGCATTAACAGTTTGGCTTCAGGGCCTTGGACTGGCTAAGGCAGATATACAGGGAAGCATGACTGCAGAAGAGTCAAACCTGAACCATTTCTAACACTCCCAAAGACACCCCCCCACCCCACCCAGCCACCCTGGCAACACTGACTTGATCCCCTGTCTGCATAACACAACCCAGAGCTCCACACTAACACAGTTAAATAAAAACACACTTTCTCTGGAGGCTTGGGGGGTGTTGCAGAGGGCGGAAAACATCAGCTCTGACGGGAGAATGTGTCTGGGCGTTGCCAAGAGGGTAACTAGACCATCACATTCAATTTCATCTCATTCCGCTTACCAGTCCCCCTCCTCCTCCCTCCACTTCCTCCAATTACCATAGCTCCCCTGTTTATCTGCCTGTCACTTGGCTAGATATGGACAGCAGGGCTTATCACCCTTGGAAAATCATTATGTGCCATCAAGGGAAAAAATGAATGTCACATTTACATTGTGATTGCCACTGTGCAACACATCCCCAACCGGCACCGTCAGACACCGCCTACCAAGAGCCTGGGTCTGACCGAGTTTTCATCCTAAAAGAGGAGTTTTTCCTCACCACTGCGCATGTTGCACTGTCGCACCATGCTTGCTCTTGGGGGAATTACTAGAATTGTTGGGACTTTATACATTATAGAGTGTGGTCTAGAGCTACTCTATCTGTAAAGTGTCTCGAGATAACTGTTGTTATGATTTGATACTATAAATAAAATTTAATTGAATTTAATGAAAGATTTCAGAGTTCTCAACGCACACGTTTATCAACAGCAAACTGTTACCATTTTCCCAACTGAAATCTATCACCTTCCCTGTGTTTTGTCCATTCTCTGGTTCCCTATTTCTCCCCATTTCTGTCTCTCAGTCAGCTGGATTTTTCCCCTAGCCCCCACCCGTCCTTTTTTTTTCTGCACCTGGGAGTGTGATTGCCTAAGCAGATGGGGCTCAGAGGGGAAGAAAAACTAAAAGTTAAACAACAACCAAAACAGTCTTCCACACCATTACTTCCTCTCCATATAGCAGGAGTACAAGCAACAGAGGGAGTACCCACAGATAAGACCGCTACTGACTTTAGTATGGCCCTCAAGCATCAGTTTACGTCCCAGGAAGATACAGTATATCCTCCACTCCCTTTCCCGCCTGTCCGATCTGCGTAGTATCAGACACCTCCTATAATTTTCTCTGGAACTCACAACCGGACAAGTCACACATACTTGGATAGTAAAGTCAGTAAACAGTGCTCTTCCTTCCTGTATGGATGCATACAGTAAGTGTTATCTATAATTAGTCATTCCCCTTTCCTCTTCTTCCTTCACTCTCACTATCTGTGCTTCCAGCATCTTCACCTCTCAGTCCCCCTTCCATTTCTCTTCATTCAGTCTCCCTATCATTGCTAGGTCCATTCAGACAGAGACAGATTATGTGAAGACTGGCCCATTGCGAGGCTGTCACTCTGAGACGACCTCTGACCCCACACTGGTAGCCGGGTCAGAGGATGAGGTTGGGACATGAAAGGTGAACGGTGCTGTTTCCCATGCTCTCCGTCCGGAGGGGCAGCACTTCAAACGAGACAACCCCCAGACCTCTCTCCAGATGAAGCCAAACTCTCACTGGCCCAACTGCTGTGGACTCCTGGAACCCCCGCTTCACCCAAAGCCCCGCACATCCGGATCCCCACTCACGGCTGTTTATCCTAAGCTGGCCTGGGGTGAGCTGAGGTTATCGAAATCCTGCGCTATGAGTTAACTTTTTTTCCCTCTAAGTTCCTCCGGAAAGCTAGATCCATTAGTGACCCAAAGTAATAATTTCAACGTTGAAATGTGTTCTCGTTAAGCTGTGAGATCCTCCTCTTTACCAAGCATCTATGCAAGCGGGACAAGACAATTTAGGGCCATTGTTGGGGAAACAATGTTCGAGGATACAGTTTCAAGAGTATTGGTCCTGTGAAAACCATGCATCTCCAAAATATCAGCTCTTCACGAGAAGAAACTCCCTTTTTTTTAATTTCTTTGCTAATCTAAATAATTATATAGAGTTTAAGAGGTAGGATAATTTTATACATTGATAAACAATTTATTCTAAAATTTAAACTTAAGGTTTGCTAAATCCTGATTGGTTTACAGAAATATGTAATATCAACATTTTCCAATTGAGTCCCGCCCACTTGAAACAAGTGAGGGAGCTCAGACAAAATAAAAATACTGAAATCCCTGTTGTGAAATAGCTATAACTGTTCAAACCGTCACCCACTGTAAGAAGCTGATTATTGGTTTTCAGGGCCTTTAAAATGCTTTTGTCAAAACCTTTTTTGTAACTTAACAACAAAATAACAAAAAAAATATTTTAAAATATAATGACTTTATTTTAGAAATCTTGCTATATTTTTATTTGTTTCCCAACATGGCCATAATCTCCAAATTCTGTTGATTTTTTCCTCTTCAGTCCCCATAATAGCATATGACAGGACATCAGTGAATATCTCATATGTACTCATTAATGAAAACTGTTATCTCTGGGCTGTGCACGAGCGGTCTCGCTGCATGTTTTAAGTTTCAGTCTTGACTTTAATTATGCTGCTGAGATAGATCTGACCTTCCATGAAAATCCTGCCATGCCGCTTTAACCAAAGGAGCGGCCCAATGAGTGATGATGTTAACAATAATGAGCCGAGTTGTCACCAGGACAGAAACCTTCCAACTCTCCCCCTTACCCTAAACACAGCTTCACTGTAGAAGCTCTCCCAATAACATCACCCACTGCTGACAATGGACAAACACTCTGGACCGGCTTATGTTGTTCAATCTTCTATACAAAGTCAAATAAAAATGCTCTGTTTTTGCAGTGCTCCGATGTCAAACTCATTCTGAGTGCTCCAGAAAAAAAGGGGGGGGGGAGGGAGCCACGGATATAAAGCTACACCCCGCACTCTCCACTCTCATTCCCTCTCACGCCTACACAACCTACACCCTCCCTCCCTCCCTCCCTCCCTCGCTCCAGTCCTCTGCGCCTCGGCCAAGGCTCCACGCCATGCTCAGAGAAAAGCTGGTACTGATCCAACAACCCCTGTCCCCACCCCCCCCAAATAAAATCCTGCCTCTTTTCCTTATCCTCTTCTTCCCCATTTGTTTTAATAATGATCTCAGTTTTGAATTTTTGCAGAAACACACAGCAAGAAAATGCCACTGTACTACCAGAACAGCTTCCCTTTGTTTTCAAACAGCATATTACCACCAGAATGGTTGGATCTTTTCCCTCTCCCCCATTTTTCCCTCTTGCTAAGATCCTCTCTCTCCCCCATATTTAATGGATTTCAGGCAATCACAGTTAGTCCAAAAGTGGAGGAGAAGGAGGACTCACGGTGAGACACAATGCGTGTGGAGAATTTTAACAAGATGTGGAAGCCCTCATCTTTACTTAAGTGATTGTATGTGTATGTGAACGCATGCATGTGTGCATTTGTCTACATAACCACATTACTACCCCCAGATACACACACACACACACACACACACACACACACACACACAGAGGCCCATCAGGTGGGTAACTGGGTCCAGATGTTGTCTTTCATAATGGATGAGCCCAGCTGACTGGCTGGCTGGCTGGCTCCATGAGGCCTGACTACCTGAGGGACACTAGCGAAAGGAATGTCAGGAATCTCTGAATTCTCTGGAGACACACATACACACACAAACACACACACACTCAGCAGTTTGAACTGTGCTAATAAACGCTGGCAAAGCTAAATAGATTATTTCATTTAGGGATTAAGTCTTTGTAAGTGTTGTGGCTATCACAATCAGCATTCCAGGCTAAAGTTTTGACATGCTGTTAGGGACTTCTCACTATTGTTTTAGACCAGGACACGTCTTCAGAAGTATGTAACATTTAAGCTTTAGATATGGGGAGATATGCTAATTTAAAGAGTTTAAATGGCATTTCTTTTGCCATGTCCAAAATGTGCATCTACTTCTGCTGGTTTCACTGAAATCTTACCAATGAGAAACTGTACTGTAGTACTGTGATGTAGCATCATTGAATTATCATACATAAAACAACATGCTGTTAGGACGTGAGGGTTGAGTTCACAATAACATTTCACAGACAGAGAAAAGGATTGTGGAGAACAGGGTCAGATCAGTGCACCTATTGGCTTCTACTAGTTGGTGAGGAAGGGTAGCGCATCATTAACACTTTCATCCCTCTTTTTGTTCCTCCCATACTTACTTATCTGCTTTCCGTCCGCCCCAGTGTCCTCCGATCGCTCTGTATCATCCTCGTCATCCCCTGACGAGATGGCATCTGCACAGAGTAACCACGGTTACTGCCAACCTTTCAGCAACTTCCATGCACACGTACAGTATTGCATACAGAAAATGCTAGATTGGGGGCCTTTTTACATAAATCTCTCAATATGCATCTGTATTTGTACACACACACACACACACACACACACACACACACACACACACACACACACACACACACACACACACACACACACACACACACACACACACACACACTAATAAGGCAAAAACTAAATTCAGGTTGTTCATCCTCCAATATCTGCTCCATGGCCACTTCCTGGACTCAACCAAGCTCTGTAGTCCAAACCTAAATCTCCAAACACCCTGTCCTATCCTGACCTGTCTTTTCCCTGACTCACCTGTGACATTCACTATGAAGCAGACCGTGTCTTTGCCCACGCTGGTGCAGGTATACAGGCCAGAATCCTTGGCCGTGGCATCACGGATCTGCAGCACCTCTTGCTCTATGACCGTGCGGTTGTTGGTGCCCAGAGAGCTGCCATCTTTGGTCCAGGTGATGGTCCCCGTCGGTGGCAGAGGGCAGTTCAGCTTCAGCAACTCCCCCGGGTGCACTGAGCACACCGTGGGCTTAGAAATTTGATATTTGTTCGATGCCTCTGCAGAGCGAATGGGGGGGAGGGGAGGTTGAAGGGGGCAAAGGACAGATTGGAGGAGGAAGAGGGTGCACAAGAAGGAGGAAAGAGAGGTGGGAGAGGAAGAAACAAGCCAAAGTGTAAGAAACAAAATCACCACATAATCCCCAATGGATGCATTCATATTATACCTGTGCAGAAGGAGCAATACAGAAAAGAGGAGGCCCATTTTTTTTTAAACATTCCCACCTCTTCCCATCGTCATTTGAAATGGAGCTCCTAGAAAATACCACTGTTCTGTTATCAAGTGTGCAGTGTGATCGGAGTTTATAGATTCAGAGCATGCAGTTACGGCCATAGCAGCATGTGTGGAGAAAAAAACAATCAATGCTTTGAGAGCACGTGGGAATTGGACATCACTGTGTTGAACGATAGCCTTCGCCCCACCACCACCACCACCACCACCATCACCACCCATCCCCTTTAGCATAAGTGCCAAGCAGCCAGTGTGTTGGTGAGTAGGAGCAATACAGACAGATCTCTGCAGCCTAAAAAAAAGGTAATGAAACTCCAGCATGTCTGCCCATCACAAAAGAAAGCAGCCAGAAAGGTCTGGGATGGAAGTGGTTGTCAGGCAGGGACAGGGAAAAGAGGAGGGGGCTCTTTTTTTGGCATTCCTTTGGTTTTTTGCCTAAACTTAGAAAACCTTGAACTGGCTGAAGCCTAACTCTTCTGTTTTCCATCTCTCACTTCTTCATTCTCTTTTATATTATGGCCATGGAGGATCTACAACCACTGCACAAGATCTGCTGGCCAAGACAGAGAGCAAGAAACTCATGTTGACTCCAAAGTGCATAAAACCTTCACTTCTGGGACAAAATCCAAGTCCGCCTGTGTACACTCTGTCCTCTGACTTGTACAACTGCACGGAGAATGAGGTGAATGCCCAATTTATCAAAAGGGAATTCTGAGGGTCCACAGCTGACACAGCACTTCTACATCAGGACGGCCATTATACATATCCATGAAAACTCTGGACTGTGACTGAATGTTGACTTATGTCATATATACCAAAGCCAATTCCAGTCACCTTGAGACATTAGCACACAAACATTCTTGCACAAATGTGTACATTCACTCAGCTCAAACATGGATACTGTTGCAACCATCCACAGCCAGAACAAAACTGGAAGTTTTTATTGCAGTACAAAAATGTTTGTGTTTTTTCTTCCGTAAGAACTGAATGAAAGGGGCAAAAAAAGAGTGAGATTAAAAATATTTAAGTGGGGAAAATAACAATGGAAAAGCTATAAAAAAAAGCCAGTGATGACAGTATATTTAGTGTTTGACTGAAGGCTGATATGTGTAATTATAGAGCCAGTGGCACTCCCAGCCTTTCCTGTACCTTAATACACCTTTTCAACAACATTCCACCCCCTTTATGTGCCCTATGTGTGTGTTAAATGTAAAGTAGACACACACACACTCTAGCCTCGACAGGAAAGGAAAGTCATTCCGCCACAAGCCTCAAAATGTTCCCCCTGGGCAAGTAGACACACAGGTACAGTTCCTGTATTGTCTTTTTTTCACTCACTCTATCCTTCAATCCGGAAATAATTAACTCCTCCTTCCCCACCCAGAACTGAGTGTGTGGTCTTATAAGAGGTGGAGCTCCTGCGCTGATTGATGGTAGCTGTCCTCGCTAACTTTTACGACATGGTTTTCCACACCAAGGGCCGCTGCCTGTGCTTTGACATTACTACTGGCATCAGGCTTTTCCTTTGCTGTTTAATGTGGGACTTTAGACGTGTTCACATAGACAAAAAGCAGTATCTGCTGGGAAGCGAACGGGTATGGGCAATTTCAAGATGGTGGGACCGGCAATGAGGTTAATGTAGCAACGCAACACCTGGAACATACATATACACACACAGGCTGCACTGTCTCTCAGCACATTGAAGAGAAAGAAAGGGCAATGCTTCATAGAAAGTAATACTCATAGAGACACATGGATGTGTGTGTGTGTGTGTGTGTGTGTGTGTGTGTGTGTGTTACACTAAAAGGACAAGTCTGAGGTAGAAGGAGTGAAAATAAGTGCAGGAAAGGCAAGGAATCTATCCAAATGGTGCGTCTGACTAAAGAAAGCATGCACGTGTTAGTTCTGCCTTCATCATTTTCTTATCTTGGCTGCGTCCATCTGTCCCCCTCCATCAACTCCTCCTCCTGCTGCTGCTGTTGCTTCTTCTTCATTTCCCTCTTTCACCTTCCCTTTCAGCTTTGCCCTCTCCTTCCCCCTTCCCACACGTCATCTCCAACCACACCCCTCTTCCCCTCTCGCGTTGACCCTGCTGACCTAACCCTGACCCTTCCCAAACCTGTTGACACCTCCAACATGCACAATTGTTCATGGGAACCTGTGTCACGTACACACACACACACACACACACACACACACACACACACACACACACACACACACACACACACACACACTGAATGCAGCAAGAATTTAAAGAAACCTTGTACACATTAAGAAAATAATGACACAGAGTTTGCAGATTAATAGATGTATGCATCAGACACATGCACACCAGGAGATCCTGGCACCAGGCTCACACACACCGTGCTCCACTTAAAAAAAAGTTAAGGGTCCAGGGATGCATGCTAAGTTGAACACTTCACTGCAGAATTTTTCATCTCTGCAAAGTTTCATCCCCCTCTGCACCACAGGAAGGGGGCGGAAGCCTCTCTATCTCATACACCCACTCGCACTTTTGCTGGATTTCTTTCAAACAGCTTTCTCCTCTCCCCTTCCTCCATCATCACTATCATTTTGCATCTCTCTCTTTCTCTGACAGCTATTGCAAGTGTCTATCAGGTGTGACAGATTTAGGCTGTCCACTCCTCGCTATCGCTTCGTCCTCATTCGCACCATTTTGGCTAACAATAATTAGTCTCGCAGCCTGAGTGTCTGCTGCAAAATGCGGAGAGCAATTCACATCCAACATTTCCTTGACGTCTGCTTGCCCATCTGTCTTTCCGTCTGTCTATCAAGCCGGCAAGAGCCAAGATGTTGGCAAAGTGGCAAGGGCTGAGTTTACGAACTATTTTTTTTTTACGTATATGATCTTATGAATTTACTTCTGCAGCGAGGCACATTTGGCTGCAAATCTATTCCCCCATCCCCTCCCTGTCGCGTTCTGCACAACGGGATAGGTGGACTAAATGTAATGACTGCCATCTCGGAGGCACACACTCAGCATGCATGCAGACCAACAGGCGCACACACACATTCACTCACACACACACACACACACACACACACACACACAGACACAGACACACACATTGCCAAATCACATTATCTCTGCTGCCCTTCCTATCCCTCCTTTTTTCCTCTACTCTTCCCTCTGTATCCTCCTCACATAGTCAAAATCCCTGGACTTTTCTCCCTTTTTTTGTCTCTCCCTCTTTTCTGATGTCACTGTCTTTTCACATTCAAATCCCTCCTTAGCTTTTTTATTATGACAAAGGAGCAGTTCCATGAACTGGCTCCTGCTAGAATCCATGGCAACAGCCCCTCTGGTTCACCCACCCCTTCACCCCTCATCAAGGCATTCCCTGAACCCCACCTGACCTCTTTAACCCACTGGCCACAGCTTATCTCCAAAAATCTTCTGTGGTTGGAATTCTAGTGACCCTCAGAGTAGAGCTTCCCCCTACTTTGCTCTGGCTTCTAGAGATTCATCTATTTTCATTATCCTGTCACAACTTCTCAGAGCTACATCTGTAAATATCTTGTTAAGTAAGCATTTTTTCCCACTATTTCATACTTGAAGAATGGCTGACATCATCAAAACAGGTGATAATGTTTCAGCTCATTGTTTGAGGTCTAACATACACATTTACATTATAAGAGACACTTTTTCCCTGAAAAGTGATCATGCACGACGCTCAGTGAATTGCACAAAAACACATCAAATGAAGATCTATCATCTTAAGCACTACACATACTCATGTAGGCCTACAGTGGGTGCAACATTTTCTAGGTAAAATACAATTTTTTTAAGTAAATTGCTTTTAAGTAATTGCTTTAATTTTGCTTCTTTTGAGTCTAGTTTCTTCATCTATACACTACTTTTTATTTTATTCTATGGTTGTAGTCAGTGTTTTTCCCCCATCTTCCTGCACCCTATCAATGCTGGCTCAGATTCCTCTCTGCCTCCTGCCATACACCTGAGGCACAAACTGGCACAGGTAGCAGCTCTTCCAGCCTCTTATCAGACAGGTGTGAGATTGAGCGGTGGAGTGACAAAGTATTTTCTGGCACATCTGCCAAGGCAAATAACAGTCCTCACACACACACACACACACACACACACACACCCACACACAACCACTAACACACTCAAGCCTTCAAGATTAACACCGGCCAATGGCAGGCTAATAAAAGTCATTGTGTGAAGGCCGTATATTCAGCCCAACTGCCCCATGGTCACACCCGACACACTGCATTTGTTTGGAGTTCAGTTCCATTGCCATCACCACAGTCACACACACACACACACACACACACACACACACACACACACACACACACACATGCTCTGTGTCATTAACCGGCCAGCTGACTCTTCTATACTTTTACCACTGTACTCCTACTGTGTAGATAGCACAGTGTTACAGATATTAAGCCTGTAATTCCTTCACATACAACTACAACAGTCCACTGAAAACTATGATCTTGATCAGCAGTCCATAATAATCCTGGCTGTTAATGAAATAAAGGTAATTTATAACGTGTTTAAAACAAGCTGTATCTTATTAAATAAGGTACAGCATACGGGTGGAAACTCGATTAAGAGTTGAAATCATGCAGCAAATAAATACAGAGATGTGCCAAGAGAGCAATTATGTTCCTACTGTGGCCAGAAACTCTCTTCTTTATATAAAATGTGTCTGTTGTAGCCTTCAACCACTCTTTTGTTTGCCTCCATGCTGATCAGAGCATTTTCTGAGAACCAGAGTTTGGAGGGGAGTACACGAAGGTACAGCGAGACCATGAGCAGACTTTTGTCTACTACGCTTACATTCAGCCTTCATTCTGATGTAACTGGTAATGTTGTATTTCAAATTATATGCAAAGAGGACCATGAACCATGACCAGAGAGCAAGAGAATACCAATGCTAAAAACACATACTCGCTGTGTTTGGTACCATTGTTATTCAGCTCACCCAGAGTATTTTAATCACTGTGCAATCTGAGAGTGCCTGGACAAGGTAAACACTCCCATAGATACTGAAGTGGCTACATGGACAACAATAGGTCTGTTGTGAAGGCTTTAAGCAGCGTGCTCGCTCTACTTCTACTGTTACAGCAGCCACAGGTAAACAAACTAGCAGGGCCACCAGGGGTGCAGGCGTGTGCTTTATAGAGACAACAATTGATATGCAATCGGATGAATTTACAGCAATTAATACTCCCACACACCCACAAGCAGTGGGGTGACCCAGGCTGCAGGGAAGAAAGGGGTGGAGCAGGGATGTAGAAGGTGGGAGCAGCCAATCTGTCTCCCTACGATCTATGCCCTGCAGGTGACACCAGCTCAGCCCATCAGGAGCAGTGAATGGAAGGAGGACCACAACAATCCAGAACTCTTGATGCACTGATTTCAACGCACACAGCTGCGGTTAAAAACAAAATCCATGTTTGCTGTGTGCAGCAGGGAAACTGACTCGGGATCAGATAAGAAGGCCAGGTTCTCATCATGTGACCCCCACGTCTAGCCACTTAATCTCCAGTCACATGACTTCACCGCAGCCCAGCACTCCTTAATCTCTCCATCTAAAGGAGAAGTCAAATATGCACAAATCCTCTTGGACCTTTCCAGGAGGATTGTATAACTGTGGAAAACTCTCTCTGTCCTCGCTGTGACCATGTAGCGTAGCATCCGGGCCATGTGGGGCTCTGAACCCACCGGCTTAGAGCCAAACAGTCTACGACAGAACAACAAAACCATCAATAGGAGAGGAGAGCTCCGGCGGCCTCTCGTCAAGCTCGGTAAGAAGGATACCTGACCTCTAGGGCAAAGGGCAAAGAGTGTATGTGTGTGTTGAGAAAGACAGAGAGAGATGGGGACGGTGGCTTAAAAATAAGTGATGCTCTGTTGTTGGCCCAACTTACAATTAGCATGCTGATTAAAGCCCGGGAACAAAGGGCTTTGGAATGTGAGTTCCCATCAATCACAACAACTCTAATTAGCTAGTCTCTGACCAGACTGGAGACAGAAAATGGAGAAGCCTCAAAGGAAAAAGAAAGACCACAAAAAAAGCTCTCACAAAAGTATTTGTTTTGCCAATAAAACACATGACTCTAAAATATTTGTATTCACAATCTTTGCAGACAATTAAGCACACAAACAAACTCGAAGAAACCCTGAGAAGCCCCGACCTCTGTATCCTAATTTCTCCCTTTCCGTCCTTCTTTGTGCTTCTTTCCAGACAAGTAGGGCATGAGAGAAACGCCAGCATGGACACTGTCCCACCCTCCTACACGGCTCTCCCTTGTCCTCCCACACAGGGTCACAAACCTGCCTTTAACACTCGAGCATACCCTAACCTACCACAGACATCAGCAGGAGAATTAAAACAAAAAAAGTGTGAATCACACGCCTCACGGTGAGGTGAACAACAGGCTGGCCATACTGAGGTTAGTTGTTTTCCTTTGCTTTATTTATTTGAATCCCCCTAAAATCTTACACACTTAATCTGACTCCGTTATTTCTACTTGTTAGATATTCAGTGTAGTTTAAACAGAAAGAAAATAAAAGAAGGGCTCTTTCACTTATATACTCACTCGTGTGACAGTGGAAAACAGTGCAACCATGTTATTTAGTTACTGTTCTATCTTCAAATGGATGAAACTGGAGAAATCTAAATATCCCTAATTTTACTGGAAGCAAATCTTGGACTGCCATCCATTGGTGTTTCAGGTAGATAAGGACAGGAATTCTCAGGAAAGGATAGAAAGGTTTACCAAAACTGAAGTCAAACTTGACAGACCTACACCTGCTCTCTATAAACAAACTAAACAAATGGTATTCCCCCTTGTCCACCTCCCACACCCGTCTTTTCTGTCCCTTCCCATCCCCCGCTGCTTACCTTCAGGTTCCAGAGTGGCCTCCTCCTCCTTGGTTGAGGTGAGGGGCGGCCGGGCCACGCTGACGGTCAGCAGGGACAGCAGGACAGCGGCCAGCAGCCAGGCCCATGAGGCCATCCCGTTAGTGGGGGCAAATGCTCCCCATATCCCCCTTCTCCACCTCCCCCTGGACACTGATCCCATCTGAGGGGGTCCGCCCGACCATCAACTGCTGCAGGGTCAGCCTGTCACTCACTAGAATTCACCCAATCACCTGGGCTGAGAGGTGAGAGAGAGAGAGAGAGAGAGAGAGAGAGAGAGAGAGAGAGAGAGAGAGAGAGAGAAGGTGGTGGCAAAGTGATGATTGAAGAGGCAGACAGAGGAGCAAACAGAAAGGCAGCAAGAAGGGGGGAAAAAGAAAATTAAATTATTAGTGTGAAATAATTTCATGGAACTTGTTTCTGAACCTTTTTCCCTCCTTACATTATGTTTGACAAATTGAAACAGAAAAAGGAGACCAAGACAGAAAGTGTTTCACAATGCTGTCAAACAAGACATGCCCCTGACATACCGAAGCTGTGAGGCACCAGCAGTCAACACACAACCAACCTGCATGTACTTTACTTCTCATCTATAATTATATGCATTGACATATGTATTAGAGAAACCAAGAGCTCGGTCTGTGTTTACAGTCTAACCAGTTTAATGTCTCCCTGAATCATACTACTGCAATACAGCTCAAAGATAAGACTTTTTTAAGTTAATTCAAATGAGATTTCACACAAATCTGATGTTTATTCTCCTGTGTTATTTTACCTTCACACTGCTACTTCTGTATTAATAATACAATCTATTCTTAACTAGGCATATTAAGATTTGAAAATACCCATGGCGCAGGATGGACAGCACATCATCCAATGTGGCACCAATTTGGTTTAGCTGGACATCGTTTATTCCCGTGCGCAACAGATGCGCCAAACCTTTTGCCCGCGCTGCTGCATCCGTGTTAATTGTATTTGTAAGAGGCTCCCATTGCATTTGCGTGACTTGATTATGAAACCAGTAAGGCTTTAATTGAAATGCAATATTCCAATATTGTAGACACACACACACACACCGATCTGTTTAGCCAGACATCTGCGATTCAACCAAGTGTGTCTCTGGAGGTTTGCTGAAGTCACGCTTCCCTGCGCTCCTTCTGCTCCAGCTGGACGTATCGATTGGTTTTTATCCGCAAAGACACATGTAATTTGACTTTTTAGAAAGCCAACCTGCAAACGTGCACCCTGATTTAGGTTTAATTCACCTCTTGGGGACTGCAGGCGACACGGACGGCGGACGCGCACATGGTGTCGGGGTGAATTCCTGAATGTAAGCCGACATCCTAACTTTATTAGAGATATAATGCACCTGTTTGACTTTGCAATTTAGGCAGAATTCTGCATAGTTACAGCTCAGGCGTATACATTATTAAAGAATCGTAAACCAATCAGTGCACCAATCAACCATTGAGCTTACCGCTGTCTGAAAACGTCAGCAGGACGAATAGAGACCAGAATCACCCCGAAACCTTCCATTTGTTTTGAATTGTTTAAAAGTGTAGAGCACAATAAAAAAAATATGGATTATTATTCTGCAGCTATCAAATATAACCAAACTTAAAGAACGGAATGGATATAAAAGAAAGGGGGAAAGGCATTAAACTACAGAGAAAAAGGTTCCTAGAGTTGATATGTGCTGCTCATTGAAAAACGTAGGCTATTTAGCATGTTGCTGACGACGTGACATTTGGGCACATGAGGGACTTTGCTCTATAGATGACCACAGCCTTCATTCAAACCCGGCTTTGAATGAAATTTCTTGGCACTGATTGAATTCCTATTGAAATTCAAATCAGTTGGCTTTTTCCACAATTGGGGCTCATTTGGAGCTGTTCAGTGATTTAGGGCTACGGCACCAAGCAGTGAAAAAACAACTGCGGTCATGGGATAATTGGCACCATAAATGCAATGTAGAAAATTAAGCAAAGTAATAAATAACCAGGACACTTGTTAATGAGCCCTAAAGCGATGGCGCAAGGTGCAGTAGGTCCTCGCCTTCTAAAATAAACAAAGATGCATTTCACAGATTTGAAATGATCACATACATTAAAACAAAATGTATTGATTTCTTGGATGGGAATTTAAGAAAATCTCAAGTAACAAACTGTGTGAATAACTTTGCATATTTTACAAAAAAAAAAAAGACTCAAAATGATTTCTTGGTTAGAAAACTGTTTCAATTCATGAGTAGTAAAATCGTTCCTATTTTCACATGCAGCCGTAAGAAAATAAATAGTAGCCTACAGACCCAAAAGCGCAACGCACGCATCAACAACGTAGCCCATTGGTCGTGTCAGCCGAAACCTTGACAGATCAGGCTGTGAGGAAGATATAGAAAATACTTACCAGGGAGGAATAAAATCGTGGAGATCTCTGTTTTGGCATGCACAGATAAGGGAGGAGAGAGCATGGGCTGAATCCAGAGAGAGGAATGTCTCCAACTCCACAATGCACCAAAAAAAAAAAAAAAAACAACTGCGAGGCGCTGCCTTCTTTCAGTTTACTATTCCACAATCAGCCGGCATCAAATCAGATCAGAGGATATATTCCAACCCCGACTGGCAGCGTAGTCCAATGCCATGCAAGGAAATCCGAGTTTACACGAGTTATCCTTCATAAACAGCTCGGAAAACAATACTGCTGCTCCCCCCCCCCCAAAAAAAAAAACTTTCCTCCCCGTCACAAAGTTTCTTCTAGGGCGCAAAACATGCCCAGTGTTACCGAGCAGCGCACTTGTCAACTCAAAAGAAAGTTTGCAGCCACTAAGGAGGTGGAACGCGGTTTTAAAAGGTACGAGACGATAGTTGTCCGATGCAAAATGTCCTAAAATCCATCAGTGTGCGTTCCCCTGGTGAAAAGAGCGTCTTTCGCGTCTCTTTCCCTTCTTCCGCCGACAGCCTTCGCACTGTTTCTCAGACGCTTTGTCAGGTTTACTAGGGTTTTCTCTCCTCCTTACGTCTCCACACACTGCCCTCCTCCTTCACTCCAGTGGGTGTCATTCCCCCCCAAGCACCCCCAAGTGTAATTCGAGCTGCTTCCTGGCCGCAGTGCTTTTGGGCCCTGCCTTCCTCCGCCCATCAACTTGCTCGAACTGGGTCCGATGCGAGGGCCCCGGAGCTGTCAGACCGCAGTAACAACGCCCCTCAGTGGCCAAGGCAAGACATCTGCGGGAGGAGGCGCGCACACACACACACACACACACACACACACACACACACGCACACACACACACACACACACACACACACACACACACACACACACACACACACACACACACACCACACACTAAGCATCCATTCCATACCGTATAGTTCAGTATATTTAGATGGTGCAGTGATGGTAGACGTATTCACATAATTTTAAGTAAAAGTACAAATACAACAATGTAAAGAATAACTTTATTAAAAAAAAAACGTCCTGTAAAAGTACTGAAAAATGATCAGCAAGATGAATTCAAAGATATAGCATGGAAAGCATGTCATCAGCTTCTAAATATGATACATTTGCAGAGCAATCTAGTCGACAGTCGTAATACAACAATATTAAAATCAATACATAAAATATAGCCTAACAGTTTGAAAGTCATGTAATTAGTAGATCCAATATTTCCCTCCGAAAGCATAAAATGGAAATACTCAAGAAAAATACAAATTCATCCAAATTGTTCTGAGATACACAATTTGAGTAAGTACTTTATTCCGTTCTACAACTGAGAATGGAATAAAGCCATAAAACCAAGAAAATTAAGTAACGTTTCTATGATACAGTGCATTGTTGCAGAAGGAAAACTGAAGTTCATAACTTCTCTACGGATGAACAGATCTGTCCACAGCTACCCAGAGAGAGACTGAAGGCTGGCCCCCTGCAGCTCGTCCCCCACTGGTTCAAGCTGTCTCCTGCATTGGTTCAGGCGTTCAAGTGCTCTGAAAAAGACACAGAGGTGGAAGACTCTAATCTCAGCAGACTCTTTTTATTTTTGTCTCACTTCCACTGCTGAAACCCGCTTTTTTTAAACAAGGGAGGGAAAACTCTACCATTCATTTTGAAAAGAAGCACTAACAAGGCTTTTTTTTTTCTGAAGCAAAGGTTTGGACTGTGAATGGAGACTTGTACGTCTGTTTTTCTCTCCTCTCCCATCTCTGCCTCCACAAGTAAAGCCATCAGATAACAGTGGGGCTGACAGGTTGGCTAGTAATAAAGAGGGCGCCAGAGGTGAGGAAAGAGCGTTTGACTCATTTTTTAAAAGTGGCACAAAATACCCCCCACTGTTAGCTCCCTCTCTGTGTCTCTTTCCTCCTACAACAGAAGTCTATTTACAATCGCCCAATTTATTTTCCACTGCTCGGGCATCCCACATTTGAATGGAACCTCATCAAGCAGAGTCTCATGGGCCTTTGACTGAGACCTGGATGGACTCAATGCCCTTGCGCTGTGGTATCCGTCAACCTGTTATTGTCCCTCTTCATCTCCAATCTTTTCTTCAGTCCTCTTTCTTCCCTAATCCTTCCTGCGCCAGCAGCCACAGTGTTAGGAATTAGGAAGCAGAGTGAGAGGAGAAAGTGACAAGCTAATAGCTTGTCATCAGTATCTTAGATGAACATATTGATTCACTATTGATAGAAATCATAAGGAGGCCAAAGGTTCTCCAATAGCCGTGTGTTAATGATGGGAATACTTCTTACTGCTGTGGCGATCGGAGCGACTTGGGAGGGTTGTTTGATGCGGAGCCACTCACCAGTCATTAAGCATGCCTCCTTCTGCTATGCAAATTCAAGATACTGTTGAAGAGAGCTAATCAACAACTAGCTGTCGGCTGGCTAATTCGTTCACATTAAAGTTCCCCTACACTACAAAATCTGTGGGATGTGGAAACTTGAAAAACATAGACTGAGAATTGATTTTTTCAGAGACGTAGGAGAAACCATGCATCCAGCTTTTGAATGCAAAACTATTTGGGGAATTTTCTAATATAATTTTAAGAAAAAAATTGCAAATTATTCTTTTTTTTTTTTTTCTGGACAGAATATTTAACCAGTACACTCAGTTTATTGTGACATTATGCCATGGTTCTGCTCGAGGTTTCTGCCTCTTAAAAGGAGTTTTTTGGTGGGAATTGTTGGGTTTCTGTAAATAACATCACAGAGTACGGTCTAGACCTGCTCTTTTATGAAAAGCGCAGTGAGATAACTGTTGTTGTGATTTGGCACTATATAAATAAAATTGAATTGAATTGAATTGAATTGAATTGAATTGAATTGAATTGAATTGAATTGAATTGAAGTATCTTATGTGGTGCCAGTAACTCCTACCTTTTCAGCCATACTAGCAGCTTGGCTCAATGGATGGCAGTGTCTGTTGGTTAGTATGCCAGACCAAAATAAACAGGGCCATTATGAGCATAATGTACACTCCTGTTCCTTATTCTGGGGTTAGGAAAGTGTTTCTAACTCTTCTCTAGCAACTACTTTTCTATTGAGGGTCATGTCTCAGACACGTCTATTTTAAGCATCCACACTCATCACGACACATCTTCTCAAATCTCAACAGTGCTATATGAGTAAAAGCACAAGCAATAGTTGTGGTGTACGCCTCTGTTGGAGGCAATCAACCATTATACAGTGCTTTTTTTTCTGCAGTAGCACACAGACAATCCATCCCCTCACAGTGAGCTGGGCCAGAGCGGCCTGAATGCTATTAAAGCCTAACGGAGATATTCACTGTTGAGAAACACTGAGTACAATACAGACTCGTTCTCCTTTGGAGGATCCTTCTTTCGTCTTCCTTGAGGGTGCTGCTGTTAATCATGAATGGCAGTGATATGTTATTGTAACTTCACTGTGCCAAATCCTAGAGAGATCCCTCCTTTTTCTCCCGATATATCACTGACACTATATCATTGAAACAACAAACGTGGCTGAGTCATATCCTGTTAAAAATATGAAACAAATGCGTAGAGCTGTGTGTGGCGGGGGATGGGGAAGATTGGAGGAAGAAGTAAGAAGTAGACACACGCCTCAGGGTCTAATTGAACCATATACTGTAGCTTCTCTGCATCCATGTGGCGATGTAAGTGGACCCTGGCAGAAAGTGCGAGAGGAAAGTTTTGGTGTTCGGTTAGAGAGAGGGGCAATTTGGGGGTCGGTAGTAGCAGTACAAGAAGTGTGATTTGAGAATGGCAAATTATTTTGAGAGAAACGGCTCATTCAAATGATGTTGACTCTCTGGGCATCTCCTCCATTTAAGCTCCCTTTAAGCACAGGAGGCATCAACCCATAAGTCAGCAGGTCTTCCTCCTCACTGTCACTGATACGCCATAATAACCTCATCCACAAAGCCAGGCCTCCGCTGTCCTCTCCTCCCCCTCAGCAGGTAACAGAGAGCAGGGATAGAGGGAGTGGATGGAGGGGGAGTGGAGGGTCAATCATCCAGATTCCTCACATGTTTCCACCTCAGTACTCCTGAGTGTTTGAAATAGCTGGCATGCCTGCAGCTTGAGCTTGTAGTGGAGTTCAGCTGAAAGGGGAGCACAAGGAGAAGGAGGGTAGGCTAATGTTTCCAGCGTCACACAGAGTTTGGTAGTTTCAACTCCCTCAAACTGCAATGGGAAACAGCAAACAGCAGCACAAGAAGCAGAAACATGGGGCAAGCTGCAGTGTTGCAGTTTAACTCCTGATCAAAATGTCTCTTCATTCCCGCCCACCTGCCTGGCACCATAACTCCTAATAAAAATAACACAGGACTTTTTCCAGGGATGAACACAGAGAAATGCTGAGTAGAACTGACAGCTTTATAACTCTATATAAAATGAAGAATGAATAGAACTTTTTCCTGGCATTTTAAAAGTGACAAGTATTTTACTTCTTCATTCTCTTTGTCTTTGTCTCTCTTTCTCTCTCTTTCCCCATTGCTTTCTCGCTTTTTCCACAGTCCAATAGTCACACAACACATGAGCATTATGCTCACACACACACATTCAAACACATCACACAGCTCATTTGGTTCAGAGAACAGGTCACTTTAGTCATTCTAGGTATGAGTCATATTTTGCAAGTCAGGACCTCAGCCTGTGCTGACACGGTTGGAGTATGGTTTGTTTTTCTTCTCAAACAGTCCTGTACAACACCTCAATATTCCTCTTTAGTGAACGTACACATCCTGACCATGAGTTGTAAGGCTTACATCACTGCAAAGCCAGGGATTTATTAGTTCAGTGACTCAGGGCTCAACGACACCAGTAGTAAAGAGCTTTGACATATTCAGTTAGTCCTTGTGTCATTATGGAAAGTAGCGAAACATATTGTTTTTTTGTCTTACAAAAAAATGAACAACTAGCAACCTTTTTGTTCCTGATGCTGTTTGAATTTAACTTTTCTTAAATAAAAATAACCATGAAATGTCTTAAAATGTCACTTTTGTTATTGAAACACAGTGGACTCGCGTAACAATTACACAATAATGATAAATCCTAAAACCTAGCATAAGAGTTCCACAAGTACAGAAAACAAGCCATCAAGCCAGTAAATCACCTCAGTAATATCCATAGAACAGAAACATCTACCTAAAGTGTGCTAACATTAGCTACCATAAGCTACGGGTCATACCACAAAGTTTTTCCTCGCCACTGTTGCACTGTTGCTTGCTCTGGAGGGAACTACTAGAATTGTTGGGTCCTTGTAAATTATTATAATATAATATAATTATTACTATAAATAAATTTTAGTTGAATTGAACCAGACCAGGTAAGGCTGTAGCAACAACACCTTGACACAATAGCATGTTTATAATAATAATAATAATAATAATAATAATAATAATAATAATAATAATAATAATAATAATAATAATAATAATAATAATAATAATGTATACTTTATTAATCCCACAAGGGGAAATTACAATTTACACTCTGTTGTTATTACACACATTACACAAAGGCCTGAATTACACACACATGCTCAATACCCATACATGCACTAATGGAGGGTTATAAATATGATTCCTTCTTATCATTTGTAAAAACAAGAAAGAGTTATTTCTTCTTTAAACGCTACGTAATCTTGCTTTAAGTAAAGGATCGTCATTTTGGGAAATACATGAATTTGCTTCATGTTGGGGAATTAGATGACAAAATTGAGGCCACTCTCGTATCTGCACGAAGCTACAGCCAGCAGCCGGTTAGCTTAGCTTAGCATAAAGACTGGAATCAGTGATAAACAGCTAGCCTGGCTTTGTCTAAGGGTAATAACATATATGTCTACTTGCATCTCAAAAAGCTAGCTGTGAACATTCAAATAGGAGAGTAATAATAAGCCTGTTAACCAAAAGTTAACTACTAAAACTATTCCTCTCAAAAAATCTGTTAGAAAAAGTTAGAAAGAAATGAGGCTTACTGTCGCCAAAAATAAGACTTCCATGCTCAGTGATGGATTAGATATTACTTGTTTAAATGTAGGCATACATAATCTGCAACCTGCTCCTGCTTCCCTGTTGTCAGAGGGAGTTAGACATTAGCGCTGACTGTAGTGATCCCTGCAGTCCCTCTGCCCGGGGCAGCAGGAAGTCAGGTTAAACATTACATGGTGTACAGAGCCGAACTGTTTCAGAACTAGCAGCAGCTCTGAGTGACACCTCACAGGGTTAGTGATTTGTAGTACCTGTAAACTACTGCTCTTACCAGCAGCACTATCCGGTGCTATGAAGAGAACTGATGCTATCTTTGGGCATGTCGTCATGGACTCTCTTCTAAAGGCAGTGGGGCTTCTGAAAGACTTTCACTGCATTTTGAAAGCAGGTGTTTTCTATTGAGAGTCTTGACGCCATTTGAAGATGAGCACAGCCTGTCATCGTCGCAGACGGTGATAAAGTGAGGACTAAAGAGGGCTGAAGACACAAACCGAATGTATTTAGGGTCTCTTTGGAGTACCCCCATCAGAGCTAGTCATGCATTCCCAGCATACACATAGCTTTCATTGTGATTATAGATCGAGGGAGGCCCAAGGAATAAATCATGAGGTCAGTGAATGGGCTGTCTGACCTTTAACCCCCGGGGCAGAGAAAAGACTGCTCTATATCCTGATGTCATCAGCAAGTCATTACCACCAAGGCTCTCAACACCTCTACCATCCCACCCTAACTCACACTCCTGAGCTGCTATTGGACAAGCCCTCTGGTCCCAGCATCTAAATCACTCGGCAGGGCGGCACTTACAGACTTGACCTTGGCTCGGTGCTGTTTTTCATTCCCCGCTCCCACATTTAACTCTGTTTATTGTTTCTCCGTGTCCCTACCCACCACTCTGTCCAGTGGCAGGAGCACAAGAAACAATAAGCTATGGGCACAGGGAACAATATTGCTCCATCATGTTTCATTTGGTCCTGTTAGTAACATATAACAACTCCTTTCAAATTCCTAATTATTCTTGTTCTACTTATTGAAACAATCTGTTCATCCACGAGATATTTCGACACGTGTCGGCGGTCCTGTACGACGAAGCATGTTTGCCCTTGTGTGGTTGACAGAGTTTGTTGAAACGAGACTAAGGCATTGAGGCAAAGCATATGTTTTCTTAAGAGACGATAGGGTGAGCTGGGGTTAACTATTTTGACCGCGAACGCCAATCTGAGGCCTAATTTGAGCTGAGCGGTCTCCTGAGAAGACACCCCCCTCACCAGGGCCCTGACCTATGACCCCCTCAAGCTGTTTCTGCACTGCATCCAGAGAGATAGATAGATAGATAGATAGATAGATAGATAGATAGATAGATAGATAGATAGATAGATAGATAGATAGATAGATAGATAGATAGATAGATATATGGATAGATAGAGGAAGAGAAGGAAAGTGACAGATATCTTTGTCTTATTAAACATCTCTACACCCTGCATCCTGACAAACAGCTCTTGTGCACACATCCCAGAACCACCACAACTCTCAAAATACAAGTCAAAAACTCAGATTTCCCCTCATATTTCTCTGCGTGCATTTGTGCATACTGTTTTCCCGCTGTTTACACAGTTTCCCAGTCTTAGTAACAGAGGAGCGGCTTGACTCAAGGCTTCAGGTTGCAGCATGCCCACCTCCGCAGCAGACTGATAGATTTACATTGTTGTCTTCCACATTGTTCTGCACTTGTAAGTCCTTATCAAGCTGTTGCACAATGGCATCCCTTAAAAAAAAACCCATCTCTCAGCATCTACCCCTTTATATTTCTCCCGCCCTCTTGCCCAAGGCAATGGCAGGAACCCTGAGATGTGCAAAGCATAGCAGATTATAAACTCCAACTAGGGTTATAAAACTACCAAATACTTATGAAGGCACCTGGATAGACTCCTCTGCAGAACTGAGTGCCCCTCAAGACAAAAGACCCATTGACAAATTCATTTATAAAAAGGAT
Source organism: Percina caprodes (assembly GCA_013375575.1). Lineage (NCBI taxonomy): Eukaryota > Metazoa > Chordata > Actinopteri > Perciformes > Percidae > Percina > Percina caprodes. The sequence continues at coordinate 1,154,826 of JABXJD010000023.1, forward strand.
TATACCTACACCAACCTTGGAGACGTGCCGGGAAAAGTCTTTACAATTCTGCCTTCATGTAAACAGACGTGTATGCCTGAACATGTCTCAGCTAATGTACACTTTCATCGGTGGAAAACTGCACCGTACAAATAAATTAATCAAGCTGAATGCTACACTTCCTTTCAAAGCACTATGGGTGCATATTCCATCAATCATGATCAAATCGCTCTGGAAAAGTGGGACGAGGCCAACGGGCAGAACTGTTCCAGCAGGGCAGAATTTGGGCAAAAAATGATGGAATTGTAAATGTGGTTTGTGTTGAGAAGTACAGAGAGCAGCAGAGAAATACATCTGTGAGTTGAGATGTCATAAAATGTTTTTAACTAAAGGATTTGATTTAGTTTGGTTTATGCACCTTCAAATGAAGTATACTTTATAAGGTTTAAGGGGTTTCCAAGTGGTTAGTAATGGCTTTTTATAAAACATGTACTTATGTATTATAGATTAGTAATAGGCCATTTTAAGGAAAACACTTTTGGGTTGCCAGATTGTAAAAAAAGAAAGAAAAAAAAGAACGAAAATAAAACAAATCTAAAACATATCCTCTTTCATCATAATGTCCTTTGTCGTTTTAGCTTTAATTAATGAGGACGATCCCACCGATGGACGGTTTAACCACTTGGACTCTAGAAAAGATTTATAATTTCTAACTGAAGTAAAATTAACAAGGTTGACTATAGTTTTGAAAAGAACCCTTTATTAATGACTACCTCACCTAATTCGAAGTACTGCAGTTATATTGTTCATAAATGAAATTGCAGATGTTTTCCAGAAAGTAAGCAGATAAATGCACCTTTACAGTGCTAGCTTTAAAAAGAAAGTTGTGTGTATGTTGTTAAAGGAGGACAATCATCAGCCAAATAGATTTTATATAACTTAGGGCAACACAAAAATCTTCAGCAATGGGTAATTATTGATCTGTTAACCATTATTAAACTATTTATGAATCATTATTAAAGCCATTACTTACAACTTGTAAATATTCTATATAGAAAACACAGTGTAAATAAAGTATTTTTCATTAGGAAGAAGTAAGATTGGGTTTGGATTGTAGTCCCTTTTATAGCACACATATTACACACAGAGCATGTTTTACACTTTAATTTAAAGTTAAATAAAGGCTTTAAAAAAATAATATCCTTGTACATTTATAATGTACTGTTTGCTATTACATGTTTTAAGGTAAACTGTTGCTATAAACAACCTGCAGCAGAATGGATGAATTTGTGTAACAAGATGATATGCCTTGTCAGCCTGGAAAAGACACACGTAATCTATCATCCAGTGGAATGGGAGTGTTTGCTGTAATTAAATGTACAACCAGTGCAGTGCAGCAGTGTGGGAACACCTCAGCTTGTAATTACTGTAACAGTGAAAGTTGGAGACACACCTTGTAAACTGATCCCTGAGAATCCTGATGTTCACACTGAACGCCACTCCCCTGTCTCTTCCCCTGGCTGCACAGCTAAGCTTAGGTAAATCTGCAGGAGAAAGCTCCCCCCCCCCACCCCCGCTTCAAACACACACAAACGTCCATCTCAACCCCTGGCCCGGCCTCCTCTCTCTCTCACTTGCCTGTGCTACCCAGCACGAGCTGTCACTCCTTTAGTGTGTCACCGTAATTCACAGTGACAACAAACAACTGGCCATGCTACACACTACCCATGATCCCTGAGGGGTTAGGAGTGGAGAGAGAAGAAGTCATGAGGGTGCAGACCAGGACATTTAGGAGGGGACAAAGGGAAGCAAAAGAGGGCATAGAGTAGAAAGTTTGGAAGGAAAGGGACAAAAGGTGGAGGGAAAGCTATTGTCAATTATGTGTTTAATTTTTCCTTCCAAAATATCTGCTGAGTTGCTGTAGCAAAAAAAAAAAAAAATTAATATTTTGCTATACGGCTGTTGTTATTACAATAGTCCACAATGAGGCTGACAATCAATATGGGCCTGTCAGGCTAAGGAATAGTAGGTGACCTCTGACCCCGAAGCACAGGAAAAAGACAGAGGTGGTGTGAGGGGGGCAGTTTAAGTTTCACACCCTTTCTCAATTGCAGCGCTTAGATTGAGGTTTTGTTCAGGTCTGAGGAGCATTTTCTTTCCCTGAGAGACCTTGAGTACTTAAAAAGCGAACAAAAAAGCCAAGAAGGGAAATGGAGGAAAATAGGAGCAAAGGGAAGAATACCAATAAGTAGAGAAATAGGAATGAAATGGAAATAGGAGGCAGGAGGGGAGGCTGGGAGAAAAGAGGGACAGAAAGAGAAAAGGGAACATGACCCAAGGTTCAGCTGAAGACAAGGCATAAATCAAAGATGCCGTGAAAACACGACACCTTTGGGCTCTCTGTTTTGCATTCCAACCGCGGAGCCAAACTTTTCTCAGCAGAGCGCGGCCAGTTCTGAGGCTTCATGTGCTAATAGTACTGATCAGTTGTTGTTTGACTACCATTACTCTGAAGAGCCAGATCAATCACTGCGTAAACATTAACCAGGGTGCTGAGAGCTGGAGGGCGGGAAACCCGTTCAGGGAAAAAGAAGGAATTCACTCATACACGGCATGACAAACAGGCAAACAGAGAGTGGAGAAAGTCCTCAACCTGTAGATAAGAGAAACACTTTTTTAAGATGAAATTTATACATTTTTGAATTGGATTTCTTTTGTAAATTACATATTTTTTATGCACCAACAATGGGACTGTGCAGAAATTATGTTTAGTAGTGATAGCTCTTAAAGTTTGAAACCTCCTCCTCATCATGCTCTTACAGCCATCTTGTGGTGGTGGTGGCAGCATGTGTGCCATGTGTATTTCATTGGATGTCCTCTGTGTTGGACCGTCACAGCCCCCAGCCAGTCTAGACAGGGAACTTGTTTATTCCACTACAACAGCACAGAAATGCATGTGAGCAAATTGTCCCATCTGTAATATTATCCCTGGGGTTAGCAGTGACTGTGTCAGCTACCCACAATGATATCGAACAGACAGGATGTTTAGCTTTGTGGTTATTGTTAAGTGAATAATTGGATATGTATTTTAACCAGTGTCTGTGTGCCAGTTTGGATGTTGCACATTGTGCTATTTCACAACTGACAGTGTAGAGAATAGTGTGCATTGCATGCTACACAGTACAGTCCTGTTGAAACTGACAAGTTTGTAATAGTGTACAATACAGTACAGTAGCGTAGAGTTTAGAGTAGAGTAGTCTAAATGCTATGGAGTAAAGTCAGTATAGCATGTAGCAGTGCAGAAGAGTACAGTAGAGTGCAAAAGGTAGAGTAGAGTAGAGTAAGGTAGGCTAGAACAGAGCAGTAGTGTGGAGTAGAGGAGAATAAAGTACAGTAGAGTAGTACTGAATAAACTGGGTGGGTGTGAATAAAGAGGGCAGTAAAGTGGCTTAGAATGAATTAAAGTACAGCACGGTAGTAAAGAATAAATTAGGTGGATGGATGTGAGTAAAGAAGGCATTAAAGTCAAGTAGAGTAGAGTTCAGTAGAGGATAGAAGAGAAGAGTACAGTACAGAAGTGAAAAGTAGAGTAGAGAAGAGTAAAGAAGGGTAGAGTAGAGTACAGAAGAGAAGAGAAGAGTAGAGTAGAGAAAAGTAGAGTATAGCAGAGAGGAGAAGAGAAGAGTAGAGTAGAGTAGAGAAGAGTAGAGAAGAGAAGAGTATAGAAGAGAAGAGAAGAGTAGAGTAGAGTAGAGTAGAGTAGAGTAGAGTAGAGTAGAGTAGAGTAGAGTAGAGAGTAGAGTAGAGAAGAGTAGAGTAGAGAAGAGTAGAGTAGAGAAGACTTAGACTTAGACATAGACTTCTCGTTATTAATCCTTTTGGGATGACTCCTGCAAGGAAATTGAAACTTGGAAACTTGGAAATTTAAGGAGTTGAGTAGAGTATAGAAGAGTATAGAAGAGTAGAGAAAAGAAGAGAAAAGTAGAGTAAAGAAGAGTAGAGAAGAGTAAAGAAGAGTAGAGTAGAGAAGAGAACACTAGAGTAGAGAAGAGTAGAGAAGAGTAAAGAAGAGTAGAGTAGAGAAGAGAACACTAGAGTAGAGTAGAGAAGAGTAGAGTAAAGAAGAGTAAAGAAGAGTAGAGAAGAAAAGAGTAGAGAAGAGTAAAGTAGAGAATAGAAGAGAACAGTAGAGTAGAGTAGAGTAGAGTAGAGTAGAGTAGAATAAGGACAATGCAGTAGTAAAGAATAAACTGTGGCTGGGTGGGTGAGTAAAGATGGCAGTAGTATAGAGTACAGTACAGTACAGTACAGTACAGTAATAAAGGATAAAGTGTGAGAGGGTAGTGTGATTAAAGAGGACCGTAGTTTAGAGTAGAATTGGCCATCATTTCATTAATATCTTTATTATTTCCAGAGATCAGTGGATCACTCAGTCGTCAGAGAAAACAAACAACACGCTGATGACAGATGAGTTGTTTTCATTTCTTCTGCCTCACGCTAAAAATGGATCCACCATCTGGGCGTCAGGCTGCTTGGCTGCTGGGTGAACTCCTGCCTATGGTGTGGGGGTCTGTGAGGGGGTGTCAGGCCATGTGTCCCCTCTGAGGGGGGCACAGGGGTCTTGGTGGGCCTTGTAGCCTGTGACCATGATGCCTGTTCCCCTGACCTAAAGCACCACCCATCACCCCAATCAAGACACACACATCCAAACACACATGCACAATACCAGGTCAATGGCCACTTGCTCAATCCATTAACACTCTGTTAGCTTTTATATGAGCTTACAATGTTATGAAAAGCACATGTCCAAAGGTTGCAGTACAATGGAAAAGCTGGTGAGCAGATTCACACTCTGGGTCTGGTAAAAGTTAGTAATACCATATACTGTTCAGGACAACAAGGCAAAAGTAACAATTCTCCAGCTGGTCCTGCATTTACAGCCTTAGTTAGAAGTTTTTTAACTTTTATGGTCCTATGAATCTATGTTAAAACATAATCTCCCCTACTTGTACGTGTAGGTCCCAACGTCAAAAATAAAAACACATAATCATATTTGAAGCTGGATGGGATGAAGAAGTGATTTTGAAAGCTTGACAACCCCCAAAACACACCAGAGACCTCCCATCCCAAGCACATTGTGTGTGTGTGTGTGTGTGTGTGTTTGGCATGTATAAAAGATGATGCAGCTGTAGTTTAATAGGACTGTAATCTACTGATAATAGAAAAACAGACTGCATCACTGTGTTCTCTCTGTTTTTACAGGTTTTTCTGTAGATTTTCCTTCTGATCACAGACAGTTACCCTGTCAGACTGTACGACGTCATGCAGAAGCAATCAATTAGTAAATCTGCATATAAAAGGAAAGCTGATGCTAGAAAGTGAAGGCTTAAAACCTTTTCACTTCAAGTTCATTGATCATACCAACAGCACACTGCACCACTCCAACACATATATGAAACAAACCAAATGCACGTAACGCCAAGTGAATACATGAAGTATATAGCACACAGAGTTGTAATTGGGCTTTGAGAGTATAAGAGCGGGTGTGTGGGCACATCTGCCCCTGGTATCCGGGCTCTGTGTTTGGGGGGCCATGGGCAGACTGCTGCTGGTGTGGAGTTTGAATAGGCCGGCGGCTGAGCTAAGAGAGCTGTGTGCACATGGCCTCCATGGCTAATCTGCTAATGTATTCCAGAGGTCAGGAGGGTTTCACACCAAATCAATGGAGGGATTTACACAGCTTTCCCCTGGAATGTGCTCCATCCGCACTCTGCTTCGGGGAAAACAACCACCTCTGCTTTGCCAGGCCGTCCAATTTTTCCGCGGCATTTAACCACAAAAGAGGAAGAGTGAATTTGAAAAAAACAACGACAGAGAGGTGCAGTGAAGCGCTCTCTTACACGTCCTCTTCTCTTTTACATGTCCAACACAAAACGTCAGCAGCGACAGCCTCAGGTTTGCTGCTGAGATGTTTATTGCCCCTAGCTCCATGTCCAACCACATCCAAGCACGTTGGTATTTAAGAGCTCACTGACAGAGATTACTGAGCAGAGAAGTAAGATATGGCTGAGCTTTTACATATGGGGGCAAAAGGTGAAAAAACAGTAGGGAGGGAAGAAAAAAAGAATGCACAAGAGCAGCGAGTACTTTAAAGTCAATCCACAGTTTTTGAACTGTATCCTCTCTAATCCAAGAGGCCTCAGTACCTTAAAGAGAAGATAAGAGTCACGTTGATATATCAGCATGAAACCACAGTTCACCTGAGAAAATCTGTGCACCATCAACATCTACAGCCTGTTCTTATAAAATAAAGCACTAAGGCTCAAAATGCTCCATGTGAACATATCAAAGGTCAACTAGAATGGGTCAGAAAATGGAAGCAATGCATGGTGTCACGCTGTTTGAACAAGACATCACGGAATGGTTTCTCCCTGCCTATCGATTCTTGATTAACCCTAGCTGAACTTATATAACATCCGTGTTGGAATGAGTTGCTTTTTTACCACATTTAATAAAAAAGCATGCACAATTTAACAGAAATCAAAGCACATTATAGACAATTGTGATGGATATTGTTAAACACTCTCTCTCTCTCTCTCTCTCTCTCTCTCTCTCTTTCATCAGGTGGGCTGTAAATGACCTTCAGTTTCTGTTTTCAGTTATTTAAGGTACACTGCAAATTATTTGATAAAAAAAACTTAGCTTTAGAAGTGTTAGATAATTTATCTTGTGAGTGAATTTCTTATTTTAAGTGTTCATCTTTACACTACAATCTTAAATTGAGCAAGCTTGTCAAGTGAAATTATCATGCTGCATGGACAGATAATTTCACCTTTTTATCTTGTATTTAGACACCCCTTTTTTGCAGTGTAAATTCTGGGCCGTGACCCTGAAGCAGATGCCTACTGTGATAACTAGACAGAGAGAGAGAAAAAGAAGGTTTTGAGAGAAAATAGTAGGGAGGGAAAGTGGCCTACTCTGAAGGTTAGCACTCAAAGTGTGTGATATGTGATCATGGGAGATATTTCCATCTTCTTATCAGTAGTGTGTCTGTGTGTGTTTTATGCGAATGTGTGTCAGTCAGGTCTTGTGTGCGTAGGAATGAACCAGGGTTATGCAGCGCTCAATCCCTCTTCTCCTCTATGTCTCTGGCTGTTGGTCCGAGCCCGGCTCAGCTCATAAATCAGCCAGCCTGGATAGAGGAGGACACCCGAACCCTGACACACAGACGCAGCGTACAGGGGCCCTGGTCTTAAATCCAGACAGTCCAGCTTGGACCAAACCAACACACACACACCCAGAGAGAGAAAGAGAGCCATGGCGGCTCACTTTCACTGGACTTAAACTCATAGTTATAGAGGTTACAGGTCAGATTCATATAAATGTGTTCAGCTCCACACGCTTTGAATGGGAGATTGATGTTCCACTTATGTTATTCCTTAAAACATCTCAGGGTAAGATGTGTTTTGTATAACTCCCACATGAAAGGTTGATGAAAAGCATAGTTTTAGGTAAACAGTGCATTTACAGTATAGATCGTTGGAGAGGCAGATTCAGATTAAGATTGTTACTCCATATTTTAAACTTGAATAGGCCCACACACCTGATGTTACATGTATTGTTTGTATCACATACTTTTCTGAAACTCTTCAAAATGCTCTTATCCTCTGCCCTTCTCTTGATATATCTTCCCCTCCCTCTTGCTAACTTTTGCCATCCTTCTCTGTCCTCCAGCTGATCTGTCTGCGGCTGCTGGCTGCTTTCTTCGCTGCTGCAATGCTACATGATCTGTTTACCAATAACAGGCTGAGGGAGAGAAACAACAAGACTGTTTGATGGGGATCAGAATCGACTCACACGGTTAGCCTCAAGCTCAGAATCTGCAGCACAAGGGACGTGATGATCTCAGAAGAAGACATTTGACATTTGAACACAATTTTGGTGTAATTTAATCTACAAGAGTAGAGGATAGCTGATTCCAGCTGTCTGTAGTCTTTGTGCATGCTGGGTCTATTATCGTACAAACATGAGAGAGTGGTACTGATCCTCTTATCTAACTCTCAGTAAGAAGGCAAATAATCCTAATTAATAAGCTGTGAAGTTGTTCAGTATGTTACTTTCTACATTATAGAGGTGGTTAAAATTAGAGAGGGATAAGCTTCATCCTCTCAGAATTTCCATCCCAACCCACCAAGTTCACCTGCAATCCCCCCTTGCTCATCTCCCTCCCCCCATGACTCACCCCCACCCAGCCTCACAGGCCCCATCTTTCTCATTGCCATGATCTCTCCATTCATCTGCCAGTGTTTCCTGTGTACGGGGTGATGGGGGTTCAGCGGTTTGATAATCCCATAAAAGGGCCCCATGTTAGCCCATGAAGGCCTCGGATGGCCTCTGTCACCCGTTCCCACAGCCCGCCTGTCTGTCAGCCCCTTTGACTGACAAGCCCTGTCACCCCACACCCTGACGCTCACGCCCACTCCAAATACACCCAACCCTCCCCCCCCGGGTTGGGGCCTGCCACTTACTAATATGACAGACAAAAACTTCAACCTCACACCTTTGACCCTTGTCAATCCACCAGTGGGGAAGGAGGGGAGGAGACAGTGTGGGCACGGTGCCCAGTGACTCCACTTCATCCAGTCATGAACAGGGTCTCTTTCTGTGGCCCTCCAGACTCTTTGAAAAGGAAGAATGCACCATGTTAAATCTGCCTACAAGGGCTGGTGGGCGGTGTGAAATGACTGACACTGATGCCACCCTCCCCCTGGCACAATGACACAGATGCTCCTGGCAGGAGGCTCGGAGCGCAGCGCTGTGCTGTGTGACAACATCACAGGATATTTAGTGTTTGGTACCAATTTGGCAACAGAGTCTCTGTTCAGACTCTGATGTGTTCTTATATGTTTCAGTTCATATTAACCAACACAAGCTGGGTAAAAAAGTGTTCTTTATTTCAGTAATGACTCGCACCATAAAGCGTACTCTTGTGGAGGAGTTTTGGTGACTTGCTGAGAAATTAGTTCAATAATCCAGCTATTTACTTACTTTAAATTGCCAGATTTGTATTTTTCAGCCCTTCCTGTCTAGATTGTGAAACAGTGGCGTTTCTGTCTCAACACTTTACTTACCCTTTCCTCCATCTGTACTTTCTATAAGTGCCAGGCCACCTTCTGTGTATCTGCATCATCTAATATTGTTATTCAAAGAAGAAGTGGACAATTAACTAAAAACCTACAACTCAGCGGCAAAGGAAGATTTCATCAAACTGTAGGGAACCTTTTCATGCAACTTCGTTCTAACACCCTAAAATTAGCTGAAGATTTGCATGTAACTGAGCTGCAATAAACAACGCAAGCAAAAAGTGTTAACGCTGAACTGGAAGTGTTTCCTGTAATAGTAAAGGTAAAAAAAAACTTGTGAAGGTTGCAGCTCTAACTTCCAAGATGGATTCAGTTTCACTGTACAATGCCAGCATTTGTCTGAAAATAAACTTTTTTGTTTGTGTTATGGTTTGGGTTACCTGCGTATAATTTCCAGGTCTAGGTAGTGGTATGTACACTGAAATTTCAATCCTACCTTGTTCCCAAAAGGATACGGTTACTAGATATGTTCTTTATCTGTCCAGGTTGGCACCTTACACCATGCTGGTACCCAACCACAGACCCATATCTCTACGTTGAAGGCCGGGGGTGTGTATCCCAGCCAGCAGAGGCCCGGTCCTGTCTCCAGACACACATCAGTGTGATGGAAAGTCTCCTAAGCAGGCCAGGAACACAGCTCACCCTGTCTGAAGCCAGCTGCTTAAAAGAACCAGAGAAGAATTAAAAGGAAACTTATGGAAGGGAGAGAGGAGGCTTTCTGTCAGAAGATGAGATAATTTGAAGGGGCAGCCTCGGACACACACACACAGACACACACACACACAGCCATTGTATTAATGCTGTAAAAAAAAACGCAAGAAAAATGTTTATTGGAAAGTCACATGTGGTGGTATCTTAAAATGATAATGAATATGCCTTTCCTTGCAACAGTGAAACTCATAATAGTGAGTTTCAGTGTCTAGTTTGTGATGGTAGTTTCCACGGAGACGACAACCTGGTTCCAGTGTGGTGACCAGGGACAATGCAGGTCATGCATGACTGTTTTTGTCTTTGTCTCTGTGTATCTCACTCCATCTGTCTGTATATCCAATTACACCAATTACTGTTTTTTGTATTGGAAAAAAGGGAGTGCATAATACCACATTTTAAACACAAAAATCTAATTTGCATTCTGCTGCTGTTTTTTTGGGGGCACAAAAGATCAATTTTCTTTTACTCAATTCTCAACTTTATACCCCAACCCGAGGCTCCTCTCCTCCCTCCTCACATCTAGCTGCTGTATATCCTGTGTGGTGAGCTGGCACCAGGCTCCAAGAGCCTTCCTGCACAGACGTTTTTGATTCAAGCGCTGAAGTTTCTTGGGTTCTCTACATGTGTGGCGTAGGCCATCTTCTTCCCCACTCTGTTTACTGAGCAGTAAAACCCCGAGGCCACAGACCGACGTGGGCTCGCTCTGAGGCTCCTCATTCCCACCAGAAAGGAACACATTTCATGAAGAATAATACTAATAACGTGACGAGAGCCCAAAACACTTCCTTTCCCGCAGCTCTGCAGATCAGGTTTTTGTTATATTATTCTTCATGTTACAGTACTGGCTGCCAGAGTGCCTCGTGAACACTAACCCCAAAATTATCTATTGCTTTTTCAAAGTGGTGCACTTGAGAATCTTTCTCAGTCCAAACTCACACCAACAGTAGACTTATCTAAACCCCTAAAAAGGCTGAAATGGTCCCTTTATGCAGCACGTTGGTTTTTTTAGTGGCTTGTAAGTGAATTAGAACTGCCTTAAAAATGCCCTTGAGGGAACAGCTGATAGAGGGAACATACCAGAGAGAGACGAGTAAGACGACAAGGAAAGGAGACGCTAATATACGTAAAGGGTGAGAGAAATTGAGTAAAAGAGATGAAGAGAGGAAGAAAAAGAGGAAGAAAAGTCCTGGCCTTCTTTTCCCTAACTGGATTCCTGGGTAATGACTGGATCGTAATGGTACTGCGCCTCAATTCGCCAAATGAAACAGAGGCCCAGCCAGCCCCATGATGTTTATTTCTCTCCATTTTTTATCTTTTCCTTTTTTTCCATTTTTGACATACAAATCATACATATATACAGAATCTGCATTTAATTTGTATGGCAGCCCACTGTTTCCTTCCTTTTTTTCTCATTTGCTACCCTATATTTTTTCTTGCACAGGCCTCTGGCCAAAGCAGGGATTTGTGGCTTGCTAACCAACGGAGGGGATATTTTCTGAGAAATCCCCTCTGCCAACAACTTTCTTTCTCAACAACATCGCTGCCTCAGATGCTGACCTGAGCAATCTCTAATAAAATAGACTTTGGTCCATGCTGTCTTTGTTATGCAGTGACCTAGAGTTGAACATAAGTTTTCAGAACAATGTCAAAGAAAAGAGAAGTGAAATATTTCTATGTGGTTTTTGCTTGGATGAGTGCTGGTATGAAGGTATTGTCAGTGAATCTCCGTGCATGCATCAGCAAAGTCAGCAATAACCCTGCAGTGAGCACTTTAAGCCTGCACACTCACGCACATTCAACAACTCAACAACCCCAGTAGTGTAGTTCTGTGAGACTGATCAACTCTGGGAGCAACTGATGGGCCCCTATCCAGCGGCCACAGCGGCTGAATGAGAGCAGGCCAGGCTGCATGCCACGGGGGATTTCTGAGATCAGTGAATCTCTCCATCTATCTCGGTATGGCTCAGAGGCTCTGGCTTTTGCAGAGAGCATGATATCTGGCCACGGTCCTTGTTTGGTTCGATTTACGGGCGCCATGTAGCGACCGCAAAACTCAAAACCCAGACATGAATTCTCTCTCTGCGTACACTGTTCAAGCAAACCACATCAACCAAAGTTTTTAATACAATTGTGGTTTATATTGATGTATTGGCTGCTACCTGAACTCACAGAACTTGACATTTTAAATACATTTGTATATTTCCACATCATTCTCCGGAGTGTTTTTGTGGGTACACTTAGATTTACAAAATCGTTGAATTCGTTTTTGTAGAAACTTGGTGGGATCATAGTGTAGTGTGCAACTGTGGCAGCCATGAACACACCCCCACTTATTTGAAATGATATCATAAAGATGACCAGTACATTAAAACAGTTTCCCAACTGAAGTCTTTTCCAGACTCCACCATCCTTTTCCCCATCCGTCCCCCTTTCCTCCTCCATCCACACATGGCAGCTCCACCAGCAGCCGCACCCTTTCCCACTGTCGTCCCGAGCCAGGCACTTTGACGGACTGTCCCCACTTTTTGCCAGAAATAAAAATATTTGTTCAGTTAAGTGTTTCTGCAAATGGCGCGATGGTCTCATGGGCTGTCGGGCAATTGGAGTTCAGGTGGCCGGGTCCTTAATGATGGACTGTTTTTAGATCTTTTTTTTTTTTATGATAATTTTTGAACATTTTTTAGGCCATTAATGACAAGATAACTGAAGAAATCAAAGAGGAGAAAGAGGGGGGAATGACATGTAGCAAAGGGCCACAGGTTGGAGTTGAACCCTGGCCCCCTGCGTTGAGGAGAATATATATGGGCGCCCGCTCTACCAATTGACCTATCCGGGCACCCAATTGATTTAAATTCTGTCATTTGATTTCTTAGAGAAAGACATTAGTGTCTTCTTCCACACATAATTCTCGGAAACATCGAGGGTAGCAGAAGCTGGCTGAACCAAATAGTGGCCCCATGGTACGCAGCGCCTCCCCTCTGAACCCTTAGCTCCCTGAGCAATGGCCCGATTCAGCCTGGTCCGGACATCTGACTGCACCAGTTGAGCAGAGACAAGGCACATGAAACATTTCTGACATTGCTCAAATGTGTGGCTAATCAGGAATGGCTGCTCATGTGTGGAGGATTCTCTGACTGGAGGAAGGAAAAGGGGGAAAGGTGATGCTGTACAGCGATACAACACTTTGGGAGGTTGAACATGCAGTTCTGCAAATGATCTGCCTGTGATTTCTATATTTGTATAGGTTTATAGGCTGTTCACGTCAATATAACTTTATGAAAATATTAATGTGTGGGTCAACCATGCTGTGAGTATATAAATCCATGAACTCTGTGTGAAAAATGGTATAACAAACCCTTTTTGGCCACTTTGACAATTAAGAACATATATTGCAAGTACTTACAGTTGAAACCTAATCGTAAAAACAATTGTTACGAGTGGAAATATTGCTTATTAAGATATTATAGGTTAGGGGTAAACTCATTATTGGTTATAGCTAAGGGCCAACTGCATTTAGAGCATGAAAAGAGGTGTGAGTAAAGAGGGAAAGTGTGATGCTGATGTGCATCTTCTGTAAGAAAAGTGGGTGAATCGTTTCTACCTGCTTTTAAGGAAATCCCAGAAAATCTATAGGAATTTGCATGCAACCTCTACAGCAAATATAATGTCTACTACGACACCTCCATCAAGAAAAACACCTTTACTGACACGGTGAAGGACAACAGTGTCAAAAGGAAATTTTTATCTGCTTTGACTTCTCTCTTCAGGCTGGAGTTGTGCAGCCTGCGTAGGCCATAAATATCAGAGCTTTTATAATCTTAATTATACAGAAATATTTTCTGTTCTCCTCCACGGGCCAGCTCCCCCTCAGACCCAGCAGGTTGCCGTGACGATGCCAAGCATTCCCCTCCACAACAACAACAGCAGCATTCAACAGGCGAAGATTTAGAGCTCTGCAAATATTGGCTGTTCGCCTTCATGTGTCAAGAACGGGAGGGATGTAGCAATGTAGGGGGGGCGGTTGGTGCTGATCGTGACTCTCGCCTCTTAGGGGCCATCCACACGGAGACGCTTTATGGTGTACAAGTACATGTTTTGGATGGTTTTGGCTGATCGACCAAACGAATCCTGTGAACAAATTTAAAAACGGCGCCCTTGTGTCATCAAAACTTGCGTATCGATGATGTCATCGCCACACCCCTCGACCTCTCGCCTTCGAACTCTTATCCCGCGACGACGTCTTCTAACAACAATGGCGGACTACGTGCTTGTGTTCCTGCTGGAGAAGATATTGAGCCTATTAGGATTACTACTGTAGGTCTGCCTGTATTCAGCGCGCAAGCTTTATGCGCATGCTCCGCCTCTTCTTCTCCATTTGTTGGTGAATTTCTGTAGCAGAAACAGAGCCACCTATATAGGCCTGGAATATGAAGCAGCGTGTGGAGTCATTACATTGGACGCAATATATTCTTGAAACGATGCCATGGAAGACGGGGGGGACAAAAAGATTGTTTTAATATGTGTGGAATATATTTCCCACATCCAGTAGAAACTAGAAGGCGACAGGGTGAGGTAGCCTATAATTCCGTAGCGGAGTTACATAAAATTGAGGCAGAAAAAGCAGCAGGGAGAGAGAAATCAAAAGAAGATTTAGATCCCCCAGAAGAGACAGCGAACATATTGAGAGTTGGGTCGACTCCCACCGCCGCCCGAAAGCTCTCCTCTATTCACCCTGACACATTAGTATTCTAATGCCAGTGGGAATATGTATGACTGCATCGGAGATAAAGAGATGCACAAGCCTGTGCCAGAGGAGCAGGGGGAAAGACAATGAAGGGGTAAACAGAAGAGAGACGTTAATGTGGTAAAGTCCTGTAGGGAGAGAAGCATTAACACCATAGAGGGGTTTTATATGATGACACTATTTATTTCCCTGCAGTCATTGTCTGCGTCTCCATGCCGACACAGCAGAGCTTTAAGACCAGAGGGGCTCTCTTCTCATGCGGATGCACCCTGGTTCACCTTTATAGTCACCCAAGGAATTGATAATAATGAATTGGCGTACAGCTTTTGTTCTACAAAGCTTGTCTTTGGTTATATTATTATTTCTGATCTGCTACTACACTATGACCCCCCCAGACCTCTAAGGTCATCTGGGGCAGGTCTACTGTCTGTTCCTAGAGTCAGAACTAAACAGGGGGAAGCAGCGTTCAGTTTCTATGCTCCTCATATCTGGAATAAACTCCCAGAAGCCTGCAGGTCTGCTGCTACTCTCAGTTCTTTTAAATCAATGCAATGAAGACCTTTCTTTTCAATGTTGCCTTTCTTTAAATGATGTTCATTTCTTTACTGTTTAATCTTTTATACTGCACTGTAACGTTTATTCTTGTGTTTTATCTGTTTTTATTTTTTAACTGTTTCTTCTGTGTTTTATCGGTTTTATTTTCTTTTAACTGATTTTGTGTAAAGCACTTTGAATTGCCCTGTTGCTGAAATGTGCTCTACAAATAAAGCTGCCTTGCCTTATAATTTAACCTCATGCACTCACATCCTTTACACAGCAAAAATACTCATTTAGAATGACCTAACAGTCCTGCATTTTTTATCCAGTAAAACTAAAGAAATATTATAAGTAAATGTACTTAAAGTATACAATGTAAAAGTACTCTATAGAAAGTTGCCCACTGTGACTGATACAGTGTTATACATTACATTTTACTGCAGTAGCTGGTTAAAGTGAAGGTGGTTGTACATAGTTGGTTTAGTCCAGTGGCTCAGAAGAAGAAGAAGAAGAAGAAGAAGAAGAAGAAGAAGAAGAAGAAGAAGAAGAAGAAGAAGAAGAAGAAGAAGAAGAAGAAGAAGAAGTTCTGCAACACCAATTTGTATTCATGACTTTGGAATTATTTCCTGTGTTTTTCTTTCTCTTTGAGCCTGAAACAATTACATATAGTTAATTAATAGTTATTTAAATGAAACCATCTGAAAGAGTTAGAGGTGAAGTATTTATTTGGTAAAACTGCTAACAACTCATAGACATCTGAAACATGACAAGGGGCCCCAACCAGACACTGCTTTTCTTTAGTTAAAGTCTTTTTTTGTGAGGTTACAAGTCGGAAGTGGTTAATCTTTAACAACACATTGTAATGTATGAACAAAACATATATTTTTATGTAAAAACTTAATATGAAAAGTAGCTTACACCTATCAAGTATTTTATGTAACATAAAATGGAAATACTGTAACAAATGGCTCAAAATTGTACTTATGTACAGTAAAGTACTTGTTCCAAGTACCTGGTTCCAGTCCACCACTGGTGAAAAGGATAGGTATTCCTTGTGGAAAACCAATGCTTAGTTCATTCTGTGATTGTACAGAAAACAGCTGATCAACAGTTTGAGGCTCCTGTCCAGTCATGTAGTAGAAAATAAATGTGTAAACCTCAGTCATCGATCATCACAAAGCATCAATATAAATCTGTTATGAAGCGTAAAGAGCTCATTTGCGCTTCTGTTCTCCTTAAAGTCCCTTTTTATTCCCTTATGAGCGCAATGAATTCGAACTATTTAGAAAATAAATCAACTGAGCTTAAACAGTTTACTCCTTACTACATGCCTGCATCAGACTAAACATGTGTACACAACAACCTGATGCTTGTGAATATTTTCACCAAGTCCAACAGCGAGTTGGATCAATTTGAAGCCCCGTGGCAAAATGCATTTTCTATGGTCCATTAATAACTCAGGCTAATCACTTTAGCATTGTCTCTAGGGGCACAATGCCTCCCCTCATGTCCCGTATCCTAGCGAGGGGGGATAGGGAGCGGTCTGGTGACGGTGTGTTGAATTTGGGTGACATGGCCCCAGTGGGAGTGGGCGCCCCCCTGTCCCTTAGATAATCCCCAGGAGAAAGGGCCTGCATTTAGGGTGCGATACGCTTAATCCAAGGGGGCCCTGTTCACAAAAGAGTCCGGCACTTCCTTTGGCCTGGGAGCTTCCGCTTGTCTGGGGGGCCTGGCGTGGGTTCCAGTACAAACAAGAGCCAATAATACACGTCTGCACTACAATGGCACAAACAACAGACGTATACACACACATAGACAGACATCATGGAATTGTGGAGAGAGGAAAAAAAACGTAATGTAAATTCACACTGTCCTTACAGGGAGCCAATCCAAACAAGCAGCCCACGCTCAGCAAGCCTAAACACGGAGCACACACACATATGTACTGTATACAGTACTGTGGGCAGAGGCAGTATTTACATTCTGCCCCCGGGTATGATGAAACAAAGCTTGTGTGTACTGTAGAAAGATTAGCTCAGTGAAGGGCCAAAACAGAGAGGGATCAAACAGCTTGCTGCCTACAGATAGTTTCATAAACAGGAAGACAGCGTCATGTAATGGCCCCTTCAGATGCTAAATGGAGTCTCATATACAGTAGATGTGATCAGGGGATGCTGGTGGATGACGCACACCCCCTTTAATCTCCGTCAGCATTTGTGTTCTTACCGTAAGGGAAAATGAATATTTAAAAAAAGATAAAAATCAGAAAACCTGTTCTTTTCCTTAACACATTTTCCTTCTTATTTACCACAAAAGCAAATTATACTCACCAAGGCATGCATGTAGCATTTAGAGACATTTACGTAAACAGCTGAGGTATATTATTCCATATTTCTCTGACACAATTCCACACACGAGTTTGGATTAGGCATTTGGAAAAAGGGAAATACATCAGGAATGGCGTCTTTTTTCCCTCATTTTCAGACTTGCTTTGTCTTCCCATACTATTTCACGCTGACACATCCTCTTTCGTCAGTGGGTCCCCTAGCATAGCCACTTGGCCCCAATACTTGGGTGGAGAGGCTACAGCAGATAGGGGGGGAAAGGGTTAGAAATACTTCTAACAAATACTTATTTACTTGAGATTATACTGACATTTAAGCTGCGGTCAATGCTGACACAACAACTGATACTAACGTGCACACACTTTAACTAATTCTGGCACTATAACTTCAACTGAAATTTCAACTGCTTTTAACTGTTAGATCTCAACTAGCATTTGGAATTCTTTCATCCTTTACTTTAACCGCACCTCCTGTACTCAGTGAGGTAAAATTACTGTTTTTGTCAAAGAAGTCTGGTGGCTTAGATGAAGTCGGAAAGCTTCCGTGTCCGTACTCGTGTCGGCTTTTCCAAACTGGGGACAGGCTGACCGCCATCTACTGTAGGTCATACACTGACTATAGATGAGTACCTCATCCAACCCCACTTCAAAATATCCACATTATCTCTTTAAGGTTATCTTACTACAGGGTCATACTCTCCGTTAACAGCTTTTTGGCAGTCTCTTTATTTTCCAGTGTGACACCCATTTGACACGGCTTAAAACACAGCTTAAAATAAAGCATAGAGAGTATTTTAACCATCTCTGTGATTCAGGTCTGACATGAAGACTAAGCCTTCTCTCCAGGCCCCACCATTCTCTGAATGCTGACCTTTGGCTGAACGGTTTTTCAGCAGCAGTACGTGGCCAGTGTGTACCTCATACTTAATAAGAATTATGAGCAGTGACACAATTATATATCAGCGTAATGTCCAAGCCCTGCCATGCTGTGTCTTGCAGCATTATGGACTCATAAAATTGACTGGTCCAGGCCTTTTGTTTTGACAGAAAGAGGTCCACCACAGAACTGGCACACGTCCTTATGTGTGGCGTCCACCAAGACTAACTATTCGTGACAGCGCCAGCAGCGTGTGCGTATGTGTCTGTGTGAGTGCACATTTAGTCCAAGGCAAAGCATGCCTAATGTGGGAGAGAAACAGTGAATCCAACATGGCCACTAGCCAGAGTCAGTGTTCCCTTCTTGGAGAATTAGTCTGTCAGGCCATCCTAATTCCTGAGGACACGGCTGCTTTTAAAGCCAGGTTGAGTTTAAACTGGAGAGACTGACTCTCTTAACTGTTTCCTCAGGATTGGGTGCAGACAGGCTGGCAGAATGGGTGACAGGTCAGGCCACACTGGAGAACAGAGAGCTGGTCAAGCTAACACTTCACATTATCTGTGCTTACAACTTTCCCATAGTTAGTTGCACAATTGTGTGCTTCTAAGTTCTGGGTTAGAGATATCCCACACACAACACGGCTAAACACCTCAGAAATACATTTATGTGTGGAAAAGGTTATAAAAAGTATATCTAATGGTCTCTGTTAATGCTGAGATCATGGCAGGAAAAACCTGGTATGATCATGTATGTTTGCGATTGTTTGTTCTTATATTACATGATTTCTAAGTTCATGTATAAATGATGGACGTCACAGATAGATTTAGACAACTAGAGTTGCTTTGGAGCAAGCGATATTACTAGGTTACTTTCCCCAGCATTTCTGTAATATTTTTACTTTTAATAATACATTTCACCAGAATCCGACTCGTAGTAGTTGTCTTATTAGGCCTCCCTGCTCTCGTACGACTCAAACGGTTTAGTTTATTATACAGAAGGTCAAAAATATGGAACACTCTTTCCACATCACTCATTAATGCTTCTAAAGAACAGTTTAAACAGAGAATAAAACTGTTGCTCCTTAGTTGTCTGAATTTTCCATTTGGGTTTGTGCTCTAAATGCAATTTTATCTTTAAAAGATTTTTTTTTTTTTAACTTAATATAGTTTTTAAATTGTTAAATATAATTGCTTCTATGGAGATTGCCACTTATTAAGCCCTTTGAGGGTTTTTCGGCAATTGTCCATCACATCTTTTTCTGAAACATAGAACACTGTTTTAATGTTTTTGTTGTGAAAATAAATCAAATCAAATCAAATCAGGTTATCCCTTAAATCTGAAATAGGGGTTGCAGTAGCTTGGTCTGTAGGGACGTGGCTTGCCGATTCAAGTCCCCATGCCTGTGAGGTGGCAGTTCACTTCCTGGGCACTGCCATTGAGCAAGGCACCAAACCCCCAACTGCTCGGGACAACCTGTCACGGCAGCCCCCTCACACTGACATCTCTCCATTATTGCATGTAAAGGTCCCAGACATATGTCGGGCCTGTGTGTAGTAACTAATTTCCTCTTGCCGGATTAATAATGTATATCTTAATCTGAAATCTCTTTTAATAACTAAATTAAGATAGTAAGCCTGGCTGCTGGCTGAGCCCTGCCCTGGCCGAGAGCGGGGCTGCTGTTGACACTGAGGGCTAGAAGCCTTTGGCGTTTGTGTTTGCCGGCTCATATATCTAACACCTGTTGCTTGGCCCAAACCAACAAGTCTACACTTGAGCACTAATCTTTGGGCGTGCATGTGTTTTGGGATGCATACTCTACTTCTGTATGTGTAAAAATGTGCAGTTTGTGCCAGCAATTGATCATTTAATGCACTGTTGTTCCCCAAATCCAGCTGCCAATGGATTCAAGGTTGTGTTGGAAAATTAGCATGCAAAGGAAAACCACAAAGTCCAAGCATCGAATATACAACCTTTTTATTTGGTTTAACCAAAAATAACAGTGTCAATATTAAAAGAAAAGCAAATGAAGCTATAAATATTGCAGACAAAAACATTGAAAACAGAGATCTTTGGGTCAAATAAACCCAGTGATAAAAAAGTATTTAATGTGATGTAAGTGAAGTCTGGGGGATATAATGTAAGCAACTAAGGATCAACTTCACTGAACATTCAAAGCAGCACATGCTCTTCAAGTGTCAACGCTGACGTACATCTAATCATGTGTCAGTTAGGAAGAGAGCTGTGGCCTGTGTGGAGCATCATCATCAGGAACAGCATTACTGAAACGTACAGAGGATGGAAAAATCAAAGTGATGAACACATGATATCAAAATAACCGATCGCTGATGGGAGTCAAATCAAACAGAAGGATGGAAAAGAACTAAACTGAGACAGATACTGCAGGATTCATTGATGGATAAACGTGAATGAGGCCAGTGGGTGAATGGACACATATATAGATAGTGAGCTGCTACTGCATTGTTCCAGCCTGTGTAAAGCTAAGCGTGGTAAGACTATTGGGAGCAGCAGCAGTTTCACAAACCATGAGAAGACACATGGACATACATTAACAAAAACACACAGACATTGCTGGGAGGTGTGTATTCATGTACATTAAAAAGGTGCAGTGGTGTGACGTTATATTCTTTCTTTTTAAATTTGTTTTTTTTTTTTTTAGGAGCGGTAAAGCAAGATCCTTTCTGCACAGTCCTGGCCAACCAAGCCGGCGTACTGCTGCACCTCCGTCTCGTCGCTGGAGCCTTTGCGTTTGCGGGTGTAGGCTGCGTAGGGCATGACGGCCCGTTTGTATAGCACCAGAGCTCGGCCCACATCCTTCAGCACCCGAGCATCTCCTGGACACAAACATCAGAGCATAAGGAGCAGTGGAGACACATCAAGCACAATGAACATTGTCCTTATTTTCCCCTCATTCTTACGAGTTAACCTCTGAGTGACTTGGCAAGGATGCACCATTATTCCGAGAAGCTGTTGGAGGAGCACAAAGCATTTTCCCCCCACAGCTCTAATTCCCCTATGCCCTAAACCTGTAGTCACGGTGGTGCGTTAGCAGGCTAGTTAGTGGGCCGTGTTTACGGGGCATTGCTCCCTGCTGACTTGCCAAACTCAGCATTTCATTAAGTCCTGTGTCATACAATGCCAGCTCCCATCAGACCAGTGAAAACTCTCAAAAGTGTGCGTGTTCAGCAGCTAAGAATAGTCCTCTGGAGAGTTGGATGGAAAAAAAGAGTTAAAAAAAAACCCTGATGACCCTCGTTTTGACACTAAAACCACTGCCTCCAGGAGTGAGAGGTTGAGCCAAGCTGCCAACAGCTGGCACCAAGAGGACATGCAAGGGGTAGCACAGCAGGGAGTATCAACTGAGCCAACCCAAGCCAAATACACTGCACATAATGTGTGAATGCGAGTGGGTCTCAAAAAACATCATAATAATGTATACTTATTAATCATGGGGAAATTACAATTTACACTCAGGCCTGAATTACACACATGCTCAGTCCCTATACATGCACTAAATGGAGAGATGTCAGAGTGGGGGGGGCTGCCCTTGGAAAGGCACCCCAAGCAGTTGGGGGTTTGGTGCCTTGCTCAAGAGCACCTTGGCAGTGCCCAGGAGGTGAACTGGCACCTCTCCAGCTACCAGTCCCGTATGGGGACTTGAACCAGCAACCCTCCGGTTCCCAATCCTGTTCCCTACGGACCAGTCAGAACCAAGGACTTCTTCATTCAGTGGATCTTTAATAAGTATCTCATCCCCAATGGATGCCCTAGTCGCTGCTTAGTGAAGGATTTTAAATTCATACTGTGCTTTCTGAAATGTGCAACCCCTACACAATCCACACACAGTGTTTCATTCAATCAGCATGTCATGTCTGGAGCAATACTGGTCTGGCTTCGCTAAGAGGATGCAGATGAAAATAAACCTCAGGCCAGGCTGTGGAGTGGACTAGCTTGCCAGACCCATGGCGACACATCAGTCAAACAGGAGCAAGTTAGACTTGGTATTAAAAGAGCTCAGGGCCTCCTACTCGCCACTGCTGCTCCCCATGTCAACACCCATGTGGCTCACAGCTGAGCGCCGAGGTGATACGAGTGATGCAAGTGCACATATTTCTGGCTTATTCCTAAAATACTCGCCACAGAACTGCTAAATTCCACCTAATTGCCTCTCTGGTCTTTACTCTTGTGCCAGATGCCAGTTTACAAAGCAATATGACACAATCAACTTTGTGGCTGTTATCAGTTCAATTGTTATTGCAATAAACAATGACGAAATCAGGACAGCAGCACCAAAGGGGACATTTTGAAATCTCACAAATGATTCACAGTCACATGTTTAGGTAGCTGTACAGTAAGTGAATGTCCCAACTATTCATGTACCATTATCACATTTAACTTTTTAACAGACAGTACCTGAAAAGCAAGCCAGAGGAAAGAGCTGGATATAAACACAAAGCCCCGAGGCTACTTAGCTCTCACATCCCAATCTCCATAAAGATATTTTCACATTAAACTTACTTTTCTTTTTTCAACCCCCCCCGTGGATTCATATATTATTCATTTGCCTCATTCCCTGCTCAGTAATGCCCTAACCACTGTGTCTTTCCCCTACTCTAAAAATCTGCTGAGTCACATCATTGAAGTAAGCTTGATATAAACTTTAAAATGAAGAAAATCGGCAGTATGTTAATTCCCAACGTGTTGGGGGGGGTGTAAACATGTTATGCAACTCCACGCAACCGTCATTTTTGCTCCATGAAGAATTAATGCGTACTGACGGGATGAAAGTAAAAAAAATATTTAAAGGCTTGATGCATCCTAAAGACCTTAAACTGCCTTTAGCATTGTCTCTCTAAGCACGTGCCTCCTCATGCTCTTCATCAGTGTGACAACCCACTTACACGACAGTTAAGCAAAGGTACACTTGCTTTCAAATGTGACACTGCTTTAAAGCGCCTCTGTCCCTTCTAAAGATAAGTAGTGGACATGTTACAACATGCGGCTTAAAGATCTCTAAAGGTCTATTAACCTCAACAGTAATACTGAGCAGAGGTTCTCTCTCTCTCTCTCTCTCACTCTCTCTCTTACTCAAGGCAATCCAAACATCCGCTGCTCACATAAACATCTTCCATTGCTTCTTCACTCACTCCATCCTCCTCCAATGCCCCCTCTTCAGTTTGAGTAGCTCCAGACCCCGTTCCCCGCAAGGCCCACCGGACGTTCAGTGACACCCCGCTCTGAGGTCGTGGCTTCTCGGGGTCAGGGGTTCAAGGGTCGGGGGAAAGAGGAGTGGTGAGGGTCGGTCAGGGAGTGAGAGGGTCAGAGCCGAGGCTGGGGCATTGACACCTCGCCACGCTCCTCTCTCTCTTCCCATCCAGTTCCAACTTTCTAAACACTTGCTTAACACCGGACGCTGGTCAAAGGCAGGCCATCAGGTTATGACCACTTCCTATGACCCAATGTCGCAAATCCAAACCTCGGCTGACGTTTGAAAAGAGAAAGGCCAAAATGGCGGTGTAGTGTAGTGAGTAGAAAGCCTGCTCTTTGACCGGGAGACCAGGGTTCAAGCCCCTGTGTTAGAGCACATCCTTCCAGCTGACCTAGAATCTTAGTAGCTGACCATTCCTTTTAACCTCCAGCAAGAGAATTTCCCTGGACTATAAAGGATATTATCATTATTATTGTTATTAAAATGAGGGAAATTCCCAGATCCGGGGTAAAAAACAACCTCCTGCATTATAACTGAGATAAATTATATATGTGTGTGTGTGTGTGTGTCTGTGTGTCCACACTCTGAATGGAAACATTACCGCAAGTCAGGCTAAGGAGCAGAAAGCCTGCTGAAGAGCCGAGCAAAGTGGCCCTCACAGTGAGACAAGATATGAAAGTGCATACTGTAAAAGCTAGAAATATAGGGAAGAGTGTCTGGCTAGCACTGTCTCTCCCACCAAATGTTTTGGCTTCCCTCTGCATGGCTGGAAGCACACTGTAGGTCTCAGAGGCAATCTGCTTGATGAAAAGTGAATGTGTCTATCTGTATCAGATATGAAAGAGAGAGACCAACAGAATGAGAATATTCTATTTCAACATTGTACATATTTTAATAAATGCAACATAGTGCAGTGTTTCTATGAAATGTGAAATTTTGTGCAAATGGTTTGGCGCCTGCTGGACGCACTCAAGGTCCAGGGGTTGTCTACTTGTGTCACACATTTTTGCAAATGTTTATTCTGCTGAGCTTGTAAAGCCCCTACTTCTTTCTCCGTCGAGCAAACACTAGATTACGAGTATGTGAGATATATGTGTGCTGTGTAGAATGTGTGTCTATTTGTGTGTGTGTGTGTACACACTGTATGTACATTTGTGAGAGGCCCCAGGGCCCTCGATGTGTCAGCAACAGGCATGTAATCAATGTGAGCCTGCTTTGGACAGAGTTTGTGTAAACTCTAGATCGTCTGTCTTTACACACCTCATTAAGACAGCTCTGTAACCCGGTCAACATTACAATCGGAATGCACACCCAGCACCCCAATTCTCTTTCACCCCTGGGTGAAGCTTGGAGTTCAAGGGCCTTGCAACAGGCCTGAGTTGGAATTGTTGACACCTCGAAAAAAAATGTATAAACATCATTTTCTGTCCAGTTGTATTTATCTTTTCATTTTTTTTTTTTTTTACTTTTAGGTCAAGAAGCATGGGGGCTTGTTTGTGCGGTAGACTATAGACTCTGCACTACATTTAACAATTATTTAACACTAAATATTAAATTTAATTTATATCTATCTACATGTATCTGCCACATAGCGAGTCAATATTTGTACCAAAATGGTTCTTTTTTTCAGTCTTCATTTTGGCGAAGGTGCAGCTCAGACACATTTTCCACATTCCGTGTCCACGCACAGCTGTAGACTTGTACCGGTTAATGTTCTGCGCATTGTCGGACACATGCCGCCACTTTCCTGTAACCGTTTACGAGACTGACAAGTCCACAGCAGCCCGTGGCGTTTATGTCTGAGCCTGTCTACACCGCCTCCACCTACAGGTTGTCAACTGTGTGGTTTGGACTGAAAGAGAGAAAACGGGACAGAGTATTTCTTTTTGACAACGTAGTTAAGGCGGCAAGCATGTGTTGCTTGGGCAACCGTCTTAGCTGCAAAGTGCTGCGGGAATAGGTGATCACAGCACACCACAGCACCTAAGTAAACGAGACCGCAACAGATAGTTATTTCCTAAAAGATCCACAGGAGATTTCCACACCATTACTTGCAGTCAGGACTTCCCCAGGACTTAAAAACAGATTGCAACATGTCTTTATTTAGGCCCCAAACAAGCCACACATTGATAAACTGCCCATTAGAACTGGGCCATAGGTCTCAGCTGCTAACCTGATGATGACACTGCAGGCTGATCTGGTGACTGACTGACTGGGTGGATTTCTGCAGAGGACAGAACCCTCCACACAACCACTACAGTCTGGCACCACACAGCTTTGGCAACAGACCTGAAAGCTAACCATCAAGACAGCTAGCGCTGAAATACAACGACACTGCGTTTGGACAGCTAGGCCAAAAAATAATGTCCAGGCTTGTCCAAGATCAACAGTCCATGCTGGAATGGAGGCATCGCAAAAGCCACAGACACACTCTGGCCACAGTGAAAATGGCTAACTCTGAGACCGCCACTTTGTCCTTAGTAATTTGTGCCTACTTGGGGATTAAAGGTGTGATTGACAAGAAAAGGTCAGACCTACCACTGGCTAGGTTGTCAATGGCAACGATGTAAAAAAAAAAAACAAGAAAAGTTTGCCAGGACATAGAAAAAATGATTTCCTTAAGAAAAGTATTTAAACTTTGATTCAGAAATAGAGAACAGAGGAAACAGGTATTTCTTTGAACGTGATTGACTGTGTTGGTTTTTACCTCTCTGCATGGACCCGAGGCCAAGTATGACCTCACTACAACAAACTCTTAAGCTGTCTCTCCACATTCACATATCCTTCTTTCCTCCTCCACCTCCCTGTCAATCTGTCTCTTATTTTATTGTACTTCTCTCTCTTCTAGTGCCAGCATACAACTACCAGCCTCATTCCCTTTCTCTTCCAATCTGTATAAAAATCAGTTTTATCCCTCTCCATCCCTCAATCTATTCCTCTATTACTCCCTCTCTTACCCTTCATCTATCAATCCCAGTCTACTTGACAATCAAACTTATTGTCCTCTCACATCTATCAATGGGTGTTCTCTGTTTGGTGATGCAAATTAATGGAGGAAGAGTAAACAGTAGATGGCTGGCGCATGTACACTCAGGCCCTTGCAATAGAAAAGCATCTGTAGGTATGTGTACATGTTTTAACCCATGTGCACTCATACCAACAATCTTTACTCATCAAAATAATGCCTAAAATACAGTATCCCTTATTTTACTTTTTCACACCGAGGCTAAGCGGTGACATATGACTCATGGGAATGTGTCAGTCTACATAATGTTTCTGCTCAGCATGCAGAGCTATATGATAAAAACTATTTCAGTTTGGTTTATGTGGAAGCTGCAGGAATTTTACTGCATATTCACTGTAAACCACCAAGAAAAGCATGCAGAATCAACGCAGGAGAATGTATCAGTCTCTTTGGCTATGCACATAAGCAGAAAATCATTCAAAACTCTCCTTTTAAAACGTTCAACTCACTCACAGTCTGTCAAACATTCTCTGGCCCCTATATCTCTGCCCACAAGTCCAAGCGATGAGCGTCCGGCAGTCTACCTTCTGCATGTGGTTTATTATTGCTAATATCACTATTATTCATAATGACATTGCTGGCTCTTCTCGGACCATGCTGAAGGATCATGGGGAGTGATGGCTCTATTCTTGATCAAAGCTGTTGGCTCTCTGTTTACCCCCGTTCAGTGACTGCATGCTGCCTTGGAGCAAGCCCACAGATTGCAAAACACCATTACGGTGAAACCGGATCAGATGTTAAGACAAGGTTCAAGGGTTCATCCAGAACAGTGTGTACGAAGAACTGGAGGATCCAAAACCAAGCTCACAGGGACGGGTTAGTAAATTAGGAACAAGCTGTTTTTTAGTTTTTTTTTCCAGTTTCAGACATTAAATGAATGTTGTTTGGAGTAAGGAGTTACATAGTTGTACCTGCATCAGGATCCTGGTTGAAACGAGCATAGCGGGAGTTCTCCAGCTGGGGTAGGCATTGCTCTATTGGTACCCAGGCATAGGTTTCAGGGCACAGGAGATCTGAAGGCCGGTACTGCCCCTGGGAAATGAGAATGAGAGAGAGAGAGAAAGAGGGTTACTACTTCTCGTGCTAAAACAATGTTTCATTGTTCAATCAATCAATCAATCAATCAACACAAAATGTCTATTATTTAAAAATTTTACAGGTTTTTGTGTTTTGTTCCAGGAAAATGCCAAACATTTGCTGAGAGATCATTGGTGTTAAATAGCACTTATCCATGCAAAGTATTTATGAACAGGTTTCTTTGCAACAAGCAAATAGCTTGTCAGCGACACATCTCACGTCTGCACGCAGAATTTGAGCTGCTGCCATCCGGTAGGAGGTTTAGAGTTCATCACTGCAGACTTAACCCAGTGTCTATTAAATTCCTAAATAGCCACAAGTAAAAGGCAGAAAAGGCCTGCATAACAAAGGTGCTTTGTAATTTTTTACTTATTTTATTTATTTTGAGTAATGTATTGCATAACACCATGTTGGGTTTTATACACCATAAGGACCATAGAACGGCCTGTGGTATGGTATTGTACAGTTTGTTTTTACTATGGCTGCAGCATGGGTTAAGTGCCCAAGACAAATTCCCCACGAGGTGGGACAATAAAGTTAATCTTGATGACTGCTTCTTAAATGCCAGGATTACCTCAAATTTTGTATTGCCATAAATTCAATACAGTCGGACACAACAAGCAATTTGAGTACATTGTCTCATTTTCTAACAACTAACTCATTAATTAATCTAGAAACATTTTATATTGATGATAAAATAATCACTTGTTGCAGCCCTAGCAACATTTTTTTTTTCACACGATGCTGGTGACCCTGTCAGGTTAAAGGTTTGACCAGTTGTAAATGGACCTTGGGGTCAGGACCAGGGTTGAGGGCTGTTCTTTGTTTAAGTCGTGCTTCACGGTATCAGGAGTGTTATGTTGTCTG
The DNA here is from genome assembly GCA_013375575.1 of Percina caprodes. NCBI lineage: Eukaryota > Metazoa > Chordata > Actinopteri > Perciformes > Percidae > Percina > Percina caprodes. The sequence continues at coordinate 1,183,357 of JABXJD010000023.1, forward strand.
CGATGCTGAGCAGGAAATGTAAACACACCAGCGTATTGTACTGTGTGCTTGTGAAATGGGTACAAGTCTGTATTTGACCTAACATTTTGGATGGAAAGTAAACCAAGCTGAACAAAAACAGCTGTGGGGCGAAGAGAGAGAGAGAGAGAGAGAGAGAGAGAGAGAGAGAGAGAGAGAGAGAGAGAGAGAGAGAGAGAGAGAGAGAGAGAGAGAGAGAGAGAATGAGTGAGGAGAAAAGGAGAAAGAGATTCCATTATCAGAGACCTGTGTTCTATCACACAAACAAACACAAACTGCCGGGATAGCTCTGTAAACAAGCAGGCGCCTGCAACGGGCCTGCTGCACCATCTCAACACACACAATAATATTTATCGTTTTTGAGACAGTAAACTGTAGGACAAAGACTCCATAATGTAGGCAACTGAGGTCAAAAAATTCTGGACAATTAAAAAACAAAACAAAAGACAAATGTCAGTACGAACTCAAAATAAGACAAAGGAAATACCATGCCTGGCGCTCTGACCACAAGCCGTGTCAGTACGCCTATATGGAAAATATGCTGCCTGTTTTTACATGCAGGATAGGATGCCATGAGGATGAACTATGCAGCATTAACACAGACAAATAGAAAATGAGAAATAGAAGATTTTGGTGCATGCACTCATAGTCACCGTGCTCTGCGCCACAAATTGTGGAGCAGGAGAAAGACCAAAATGTAACACTACATTTATATAGTCATAAAGGCCAAAACGGAGGTATAGGATGTTCGGGGAGGGGGAGGGCAATTCAGAGTAAAGTGAAGGACACCAACGTGCTTTAAGTGCTTCTGCTAACAGATGGATAGTGGTGGAATGCTGTGCATCTGTAGCAGCAATGGACACACACACATTGATCGGATGCTCTCCATGTCCCAACAACCTAAACCTTACACAACTGTCGGCGCAGTCAGCTTGACACTCTCACACTCAAGCTCACCTCTATAGACTCCTTCAACACCGCAGTGGGACACGCCTATATATGCAGAACACACACACACACACACACACACACACACACACACACACACACACACACACACACACACACACACACACACACACTTCCCGCTACAGGCCTCCGCACCCTGAATTTGCACTTCAACCTGGATGCATAAAGGTGAAGGGAAAACCCAAGCAGAAATAGAGGTGTGAATGGAGTAGGTAGTCTTTATCGAGAGATAATGAGAGAGATAGCAGAAGAATGAAAACATGTGAGGATACATGTTTGGATAAGCTATTATTCCATTTTAAAAAGGATGTTGTGTTTTTGCGTGTTTGCACTTTGTATCAGTGTGCATTTGTAGAAGAAATATAGTGGATGCCTGATTTCCGAAGGCCTCTGTTTTTTGTGTGTCCACAGTCCAACATGATATATCGAGTCTTTCGCTGTAAAGCTTCAGCAGAAAGAGAGGTCTATCTAACCAACATGAGAGACAGAGTCTGGTCATGGCACAGGCACATCAATTCTTCCCCTGAAAAGAAGAAAAGGATGAGGAGAAGGACGTAGGAGTATGAGAGGACCCGGCTATTAGTGGTCTGGACAGAGGAGAGAGAAAAGAAGAAAGAAGAGGGGAAAGAAAAGCCTGGTTTGCCACAACACATCTGTCAGCTTCTTTTCTTTATTGGACTGAAAGTGAAGACTGAGCTCACCACAGACTTTCTTTTTTTCTTCCTTCTTTATTTTTTTCCTTCTACAGGTTGGCGTGAAGGCCCTGTAATTTACAGCTACCCCTGCAGCTTCCTTTGGCTCCTTTTCAGCCCAGTGTTTCCTGCTTTCACTTCTGCTTGCTCACAATATCCATCTCTTTATCAAACATTTACTTATAGCAACAGATAATGCATTAATACTTTTCTGAAACTTAGATCCTTGAGAGAGTGAGTGCAGAGAGTGTCACAGCCAATCTAATAGCTGGGACTAAAATGGCCTATACCTGCGAATCTATGTTCCTGTGAATGGCCAGAAAGCCATATGGATGAGCTTTCTTGTGTGTGTTTCTGTGTGTTATTGGGTTCGAGGGCTAGCCAGCTGCTCGACAGATAACCAGGATGAGGCTTTCCAGATGAACAACTTTTCGGTTTGGTCTTCCTCTCTTGAGCGGCTCTGTTCCTCCCTTTCTGAATGCTCAGAGCCTCCCTCACAAACCAATCCGTCACCATCCCTCCATCCCTTCCCTCCTTTCTGTGCTTGCATGTTCAGACGGATATAGAGGTGATGCCGATGACTGACAACCTCTGAAAGGCTCATTTAGAGAGATGGGAAAAAAAAGGAGATTGGGGATGAAAAAACAAGTGGAGAAAGAAGGAAACATATACAAACTTCAGCAGATAGACTTGGCTGCCATCAGAGGTGTGAGAAATGAAAGGGAGATAGAACCAAAACAGGGAGGGATGAAAGAAAATTAGGTGCAGATGGCCGGGTAACGGGATGGTATTTAACGTCACTGAGACACAGACTGAGGCGAGCTGATGGAAGCGATAGGAGCAGTCTGAGTGCCAGGACGAAGGGGCCCAGCACTGAGAGAGGGTGTTGGAAGCTGGGGATGATCTGGGAAGGCTTGGAAGAAGAGAAGGAAATGGGGGAAGAGCTAAGTGGGGGAGATGAAGACGAAAAATAAAGAGCTGTATTTAACAGAAGCTACAAAAGCAAAATGGAGACTGTACATTTACAAGTAAGAGAATGCACTCAATCATTCCAACCTGTTGTTTTGCAGTGTGTTTTGTTAATTAATGTGCAGAGGTCACCATTTATATGGAGGCAATCTGCTACAGTGCAGGCTTCCCAATGAACTGAACTTTAACAAGACTGAGAGGGAAATTACTCAACCTCATTTGAATAACAAGCTGCCCCAGAGTAAACAATTACACAACCTCAATCATCACAAGTAAATAGCAAACATCTCCACAGAGCTTGACACACAGTTACACAATACTCCGCAGATCTATTATCACGCCGAGCTCCCTCGGTGACATAGCACCACTCATTCTTTTCAGGCCACACAGACTTTACACATGTACAGATACTGCAGCTCTGCTGTCAGACTGAACTTTATGACCAACTCAACGACTGGAACACACAACTGACACTGTGTTCCTCTCCTTCACTGTGCACCCTTTCCACACATTTCTGTCTTGTTTTCTCACACACCTCAAGATAGGGAGCGATGCCATAGGCCAGTACCTGTGATTTATATGAAAACCAATTAAATCAGACGCATAAATCGAGTGCCACGCTGCAGCCAAGTACTCCTTGTGAAAACCTACAACACTTTTGCAGTCTTGCCTGAGTTATGAGATTTAGTATGTTTAAAGTTGAGACAGCTTTCATCACGCGAGAGACCATCAGCCACAAGTATCATTCTCGTGTCCCACCAATTCACATCAACTCAGCTTATTGACAATTAAATAGTTTCATATTTTGCTACAGTTAAAACCTATGTCAGGCAAAAATCCTCGGGATAGAAAGTGATGCGTTTTATCCTTCTGGCAACAATAAAATTGGTTTGTGTGGAGCAAACAGAGGAAGAACTGAGTAACAAATTCATGTATTAATGCAGGCATTCTTTTGGTTCTGGCATACCAATTCATGTAATTTAATTCTAAATATTTATCTGGTTTCAGCTTCATCAAATGTGAGGATTTGCTGCTATTCTGTTTTAAATCATTTTAAATTAAATAACTTTGGGATCTGGACCATTGTTTGGAAAAAGCAAAAACAAAATTGAATTTGAAGACGTCTATTTGGCAATTTGGAAGCATTTTTCACGATATTCTGACATTACATAGCCCAAGCGATCAATCACAAAATTGAGATTCTGGCCAAAGCCTGCAGAATCAAATCACTAATTAAAATTCATAGACCTACCTGACCTATATTTCATTATTTTTACCCTTTGTTTTTATGTTCCTTTTGTGTTTTCCCCTGCTTTCTATTCCTTTTTATTGTCTTTTAACATTACTCCTGATATAAAATGCAGCAATATGTTGGTATGGGGCAGATCTCAGACACTAGCACATCTTGCATTAGAGGGAGACTTTTTGAGGATGAGGTCATTCACTGCTTCGCGGTCACACAGCGGTTTCATGGTTCAAAGTGATCCTCTTTCAGGCTTGGTGGAGGAAAGACCAGAAGATAGGAGGTGGACTTGGTGTCCTAGTAAGAGGCTTTCCCTGCCTCTATGTGCATTACTTTACACCCACATCTGCTGCTGATTTCCTGCTCATATTGGCAGTTGGGTTTTCACCCACCCTACCCCTAGCTGAGGTGTCCCTTTACAGTAACGTGTGTGTGCACGAGTCAGGGACTGTGCCCAATGTCTGAATGCTCAATGAGTCTATTCTTGTTAACAGTATCGGTGCAGCATCAATCTTTGCAGGAAAGAGCATTAAGTTATACAGTAATCTGCAGGTCAACTGAACACCTACTTCAGTATGAGACAGAGCGGCTCCAAGAGTGTGATGTAAGGCTGGTCGCAGAATAGATGAGGTCACTAATGTTAGACCTTGCTCTGTTTGCTTCAGGCAAAAGATATTCAAAAAAAAACATGCAATACAAACAGGAGCCTGTTTCGTATTATAGGATGTTGAACACAATAGTGAATGGGATATTTAGTCAGGATTAAGCATTTGTCAAGCACTTTAAGTAGAACAAGGACATTTGACCCAAACAGACAAATACGATCACCACGGTGTCACATTTGTGTACTCCTGGCAGTATGTTATTCAGCTGCTTGTCACCCAGGACAAGCCTGAACTTAGAGGGTATACAAAGGAGCCTAGTGTGACCCAGAACCGAGCAGTGCTAACCTAGGCTAGCCCGGAGCAGCACCCTGACCTAGGGTCACATTCAGCCAACCTTCGTCAAAAAACAATAAACAGAGGCCCTGATCCATACATCCGTACTCTCTGTCTCTCAAACATAAAGCTCTCACAATACACCCCCTCTATCGTCCTAAGACTGTTGAAATGCATACATTCTGTCCAGACAAGGGGGCATGGCCAGGGGGCCTGGAGCTGGTGATGGACACAAGTAAACAGCACAGCTCACACAAACACACACACGCAGCTAGACAAATAACACCAGAACCAAAGCAGGCTGGACAGAGGGACAGCGCCAATGAAAGACATGTCCAAACAAACCGTGTCTCAGAATAGACCACAGAGATGTACTTTCACCACAGTCTGTGACAAAATGTACATACTTTTGTGTGTGTGTGTTTAGTTCTGTGGGTGTGTGCCCCGAACATGTCTGGGCTCTGCGTTTGGGGAGATTTATCCAAACTGTTGCTGTTTAAACACTCCGGGCCCACCAAGGCCTATTCACCCTACTCAACACATTACCACAGGATGGCCTTCAAATAAAGCACCCAGTTCTGTTTAGTCTCCCCTTGGGCCCCTAGAAAACCCACACAATCCCCTCCACCCACCCCCCAATCTGTCCCAGCACTACCTCGCCGGGCTATGCGTCACGGCTCCGCGGATGACAGGTTAATGAGGAGAAAATATTTTTACAGGATCGCATTTCGACAAGAGCCCTGAGAACCAATGGCAGCGCTTTTATGGGCATCAGCTCACAGACTGGGCACTTTTATCTCTTTATTCTCTTTCCTCTGGTCTTTATAGGCAGGCGAGCTGTTACGCCTGTCTGACACAGACCACAGCTTACCGACTTGCAGTTAATGCCGCAGCCCCTAATCTCGGTCTTAAACCCCCACCTCAAACTTCTAACTGCAAGACTTAACCCTAGGCCCTCCACCCACATTTTGAATAATTGTCCAACTGCATTTATGAGACCAGCTTATTCTGTCCAGTAGTGCTTATCAAAGATCTGAATGCATTCCCTTGCCAAAAAGAAACTAGGCGTTTCAGACAAAGTGGCGCAGCTGCAGAAGGTTTGAAAATAAATAGTGCTGAAGTTAATGGCAAGGCAAACACCTCAGGCTGGCAGATAGAGGGCTCTGGATCTGCTCAGCATGACACCATCTCCAAACTCTCATTTTCACCCTCACCCCCCAACTCCATCCTTCCACACAGCAAGACTGAATCGTCTGACCTGACCTGTTGAACTCTGCTCACTTGGACCATCACCCTGTCAGCGCTCCTCTTGGGGGGTGCCAGGCAGCGGCTGCCCCCAGACTTTGCTGCAGCCTGTTAATGATTTGTTAAAAAAACAACCGTGGCAGGACACAACAAAAATGAAAAAGATGATGAGGTATAAAAGAGAAGAGAAATTATCAAAAACTTTAAACAAATGTTTCTGCTAAGAGGTGCACTGTTGGTGGTCTTCTGTCGAACTAAATCAAACACAACTGTTTTTGTCAGAAAGGCTCCAATTTAAGACGTTGGGGAGGGGAGCTGGAAGCCAGCAACAGTGGTATGCTTTAGCTTATAAATTTAAGAGAGGGAGAAAATGTGCCTGGTTGGGTTTGATCTTATTTTGACGGGCACAGGTTTTCTAATGTGAGGAATGTTGGAAAGTAATGCTGCTGGCAAAAGAATAACTTTGAAAAACCAACTGAATATTGTTTCACCTAAGAAAAGGAAAGTATAAAGAAAGAAATTAATTATTATTATTACGGTAAACACATGAGGCCATCCGTTTCAAAATGGAATAGAGCACCCACCACAGTAAACTTATACCACCTGTCGTTAAGCCATCACGTCTTAGTGCATCTTAAGATGCAGATATGGCAATTGGAGGAACAGGATCCTCACCACTTCTGCCTGCCAGGCGAGTAATAACATTAGATTAAATGAACAAAATGTGATGCCATTACTCTGAATAAAATGTATTGAACGTTTGTTTGGCCTGATCTCCTCTCTCCCTCTCCCTCTCCCTCCCTCTCCCTCTCTATCTTTCATCCCAACCAGCATGGTGGCTGGTTTCTTGAACAGTTGCTGGAAAAAGAACTGAAGCAAAAAACAAAAAGACGGACAGAAAGAGAAAAAGGGGGTGGCTATACTGTGCCTGGACCTGTAGGACCCGTGAAGCATAAACCCACAGTTCCACACAAACACTGCTGTTTGTGTGGAACAATACAACTCATGAAAATGTATCAAAGGGTTATAACATCTGTGCCAAGAGAAAAAGGGAAAGGAAGAAAAGGTGTGTGCTCATACACAAATCCAACACACACACACACACATATATACATACATACATACACACAAATATATATACATACATAATATATATATATACAAACATAATATATATACACACACATATATATATATATATTTTTTTTTTTTATATATATTTTTTTTTTAAACGGTGTATTGTAGCACAGTGTGCAGGAATTGGGGGGGGGGGGTCTCTAGATGCCTCAAACTCACTCACTTATCTGCCCAGATGTACAGTACAACAAGTGACATGCAGAATGTGAGGTCACACACGTACACATAACATACTGTCTGAATGAGCCCCTTCAGTGAGAAAAAAATAACATGCATGCAGGGTCCTGATAGCGGTGGCTCGGCGCCTTTTAGCATGTCACAACCTGCAAATGCGTACCTGGAGAGGAGACTGCTTGAGGGAGAGATTCATTACATTGATGAGAATAGTTTTTCTCTTTTTGGGCCAGCTATCAGGATTGATTTGATTGAACTGAAATGAAACTAGTGAGAGTATGAGACCTTTAGTATTGATCACTATTCAACTTGTGTATGTATTTGTATGTCCTGAGAAAATGAGGTCCAATGTATATGCCTGAACTGGGTGTCATGTCTAATTGATGTCATGAGAACAAGGCTCCTGCAGCAGGTGACAGAAAAGCCCGCAGGCACACGCTGACGAAGGACAAACACTACCATAGCAGCAACAGACAGAAACCAACATCAAGTTCTTTTATCGGCCGTAACACACTCTTCCACACAGTGCCTGACACCTGGATGGATTTATTTCAGGTCCAGTGAATTTAAAAGCCATGCGGTAAACTGCTGGCTGTTGCTAGAGAACTGACCGGCTCTCTGACAGTGTGTTTGTTGTTTGTGGGCAAGGAGGAGTTGGATTGAAAGGGAACGGAGGTGCAGCTGCTGCGAAAAAAGGGGTCTTTAAAAGTCAGTGAAGTACCACCAAGAAAACGAATAATCCTTTTCATCTTGCTTCCTTTTCTCATTTGGCAGACATTTTGTCACTCCTTTTTTCTCTCCATCTGTACTCTTCCTCCTCCTTTCACTTATTTTGCTCACTTCTTCTTTCTTCCCCTCTGTGGAAAATGTAATGGTTTCCTGGGCTCAGAACAAGACATTCTTTCACTGGGAACAATAATAACAAGAGTAAGAGCCACTTCATGTAACTCTCTCACTCCCTCGCTGACTGGGTATTCTGTCTGTGTGCATATTCTGTCTTGTGTGTATGTGCATGTATGCCACACTTGAAAAGTGCTTGATCTGCTAGTACTGCCAATTGGTAAAGCCAAGTGGATGAGCGCCTCGTTTATTATCATCAAAGTCTGCTTATTCAGGACTTCAAAATAACCGACACGGACAAGTGCTCACGCATACACACACCTCGGCACAGAAATGGAAAATCACTACAACATGGCATGGATCTTTTACTCCTTGTTCGGCCCAAAAATCAAAAGTGGACGTGTATCAAATGAAAGCAAATGAAACACTGAGTACATTTTGCGAGCTGCTGAAGCTGCATGGTCACTGGAGGACAAGGGAATAAAACAGGGTTAAGGCATTTGTATTTGGTGTTAACAGATAAACATGCTAAGGCAAATAATGTCAAGAGCTAAACCTCAGGTAATATAAGATGTATAATGCCGGATAGGGTTTACTGTTTAGGTTATAACTTTACTGTCACTGACTACTGTCACTTTGTTGTTATTTTACCTAGTAATCTCATTTTAGTTATCATAGCTACATCTAGATGTATAGGTCTATTGCAAAATGTCTTCATGGCACCAGAATTTTAGAACATTTACAGTTTGTTAGGGAAGCCCAACAAACTGAAGCCTAACTGGTACTATTGTCACCAGTTAACCATTGCCATTTGACCACAATCTGTCTAAGTAAGCTACAAATATGCTGCGTGACTTTTCCGGCTAATATCAGAAAGCCAGAGAATTTAGCTTTCTAAACCACAAAGCCTCAGTTACTCCGTCTAAAGTCACAAGAGCGGTTAATTCAGATGACTTTTAGCTTCACATGAGAGGCAATGTGAAAAAAAAGGAAGGGTGGCAGAAGGGCCAATACCTTTGGTCTCATTTAGCCTCCAACAGCTTCACCTTCTGCTCTCCTCAGCTCAACATCAGAGACCAGTGAGGGCTAAGGGAGGGCCCAGGGAGGGCCAAAGGACAGGAGCCAGGGGCAGGATGTCACGTCTAACCCCAAACCCACCAGCCAAACTAGCAAGGCTCTGTGGGACGCTCTGTCCCAGCTTTGAAGACAAAGGAGAGGGTCTGACACTGGCCAGGCAGCCTCCTGTTCCTGGCTGGACTCCAAGTCTTCTAGGACCCTTTAAGGCTGCACTGCATGACCATGTCCAGGCTTTGGCACTGCTTAGAAGTTTTAAACCCCATCACACAAGGAGCAGTTCCCCTGGGCATGCAGAGATGTGACCTGGCAGAAAAGACTTAGAACTCCAGAACGCTCTAAAATGGAAACACAGATAAGAGCCAGTCCACTCCTAAGACTGTAGCCTTAGAGCCGTTACAGAGTCAACGCATCGGTACACATACACGTCCGCAAGGCTACGCATCAGCCGTCATTATGCGTCGTAGCAAAATGTGTTGTCCCAGTTTTTGTTACGCAACGCACTAATGCACGCAATACTATGCGTTGTCAGTAAGGGGGACATTGCAAGTATTGTACATTGTTTAAGTATATGTTATATTTACAGAATATAATATATTTACCCTTTCTGCAGTTACAACATCCCATGTTCCTAGCCCTTTTAATTTGACTTAATTTGTCTCCCGATGTTGTAGGCTACATGCTGTTACTAGCGTTATTTGTTATGTTCACAAAGTTCAGCAGCCTTCATATGAAAATGAATTATCCCACTGTCACCATTTCAATGTTGGCTAGGCTGTACGTTTAGCATGCAACACGTTTCTTGCTTGCGTATACTCTGTAACGGCCACATCCCTAACACGCATGCAGCAGGAAGATACGAGGGGACAGGGCACACAAAAGGACAGCTCAGCTGGAGGCTTAAGAAAGTGTTACCTTACTACTAGTTTTGAAAACTCTCCAGTATGTCTATGAACACTATATAGACACCATAAAAAGCCTTTCACAATCCTGCTGGTATCAGTTACATAAACAATGCACTTTTATTGCTCCTCAGGGAATGAGAGTACTGTACGAACAATCGTTTGAAATTCCACAGACAAGAAACTGGTTTGGAATGGTAAATAATATGTTTTCAGTATTCCACTCAGCATGGGTTGAGAAAGGCGATCCACGCATCCACTGAAATTTCACAGTTCACATTCACCCTATTAATAACCTGACGCACCAGATGGTTTGTTACACAGAACCATCTGAGAAGGCATTTATATAAGTCAGGTGATTTGATGAACCATCTGTCCATCACGTCCGTCATTGTTGTTTCGAACGGACAGTTGCGGATGTCTCACTCACTCTCTCACACACACACACACACACACACACACACACACACACACACACACACACACACACACACACACACACACACACACACACACACACACACACACACACACACACACACACACACACACACACACACACACACACACACGTAAACCACACTCGTAGCTATACTGGATGCTGATTGGTTCGGTCCGCTGCTGTTCGAACACAAACGCATTATTTATGTGATGCCGCGATTTTTGCATGATGCCGTGATAATGACAGAATTCATCTGCCGTACAAACACATTAATGTAGATACATTAAAAGCTTGCACACATAAGAGTTTTCAGTGATTGTCCACACAAGTATAATGCACTGATTTGATTATCTGCTTATATTTGCAAAAAGCTCAATTTGGGTGTGAAAAGCCCAGTGCAATGCACAGGTGGCATAAATAAGGGGCAGACATTTATTTTTAATGTATCCACATTAGTGTGTACATGTTCTCAGAAAGCGATGGGTAGAGGGAGTTTCCTGAAGAGGTGGCAATGGAAAAGGGGAGGGGGTAGGTGGATAACGTGGAGAGGCGGTGTGGTGTTCAAGGGGTTTGAGTGGTGTCCAGCAGGGTTCAAGTGCTGGTGTTTTGGTCTTTAAAGAGGCAAGCAGCAGGACTGAGATCCAGAAACCAGAAACCCTCCAACACAATAACAGTGGAGTTTAGGGGCTCCCCATCTTAGCGACTTGAACAATTCCACAGTATGGCTGTGCATTAATGATCTACTTGGGCTCATATGCAAATCAGACAATGGAGCGACACACTGTGCATGTGGAGAGAGTGCGTTTGAGCGCGGGTGTGCTTCTGTGGGAGTGTGAGAGCCCAAAGGTGGGAACCGGGCAACCTTCTCACCCTTTTTCTGTGTTCTTTCCCGAGGGTAAAATAGGAAGAAGTGGGGAGGCTGTGAACAAGACGCTGCAATGGCAAACACACAAGAACAGATATTGGGGGTTTGGGGGAGTAAATACCAGCGCAGAGGGGGGTTAGGTGCTGTGGTAACAGCGTTCGCAGACAAACAGCGTGATCAAGATTCAACACACAGACACATAAACAGAGCAAACACACTCACATACATTCCATACACAGACTCCCAAACTGGCAAAGCACCCCCCAAAAAAAGGGGTAAATGGATAAAAAGAAGTGGCACTCTGCCATAATCCCCAACAAGACATCAGCCTCCCATGGACAAGAACAAGCTCTGGGAACATCTGAATGAAATGACAAAGAAATAGAGGATGAACAAGAGAAAAAGAGGATGAATGGTAAATCTTGGCCAAACTAATGGACTTGGAAAGGCTGCTTTCTTTCGCCATCCTCCTGAAGCTATAGATCTTTAAACGGTGTTTGGTGTGAATGTTAGCGTGTTTGTGTGCAGTGGCTCCTGTGTGCGTGTGCATTTTGTGTAAAAGTACATCAACTGTAGTAAAATTATGCATATATACGCACACGTTCAACACACTTCTTGCTGCCGAGTTACAGTTGCCGTCACCAGTGTGAACTTCATCTCAACCTTTAATGTCTTCAGCAGCCTTTTCCTCTCTTCCTTGCCTGTGCCTCCCCTCCCTCTATCCCTTTTTTTCTCTCACGCTCTCTTTACTTACACTTCTCCTTGTTTTTCCACTCCTAACTTGAGGTTTACTGCATATCAATCAGCTGTTTAGGTTTAATCTGAGTATACAGTATAATGCATTTGCATGTTTATGTTATTTTGAAAGCGACAAAGGATCCCTGATCTACCTTTGGACTGTTACAAAAAGTTACTCCCTCTTGCACCCTTTCCTTCTAAAAAAGTATACTTGATCTGCATAACTAAGATGGATAGACTTATGGACAGCAAAATTCCATAGTGTAAAACATTTAGAACAGGTGCCAATATTCATGTCGAAATGAGAGAGGAAAGCACATAGGTAGACCCCTGTTGAGGCCTTTGCACCTATAACAACAAAAGTAGAAGAGGAAAAAGAGGGGGACTGGTCTTCCTCTTCCTTTACAAGCAGACAGTTGGGACATTTGATGTCTCTCAAGAAGACAGAAACCTACATTATGCAAAAGTAATCAGAGAAACCACTTTGGTCATTGGACTGAGAGAGGAGGACCAGTTCAGGGAGGGGGCAGATGGACAGTGACAGATATGTAAATAGTGTGGGAGAGGGATCAACACATTGAAATTGACTCATCCTCCTGGAACAGTTGAAATTTACTGCTTCTCTCGTCTGTCTTCCACACATGATAACAGATATCTTGACCATCTCTCCTGAACAGAGAGATGCTGTGGAAGCGAGGCTCAGAGTGAAACATTAAAACCCCAAACAGATAAACATTTTTTCTCACGCAAAATGGTCTGACACATCAAAATGTCAGTCATATATCAGCGTGTCATTTCGGGGAGCAGGGAAAGAACTCCCACTTTATGTGAAATATTATAAACAAAGCATGGGAATACAGCATCATTGAGCTTAATGCTGTACTGCCATTAAACTGGTTATCATTAACAGTTGACAGAAATTTGAATTTTAAGACAAACAAATTTAGCTGTGTTGCCATGAAGTTATATAAGGGACAGAAGTGTGTTATCTATCAGAGCAAATGTTGGCATGGGTGTATGCTTAACTCACACAAGGATTATGTAATGTTGCAGCAGTTCTCTTGCAGTTGCCAAACAATTTAACTATTAAATGTAATACTAACATCATGTAAAAATGCTTAGGGAACGATTTTGATCAAAGTATCATCAACATGTGTGTTACAAATCAATTTCATCTTTTTTTTTTAATCATTTATAGATGTGGTTTATATAAAAAGTGATAAACGTGTTGTACACAATGCATACCTTATACCGCATCTTGGGACAGGAGTGAATGTAAAAGCCCAGGTAGTAGTAGGACAGCTTGGGGGACTGTTTCTGCAGCTGCCTGGTGAAAGCGATCTCCCTGTGGCAGGAAACACACAAACACACCTTTTCAGAGAGGCACTGGAAGAAAAGGCTCAGGCTCTCAAAAACACCCATATGCATGCAGTTGGTGGTGTTAGTTTTTCCCAATAACGGCTCACACCAGCACCACTCTCTCTTTTTCAACTGATCCTGGTTGGAGATGCTGCATTGCAGTGTACAGTACATAATCGTGTTTGCAAGTTACACAGTGAACTGGGTGTAAGATAAATGCATTACATATTTTCCTGGTGATTTTATTATTTTAGATTTATGTTTGTTGACAAAGACCAATTTAGAATATATTTATTCATATTACAATACCTAAACAGTAGTGTCTGAGTGTGCACCAGCTAACGTAAAATGTGCATACAAGTTAGTATATCAACAGCATATAAATGAGGGCATTAAGAAATAAAATTGGTACTAGCAGCTCTGACTAGAGCAGTGCCTAAGCTGAGGAAGTAAACACCCACACTCAAAAAGACAGCTTTTCTTGGTCTCATTTCATTACACAAAAACAACTGCCTTCTCTTTATCAGCATTGAGCCCTCCAGTAGAAAAGAAGGTGGTAAAAAAAGAGGGAGAGAGCGTGTAAAATAAAGATTTAGAACTTGGAAGATTTATATGGCTTCTTCAAATACAGTAAATGTCTTGCCTGCTTTATGTCCCTCAATAGTTTCTTCCCTAATTGCATCCTTTTTCTAAAAGCCTATTTTCCTCTTTCCCTTCGGTGTTTCCTTCACTATTCCATAACTAAATTCCAGCTCCTCTTTCTTCTCTCTTTTTGTTTCACTCTTCCTTCCACCCTGTGTTTCACCCACTCAAATGAAGGGGGAGAAATCCCTTTCTTACAATACTTAACAGAGAGAGAAAGAGGCCTTAAAATAAAATAGATGCACTGGAAAATAAGACATGGGACAAAGCAGGCCAATCCAGGGAGGGGGAGAGACAGGGAGAGGGAGAGAGGGAGAGAGAGAGAGCAGGAGAAGAATATAAAAGAGGAGGGTCAAGAAAGAGAAAGGGAGGGAGAAGAGAGGCAGCTAGAGCGAGGTGCTAGAAGGTCACCCGCTTGCTGCCAGGTTCCTGGGTTCCCATCCCCTTTTCACAAAAGGCCTGAATTGGGGGAGGCGGGTCAAAAGAGGCGAGGGGCCCATTCACAAAAAGTACTGCACCCCCCCTTCACTTGAGGCCTTCACACCCCCACCTCCACCCCCATGGCAGCAGCTTGAGTCCACCATTATCCCCTCTTCAGCCATCTGACACTCCAGCACAAGCCAATTATCAAGTCCTCTGCTCCAGCACAGCTTCCCTCATACTGATGTACACACACACACACACACACACACACACACACACACACACACAGGACCCAGTTATGTAGCGCAGATGCTGTTGGTTATCACTGGGCCCACACCATGGCCAAATAAAAACAAGACACACACACACACACACACACACACACACACACACACACACACACACACACACACACACACACACACACACACACACACACACACACACACACACACACACACACACACACACACACACACACACACACACACACACACCATATAATTGTGCTTACCACAAGGTGCTTGTGCGTGCGGAAATGCTACAAGAACGGTGTTGATTGGCCAGATATAACAGTGTGCCACTAATAATGGGAAGTACATAGATTGGCTTATTTAACTCAGGACAACTGAAATCAGACAGTATATGTATGGACTGTAAATAAATTAAAAATTAGGGATGTCCCGAGCTGGTCTGCAGGATTACGATTTAGGATTTTTAATGTTCAGAATGGTCTATGTAATAATGGCCTGATCCATTCTCTTTGTTTGCTCTGGCACAGCAATGCTCCATCGCAACCCCTTAAAAATTGGAACTATACAAAGTTGGAAGCAAGTTCAAGCTAAATGAACTGAACAGCACACAAGTTAAACAAACAGTAGCCAGCAGTTTGAATTAATGATATGAGAGCACGCAGCTTCGAGCCAGCCATGTGTACAGAGCCTCTTTGTGTTGCTTTGCATTTGCTACATTTTGCAGGTAACACACCTCTAGCATGTTGCTGTAGGCTATATATGCCTATGTGTGCATTCTGCCACTTTATTGTGTACAAAACAAATGCCTGAGTACTATTTTTGAATTTTGACAGGGTGCAGTATCAGCAATTACTGAATATTTAAGAACTTGGATGAAGACCATGGGCAGCACAACATAATCAGGACATTCCCATAAGAAAGTGATAGAGGCTGGACACCAGCTGTGTTTCCTACACACAGCGCCTTAGGCACCTCATTATGTGCCTCTTTACTTCTCCTCCTCCTTCTGTCCTCTGGGGCCGTGGCAAAAGGAGCTGCACTCCTGCAAGACATTTCTCAACATCCCCCTCTCCTGTTTCTACTGCTAAATCACACCTTTATACACATCCTGGTGTACAGTGGAAGACCAAAATGCACACAGTGCTGTACTTGTACTTTTGTAACATACATTTAACCACAACTGTAACATAATCCAAACTCTACAGCTGTTTTCTCAGATGATGACCAGGCAAATATGTCTAACAAATCATGGTTCCCACTTAAGTACTGGTGTAAAATTCTAAAAAAAAAAAAAACTTTCTCCTGTCTTTCTATAACCTTTCCATGACTTTTTCTTACTAGGAAAAATCTAAGTTGTGGTTCATACATGTACATCATATTTTTCAAATGTTGTTTTAAAGGAGTGCACTTGTATATGGTTGAGCGGCCCAGGTTCCAATCCATCTGGGCTTGCTGTGGAGAAGAAACACCATCTAATGTAATGAACGTTTGCACATGTTGTGTGTGGGTGTGTGCGTACATGCATTCTGAACAGTAAGTTTTGGACAGAGTCGGCCAGGCCAAGCAGACTAGGGAGTGTCCAGACCTGATCAAAGGCCCAGGATCTGGTGTCTGTAAACAAGCGGGAGGTTTTTAGTCCCGCTTGCTCCCTTCTCCAAGGCCTCCTCCACACACCGAGCACTCTGTGTTACTCTTGGACTCAGACTCTTAAAATAATAAG
>JABXJD010000023.1:1207500-1402500 GCA_013375575.1 Percina caprodes
TTACCATGTTACTTGTTCTTTTATCTTAACATTAACTCGGTGCAAATCAACACTGAGTTGTTGGGCCTACTGCAGCAACGATGCTGTTGTAATCCCGGCACTGACCAACAACAGATGTTGAACTCACACATTTCGAACTCTCTCTCCTTCTTTCCCTCACAAATGTACATCCACACACAACCGCAAACGGACACAGGGCATGTCCTGCAAGCAGGCTGCATTATTGCACCATTATTGTCAGTATGTCAGACAAAGTAAAATCCACCGAACTGTTCTGTTGTACTACAGTAGATTCAGCTGGTGGACCTTCCTGTTTTTGGCTTACAGCTGAGGCATGTCTAGTGGGGTCTGTGTGTTCACTGTTATGGTATGTCAGCTGGTGCATACCCTGCTGATGTGTATCTGTTTCCTTACATGAAAATTCACACATTCTCTTCCTCTAAGGGAGAGTGCAAATCACAGATAGACAGAGAGAAAGCTTGAGAGCTGGGGCCATAAAAACATAGTGACTAATTGGCCAACACCCCTGTTAATGAGTGTTTGCCCCTTGGTTAGACACATTAGGAGGCTGTAAAGAAAAATAAATAGAAACAGAGTGAGTGCACGAACCCCCCACAGCCCATAAAACCATAAAACGTTCCTCCAGCACATGCAACTTAGACCTCACCGAGGTCAAGTGCAGTGACAGACACCTGCATGACGGCTGCTCATCGTGTTTGCAGGTACTGATGTTCCACTGTTTATTAGACTGTACAAATGTGTTTATGTGTCTGTCTGTGTGTGTAAATGTAGTCTTTTTTTTTAACCCGAGGAATCAGGGACAGCTGATGTTAATTACCTCAGAGCTTCAGCACGAATCCTCTGCAATTATTTTGGTGAAATGGAACACAGCAACAAACAAACAAACAAGTCAGGCAACCTGGGCCTTAATTAGCTGCAGTTGGATTTGAATGTATGCAGTTTGCATACATTTGTATAGATACAGGCTTACATGTGAGCTGATGAACCACACAGTATGTAGATCCATGTGGTGAGTGTCTGTGTGTGTGTTTTAATAGCACTCTGATTGGAGACAGATGGAGCCTGACACGCAGAGGTAGCGCAGAAAGCCACGCATACTCACTCTGAAATGGAGAGCATTTGGAAAGAGACAGGAGGAGACAGGGAGGGAGATCAGAGAAAGAAATAAAAACAAGTTGGGCGAGAGGAGGCCAAACGAATGGAAACGGCCGCCTGACCCAGTCTGAGAAGAGGGGAGAAGAGGGGACGGTGAATGCAGGAAGATTTGTGAGCCAGTTTGCCACAGGACGTTGTGTGTATGTGTGCAGAGCTGTGTAATTCAGTGTGCCTGGCCGCCAGCCTTGACGAGGTGATAAAAGCTTGTTTCCTATAAACACTAATGATGTTCATTAGTGAAGACCTGAGGGGGCCCACAGGCCAACACAGAGTGACTGTGTTTGCGTGTCTCTGTGTCAGTCAGTTTGTGTGTGCGCTCATGGCCTTCAATAGTATTAAAGTGGCTGTTATAGGTGCCCATCCTGGGTCTAATTGCTGGTGTAATTGTCCTGACCCAACAGGTCCACTGGTGTTTCTGAAGGCTGCAGCTCACCAGGACTGCCAAGTGCTCACTTAGTGATGCCTGGCTGCAACTACTTGTCACTCAGTGACCACAGAGTATACCACAACGTAACAGTGAATCCTCTTCCAGATGCTATCACTATCCTTCATATTATAACCATCTAAAAATCTAACCAGTTAATGGATTGTAATCAAGATTGTATTAATTAATGCAACGGAAGCGGATACAGAACTTCCCATGGTGCCTAAATAATTGCTTCTTTTAGCTAACTAGGCTGATAGCCATCTGTTAAGTCCCAAAGTGATGCTCACAAAGCTGCCTCATCTGCCTGTAATCTGTAACACACCACATGAAGTGAAGAGCAGTGGTCGCAACGCAATCTGGATGCCACATTTTACTGTTCACACCCCCTTTCACTTGGGCAGGGCTAAATTAAAACCCCTCCAATATGAAACAAAAACCCCGTCCTGAGTCCCTTAACACTTTCCTCCCTCTTTCAATCCAGCTGGAGGGCTCTTAGACAGAGAGATAGAGCAAAGGTGGTTGGGTAAGTGTGTACTGGACAAGGGAAACTTACACATTTATCCCATTTTGAGCCTAAGACTAAAACTGGACATTTTTCCATTCCTCATATTTGTCCCCATGACAATTGTTTGTTAAATCGTTATAGGTAACACATATGGATGAATCGAGACATTAAAAACTTAAACTGTCAACAACCCAAAGGAAATACATACCTCTAGTGGTGAATCACAGAGAAATCTCCGGAACTGTGGAGGGAGGCAGGAGGCGGGGGGGACACAGAGAGAAAAACAGTTAGTTCTCTAGGTCACCAACTCTTTTGAAAAGGCATAAATGAAAACCATACATGTCTCCACTGCTGTCCTATTCAGTTTATTCCCCCCCCTGTTTTCTCCTCACTAAGGTGTCACATATCAAATGCAGCCAAAGGAGCATTGTGTATTTACACAAATGAAAACATTTAGCCTATCAACTGAAACTCACAGTCCAGGGCAGACATAGCGACAGCTTAAATAATCAGTCGTTTCAGTCAAAATAGCCTACCCCAGAACACGCTGTTGAAATGCGCATGAGATGTCAATTACTGGGGGGCTTTACGACTGTGGAAACATGAAATATTTCTCTACTATTTCCTGTGCTCCAGCGCAAGGGTTGAGAGCAGTGTGTTTACAGATAAGTTGACCTGCATGAAGACAAACGTAGCAAGCTTTCAATGTTTGGGGCCAAACCCCCATTCTATGACGAGAGCCAGCACTGCCACAGTGGAGCAGTGATGGACAGCTTTTGGTTTACTCTGTCTGTCTCACCCTTATGCACAACACACACCACAGTTTCAAGTTCTTATTTCACAAGGAAATGCTGCAATCCAGCTATGATATTTAACTTTGGTTCCACTCTGAGCAGGACAGCAGTCTAGAATAGAACTAAAGTATCATAAACATAGGATAGAGAGATTCCAGAGACTAAATAAACAAGAAGGGGATATACATTTTATTACATTTCCTATTAACCATTGACTGCTGTTAATGTGTTTTTTTTTGTCTTGTTTTCCTTCATTCAAGCCCCAACTCTAGGCTTACTAGCTTCTCTGATTTAATGTATGTCAAGACTGGTCATAGAGTCTCTGTAAATACATGGATGAATCCAAGTTCTCCTGTACATACTAGGATGAATATCTGTCTTTTATAATAAAATTAATATGCTATCAGTTACTGGAAATTCCCATAAGCACACCAATATTCTCTGTCTGTGTGTCTGTGTGTACACAGCATTACAGCTAGTCAGAGCATTGACTGCTGGGTGGGACAGTTCTGGCTTAGGAGCAAGTGTGTTTCTCCATTTGTCTGCCACAGTTGATGTGTGTGTTGACGACACTAACGCAGTGCTCACCAATACGGGGGATGTTTTGGCAGAGAAAGAGCTACACATGATGCTCTGTCCGCTGTCATTTTTTTTTTTTACCTTTGCTTGAAGCAAACTTGTTTTCACTGTCTTTCAAACTCACCCACTTGAGTTGGATTTTAGACATAAAAATGACTCGAACGACACAAGATTATTGAAGTTTTGGTCAAATTAAGTGAAAACTATGAGGCTGGAGCAAGAAGATAGCTAGTGCACAGAACTCAAAAACAAAATGCACTTCTTTCTGAGAGGTTTTGTTGTGAGGTACAAAAAGTCTCACAAACTGTGCACGCTGCAGATGTTGAATATTTCATCAATATGCAACACACTGCTCAAAACTCACTCAAACTCACACCAGGACGGAAAGTAGGAGAGGTGATGGACAGAATCCTCAGACACTGAATGTTATAAAATGTCATTTTAACTTCACATTCTCCTTTTAAATGCAATTAAGGCAAAGTGTAATGCAAAAATATTGACATGCAATTACTGCAAAAGTCATTGTGCCTACATCTATCCCAGGAAGAAAATGTCTTTAGCAGTATTAAAATAAGTGCGACTCACTGCATGCAATTATACGTTGCATACTCTTTAATTTCAAAATCATTGAAATTCAATACTCCTGCTAAACAGAAGTGTATCCATTACCAATATGGAAATCGTAGTGACTACATCTGATCTGTTTATTTGATAATGCTCTCTGCTCATGCAAAACCATGCTCATCAAGCTCCCCACCTGTGTAACCATGCCAGTAAAGTAATTTTCCTCTTCTAACTTTGCAGTGACTACTGCTCTGCCAAATTACCAACAGCGAAGCCTCCCAATGTGCAATACTGCTGGAGGGCACAAATAAAAACTTTCGTTCAAACTGGAAAGAAAAAAAAAATCTAAATGGTTTACCAACAGAACAACAGCTGCAGTTATTAGATGACATCATTTATGCAAGCCATGCTACGACACTGGCTGCTGTGTGTGTGTGTGTGTGTGTGTGTGTGTGTGTGTGTGTGTGTGTGTGTGTGTGCCTCCAATTGACCTTGTAGTAAAATGCTGAATGGTTAAAAGTGAGAACATTTAGACATTTGAGCATGTTAATGTATGCAAGTGCATACACTTGTATGTTTGTGTTATGGTAAGCTCTGAGCACCTCCCTTCCTCAGACCCTCCTCCTCCACCTGTATCAGGCATTTATCAGGGGGATGATGGGTAATCATACCAAGAGGAAGAAACAGGGGAGCACGGCAGCTTTCCACTGCTGCCTTAACCCTGCTTGGCTGGGTGAGGCCGCTCTCCTGGAGCCTGGCAGGTTGACACACACACAAACAGACACTCGGGCAAGGAAAGGAAACAAACATGAATACTATCTCTCTGTATCTCTAATACAACAACACATATGCCTGTAAACGAAGCCATGCCCAGAGTGCCTTCTGGAACATTCTCCTTTAAAACACATGGAATCCATCAATTCCTCTCTAACTCTCCCTTTCCTATAGTAAACACTCATCTGTTCAAGATTAGAGGGGCAAGCAGCCGTCTCTCTCTCACACTCACACACACACACACGCCGTCGTGTCTTCACTCATACATATAAACACACGCATCTGCTTAAGCCTAATTGCTACTTAGACCTCTCGTCATTGTGCTCTTTACTCGCTCAAATGGCTACACTTCTTTTAGCAACAGGGTGCCTGTATTCAATATCTCACATTAAAAAACAACCCATTTCCTTTTCTCTCCACCCAACGTTTGCTGACTAGATCATTGTTACTGAGCTTCAGAAACCGAGCTGCAATGTACAGATCGATGGGTTAATATAAACTAAATACTATGAGCTCTGACATAAGAGGAACACTGCTTACAGAAGGTTTAATTGAATCTCTCACTATTGTTCATAAATAGCTTTAAGCTGATCTGAGCCAAAAGTTATTTTGCTCACCCATTTCTTCCATTTTTACCGACAAATTTTATTGCCATTGCTCAGCTTTTTCCATATACTTGTGTCTTGGGTAAGGTCCTGGCCATCAAGAAGAGTAAATACAGATTTAACAGGATTTGTTTTCCTCACAATGAAAGCCACATGTGCAGGAACTCAAAGTCACGGCTCAGCAAAACAGTTAAGACCAGTAAGTGTGAGTAAAAGTGTGTGCATATGCGTGTGTGTGTGTATTTGTGTGTGTCTAAATAATTGCAAGTTTGTACTTAAAGTCTGTCAGGAAATCATGATTGGATGTGGAAGGAATACTGTCTGGCTCCTTTCCAGTCATGGTATGACAGGAAATGCATACATCCTGAAACAAACAAAGCCATTCCCCTCCAGGGCATCATACTGTCTAATGGTAGTACAGTACACATACATACACAATCTCTCCAATTGCCTGGCTCTAAGCCAGACGGTATTCCACATTCTGTGCCTGGGTAATACTTTAATGGATTAATAAATACCTCCACAAATACTAAGTGACTCAATTTCCAAGGTAGCAGAAGCAGGCATAGAGTGGCATGGAACCAAAATGTGCCATTCCCATATCAACAATGTGTTTCCTATTTCTTTACGATTGCCACAGAACAGTGTGTGTGTGTGTGTGTGTGTGTGTGTGTGTGGGGGTCTGTGAGCTTCTGGGAAGAGGACGGGCGAGTTAACCAGAAGCTTGATGGGCAAGAAAATAAAATCAGTAGTGTTTAGTATTGTGGACTCAGTAGTGGTTGTCAGTGGTAGTGACCATAACTAAGGGGAATTTAATAAAGTCAGATGTTCGAGTGGGAACAATTAGGGATGTGCAAATGAACTGCAGCGGGACAAACCAAGTAGAGGACAGCATGGCATCCCCAGTTCTGGTATTAATGATACAACAGAAGAGTTTTTTTAAGGCCAATATCAGGAGGATGTTTATGTCTGTCAGAATTTGACCAGTGTCAACCTCTAGAATATTTCCATGTTGTACAGAAAATGTTTGAATGTATGAATTGTACATATAGTCATCTTAATTCAACCCCGTCAAAATGATTATATTGTAGAGTCCAGGAACTTCTCTATACCATTCCCTACAGTAGAGATGCCGAGGTGAATTACAATGATCTGGTCTTTAAGAGTAATCAACCCAACCTTAATTCACTGTGTGCTTTGACACTACACGACATTCATTCAGTCATTATCCAAACCGGAAAGTCCATCAATAAAAATAAATAAAGATAAAGAAAAGGAACTTTATTTTTTTTGCAACCCGACAAAAAAGTTGTTTGGGCAGATCCACACCTATTTTTTTAAAATTTCTTTTTAAAGTTATTCCTCTAGTTCTTGAACCCATCCGATCCCAGTGCCGTTATAAAGCTGAGCTGAAGTGCTCACAAACACACGTTCCCTTTAATAGAGCTAGTGTTATGGCACTAGGAAAGAATCTGCCACAGTTTGCCCAATCTGACAGCTTTTATTATTTATTAATTACCTTACTTTTACGAGCTGGAGAATTCAGTAATTTACTGAGGCCTGCTGGCAGGAGGGTGGAGGAGGTTGTTTTTCCAGCCCTGAGGTACAAAAAGCCCTCTCAGGTTGGATGTCCGGCACTTCTGCATCATGACTAGACTTTATTTTCTCCTCTTTTATTCATATATAAAATGGAGAAAAAGCGGTGTAAGCATAATTTCATAGTACTTTTACTGTACATTATAAATTCATTGTTAAAATTTTACTTGGTTTCTGTTTCCCATTACCATTCATCACTGGACAATACTTCTCATTCACTGCATAAACTAGTGACACTTACAGTTACAGCTTACAAATTCAAAGATGTTTTTATAATAATTATTTTTAAACGAATAATGAATGGGGCGCCCTGGTAGTTCACCTGGTTGAGCGTGCGCCTCATGTACCAAGGCTCAGGTGTTACCGCAGTGGCCTGGGTTCAATTCCAACCCGCGGCCATTTGCCGCATGTTGTCCACCCTCTCTATGCCTCCTTCCCTGTCTACACCGGTCTTATCAATAAAATCCTAAATAAATAGCGTCACCTTCCTAAAATAATCACCTATGTCAGAAAACACGAAAACTAAGTCACACGATTGACTTAGGTGTAGAATCACATGACCTGTTCAACTGAGGACGCAGGCAATTTTACCAGTGGTGGCCAGCACCATGAGGAGATGATTTAGGCAAAAAAAAAAAAAAAACTTAGACCAATATTTTAGGAAGGTGACAATAGTATAATTTTATGACATTGTATGATTAACAATTACTCTCTGGCATATCATCTGGAGTTGCCGGGCTTTTTGTGTGTTTTGCCTGAAGTTAGAGCAACTAGAGGGGTTAAAGGTTACCTGACGCCATCGACAGGCGACCAAACAAATCACTCCGGGTCAGTGATTAAAATACAGATTTCTCTGGGTTTGAGCATTGTTGGAAACATTTGAAATTACTATACAACTAAACAAAATATATACCATAGGTAAAGTATATACTTTAGATATTTTAACAACGAAAACTAGGGACTAGGGACTACTTTTATTATCAATTCATCTGTCGGTTACTTTAACAATCACTTGACTAGATTATTTATTTAGTCTACAAATTCCCAGAAAATACTGAAAAAAGTGAAAAATTCTCATTGATTTTTATTTATTCAACATTCCAAAATAATAATAAAAAAAACTTAAATTAAAATCATATAAAAAAAGAGTAAAGCAGTAAGAATCTGGAACAAGCATGTGCAGTAGTGCCCTACAGTATGTGCGGAATAATAATCATGCAGTACCTCACTCTCACTACATTCGCTGGGGTCATCACCATGAATGGCCATCTGGTAGCGGGCGTACAGTGCCACCGACTGCTGATAGGACGCTGTGAATTGAGGGTCCTCAAAGTTGACCGGCACTAGCCTCACCTTCAAGCACAGGGTGTGGAGGGAAAGGAGCAATAAGGTGGAGGGAGGTTGTATAAGGGTTGACAATGAAAAGAAGGGCAGTGGGTTGTTAAATGATTAAAAGAAAGAAGAAAAAAAAATAAAGACGAGGAAACATGGGTGCTTTGGAGGAATTGACAGTGCAAGATTCAACAAAAGAGGTTTTTAACAGCGTTATCCAAGCGTTTTGGCATCATAGGCTCAGTCTCCTAGTCCTCGAGGCAAGCTGGTAACACAGCCGGTCTGTTTTGAGTTTGTGACCTGATTTGGTGATTTATCACATTTGTGTGCAAAAAGGACACATGAATGCACATGGATTCTAGGAGACTGAAAGTGTTTTTTAATTAATAAAATGACTTGAGGATGAGGCTAGTGCACCACCTAGCTTTTACCACAGATCGCACGCAGAGGGTTGGTAATTCAAGATTCAACACAGTGTCAGTGCGTGTAAGGTCCGGACGAGCAGCAGGAAATCCAAAATTGTGTCTGAGTGAATCATCTCAGCTAGACACAGACTCTTCCAACACTACAGACTCCTCTCGAACTGGTAAACAAGGCTGAGATCTCATCATCACCGCTTAATCCTCAAACTCAAATGCGATTCCAGTTCAGACACAGGGAACTATGGCGCAAGTGGGGGGGAGGCAGTCGAGGTAAATGTGTGAAGGTCGGGAGGGTTCAGCCCCCGTCAAAAACCTGAAACAGCTCACAACTAATGACCCGGCTGGCCAACTGAGGGCCAACTCAGACACCTGGAGAAACACTGCTCTCATCCACGGCCGTATGGAAACATTTTCCCCTCCATTTCCTCTGCCTTTGACTGTCGCTCCTATACACATTCACCGTCTTTAATACTAACACCTTAATTCACTATTTTTTTTCCCTCATTCACAGACCAATTTTTCAACTGCCTTTTTGTTTGATGTTGCAAAGTTTTAGCTCAAATTATTTTATAATTACTATCTAATTACAGACTTTTACAAATATCTACAGTACAGTCCTGACTTGTGATTGAAAACATGTAAATTATACCCATTATATATTTAAAGTACAAACTTAATAATAATAATTCGACAAAAACTTCTTCCTGTGTTATATTTGTTTAAAATATGAAATCACACCCAGGACTTAAAATAAAAGCAATGATACATTTTAGTCTATTATATGATATAAAACAAAGAAAAGGACCATAATAACATATTCATAAGAGATTAGAGCAAGATAAAAGAATCCTTTTGATGCCTCTGTAGGAACCCAAACTTGTGGACCCTCTCCCTCCCTCCCTGGGTACCCCTTGAGCAGGTCGACCTATGCCCCCCACCCTCTGACCTGGCTCTCGGAGGGTTTGTCAGGAGGGTCCTTGTGAATGGCCATCTGGTAGAGTTTGTACACCTGGTAGGAGGCATCGAACGAGGCTTTGAACTGCGGGCTAGGGGGATTGGAGCGCACTAGCCTCACCTTCAAAAAGAATACGGGCAGACAAAGGTTAACATCAAAATGGAAAAAAAGCACTGCAGGTTAACAAAAGTGGTGATTCAAATCCATAAAAAACGAAAGATATCGTCACAAATAAAAAAGAGAGGAAAAGTGAGAAAAGTGTGTGAAGGGAGAGAGAGACTGTCACAAACACACCCTCTCCTGGACAGGTGGCACGCCTGTGAAGACTTTAAACCATTTCAAAAACAAAATGGAAACATTTCTAGTTTAGTAAAAGGGATTTGTTTTAACCAATAGCAAAGAGGGTGTGTTATGTCCAGCTCAACACACAAAAAAAGCAGGTGTTACCCAAAAACATTCAACACATAATTTGCTGTAATAGAAAACATTTAACTACTCGTAAAGGGCTCAAAGAGAAGACATTAACATTAGCCTTTCTAACTTTCTATCAACTCTTCATATTGAGTATACATGAGCCCATTTCCAGTGCTTCACCATGTCATCTGAGGATGAAGTTTAATTCTTGATTCTGAACAGACCGAACAGAAATTAGAGTGTGCGGAGAGGTTTCAGATTAAGGTAAACTTATCATAGTTTTTAAAAGTATTTTTTTATTTCTTTTGTTGCTCTTTAACATTTCTGTTATTGTTCTGTTGACGAGTTACCGTGTCTAGTCAAACTAGGTTTGAGATCATTTAGAAGCAGTGTCACCATTAACGTTTGTACACCAGGGAGCTCGGACAAGTCTCAAACGTCTCAATCAATATGTACAGTTGTGCTCATAAGTTTATGAACCCATGCTAAAGTTGACTAAAAAGAGGAATAAAAAAAAAAACATCTTTTGGAAATTGATCTTAATGCCTTAATTAAAAAAAATAGGAAAAATCCAACTTTAAAGGACACCAATTTTCTTTGTGAATGAATAATGTATTGTAAATAAATACATGTGCTTCCTTAAAATATATACAGTATGTAAGGCATACAGTATGTACACCCCTATGTTAAATTCCCATAAAGGCCATTTCTGTCTGGCCCCATAGACAGGCAGTTTTTTATTTTTTAAGGCCAGTTATTTTATGGATCCAGGATCCTATGCATCCTGATAAAGTTCCCTTGGCCTTTGGAATTAAAATCACATCATCACATACCCTTCACCATGCCTAGAGATTGACGTGAGGTAGTTTCCATATAATCTCAAGGCAAATTAAAATAAAACCATGCCAATCTCTAGGTATGGTGAAGGGTACTTCTTCTAAACGAGGGCCACTTGTGGAATACCTGCAGAACAGGGACATGGAAGTAGTTCTTTTGGAGATTATGGTGAACTAGTGTGTGTTGTAGCAAACCTAAATTTCAATATCGGCCTCAGAAACCCAGGTTCGGTCGGGGTATAGAGTCTACTGAAATTATGATGATGAGCAGGACACACATTAAAAGTTCAGCCAACAAAAGTCAGCAAATACAAAAATGTATCCAAAAACATCAAAGATGCACACAAATGCATCGTTATTTAAATAAATCAAGGTTAACTGGGAGAATAACGAGAAGCCTGTGATAGACAAACGTTCAGAAAGAAAAATTGTCTGAGTGTTGCTTATGTCACACAAACTGAAAGAAGAATTCAACTTCTACATCCTCCGGCTCCATTTAATTAACCGTCTCTTTGTTTGGAAGTTTTTGTTGGCCACAGAGGCCGTGCCATATGACTCCCCAGGACGGACAGGATGGAGGAATTGAACCTGGGGTTTGTTTGAGTTGGACCTAAGTGGGTTTCTCTCATATGATCACTTGGCATCTACATCCTTCATTTGGCTTCTTAAAAGGACAACGCTGAAGTTTGGTCCTTTTAATTTCGTTCTAAATCTAGATATATATTTTTATAGGCTGAAATCCTTTTGGTGAAACAACACTGCAGCAGATTTTGGACGGCATGGAAATGAAATTTTAGCAATTCTCATAACAGTCTTGAAATATAACACCAACAGTCTCACGCTTGACCGCTTTATGAATGTTTGAATATACATATAAAATATACATAATAAAAGTGGCTTTTGTTTAACTTAATTAAAATTAAAGATCATGGTTCATCAAAGCTTTATTGAAAAATATGTTGCTCTTAACCTGGATCTTCAAAACCTTGCAGAACACCATTATAATGTAATATAATAGAAGGAAACAACTAATTGAATAACCATTGTATGTTAGGAGATATAGAATGCAATGCTATCGTATGGAGACAGCGGGGAAGATTCTTCAGGGGAATAGTGGGTGAACAGTTCCACACTTTCCTGAGGTGCCTGAGGGACTCTGAATCACGTTCTTACACTGATCCCTGGTGGTGGCCACTGGAACTGCATTTAAAGCCAGGACAGAGGTAACATACACACATACAGTAAGGTTTATCTAAACGTGTCTACCCTGTCACTGCGATTTATCTCTTTGCTATGCATTTAAATTAGATAAAAAGTAATAAGCGCCTCCAATGTCAAAAGAAAGTTCTGTGGTGTTCATTGATTGTGTTTGTTCATGTTTCATCATATCACATCCATACAGGGATAGTTGTACACAGTTGTTAAATAAAATATATGACACACTGGTATCGGATCAGTACTCGGTATCGACCGATTCACAAGTTCAGGTATCAGTAAATAAAAAATGGTTTCGGACCATCTCTAAGTGAGTAATGTTGACTGAGCAGTAGGCAAAGGTGAGCATATGACAATAATTCCTCTCCATATGGGTTAAAAACGCTGTTTGTATCCTGCAAAGTATTCTCATCAGTCAAGTCAAGTAAAAAATTTTTGAGTGATCACTTTAACAGATATATGTGATGAAATTGATCTGCTGCTACATTTGAATGATTTAAACATATTTTTCTGGTACTGCTGTGAAAACATCTTAAAGCCTGCAGCACAGTCAACGATACAAAGGCCCAAGATTCAGCATCAAATTGACTCAACTCCTCTAAATTGCCCTTTAGCCACAAATCGGATACAGCCTCGCCATATGCAATAAACAGCTAAATCAGTCAAATGGAGGAATCTCTTAATTATTTGACTTAGGAAACATAATTAACTTTCCTTTACAAAGGATGGCCTTATGTCTACGCCCACTTAGTGAAATGGAAGGATAATTGTATGCAAACAAATTAATCAAACTGGAAAGAGCTGACTGGGAGGAGGTCTCAGGGGGGGTGTAGACAAGAGATAGACAGTGCCTGGTTCGTCACTGCATCTGGCTCAAATCTTGGTCAAGACCAAAAATGACGTTACTCCACCAACCTCAGCTTGAGGCCTTCATTTTGCCCCATGCCAAAAGTTCATTTCCATGCCTTCTCGTACCGACTGAGCTGGGAGCTGTGGTTTTAATGTCATCAGCAGGGTAACGCGACCTAGTTTGTGTGGTGTGCCTGTCATATGGTTGAAAATCCAAACTGGGAGAGGGGTGGTTTTTCCACTCTGCTCTGGCCAGCTTTGCTCTCCGCACACATAAACACATGGTAAAGTCACTGGGGCTACGGGGGAGAGCTCTATGAAACAAAATGTTCAAGCTAACTAAATTCAAACATTATGGAGACAAAGAGCTCAACCAAAAAACACTTCTTAATGACAGCTGGAAACATCACAATAGGCTGATGTTTATTCCAAGTCACATAAAAAGAGAAAAAGAAAATACCTACTCTATATTTCTGCTCACCTCAAGGCAATGAGAAGAGTTTTCAGGCAATGACTCATTGATGAAATCTTCCAGGGCTTTGGGTAGCTTGGGCTGGGCTGGAGCGGGTGGGGTAGGAGAGACAATAGAAGAGACCCCATCAGCCTGTCTGATCTGCTCTTTCTGAAGACGTCGTTCCTTTCTCAAGTCTTTGGCCTTCCGACATGGCGGCCGGCCAGGATCAGCTCCCATCCCTGCACCCCGGAGAAAAGACAGAAGAGGGGGAGAACTGTAAATGCTTTCCAAAAGGTGCACGTTAGGTGGGGTGCTACAAAAACACCCTTCTTAATCTATTTTCATGTGAAAGACATGGCATAGCATATTCAAAGTATTTCCAGGTGAGAATATGGAAGAAAAAAAAGAGGCAGTTATAAGAAATAATTGAATTACTCCTTAAAATGCTGGCTTTAGAATATGAATTGACACAGAAGAAAGGTGGTAACTTCAAGCTGCTGGCATTGATGGGTCTCAAATTTGGAGCAGATTTTGTGAGTGTTAGACCATGTCTCCGATGGATTTCCCCTGCCCCCCCCAGGCAAATGGGCTGCAGGTTTACTTTAGTGTATCCCCTGCCTAAGAAGCCAGTGTCAACAGGCCTGTGGAAGTCATGTTCTTGTTTCCCTGCCTCAATAGTCTTTATATTACGTCACTGCTCAGGAGGCTATAAAACCATATGATCTGTGTTGGCCAAAATGATTAGCAGCTAGCTAGTGTGTGTTTATATAAAAAAACAGAAGACGCAAAAGACATAATGAATCCAAGGATGCTGTTTTTTAAATAAAGATAACAGATCTTGGTTAGCCGGTGTGGGCACATTAATAAGGTTGTTATGAGCAGAACACACACAAACACACACACTTTCTCTGTTTTTCTTCCTCAACAAGACTGACATGAACAATCTGAAGCAACTAAATCTTTCCCCCTTTCCCTCTCTCTGTCCCCCTCCTCGTCCTTCTGCTTCTCCTCCTCCTGCTCCTCCAGCACCGCCACCACCACCTCCTGGGCTTTTGCCAAGCCCTGCAGCTCTCCGGGCATCCCATGTCAACAGTTTACACGCCCACATCCTGTTTGGCGCAATAAGGAAACGAGAGCTATTTCCTCCTTGTCCTATTGCCAGCCACCGCCATCAGCTCACTTACTAACTTTCCCCTGTGTCGACCTAACAAGGAAGAGAGGGACGCCTGCTCCTGACAAGGGGAGAGGGAAACTCTGGCACTGGCCACGGTTCACTGGCAGCACGCAGCTTCAGCTGACTCAAGCTACTTTTTTTTTTCTACTGTAAGGTACAGCTTCTGTCCTGTGAATAGTAAAAACAGACCACAGCCTTTTTTTTGGCTTATTTCGTGATTTATGTTAAAATCCTGACTTGAACCCTGAATGTACAGGGTGAACTAAAAACTTGAGAAAACAACAGTTAAATATTCAAGTATAATATAACTAAATTTCAATCCAGCTTCGACTTAAGTTTTGTATCACTAACTGATATGTTCTTGATAACTATAAATGCAACAAGGTCAAGACAGTCACGATCACTCTGTCCATGTGCCTCTTTTACCATTAATTTCTCATTACACACACACACACACACACACACACACACACACACACACACACACACACACACACACACACACACACACACACACACACACACACACACACACACACACACACACACACACACACACACACACACACACACACACACACACACACACACACACACACACACACACACACACACACACACACACACACACACACACACACACACACACAAGATAAAGTCTGACAGATCAGTTCCTGTGGAGGATACATGCTCCCGCTTCAGCAGTTAGCACTTCATAAGCTGTGACACTCTCCCTCCCCGCTTCCCCAAACACACATACAACTCTCAAAATCAGTGTAAACTGTCTGGAATCGTGACACACTGCTTTCTTATAGAGACACTAAATTCATTCACTGTGTGTAGGACTGGGACGGTATGGATTTTTTTTATACCACGGTTGAAAAGCAAGAAATTCCTGCGGTAAACTACTTAAAGTATAAAAGTAAAAGTAGCCTTGCGAATGACAAAGCTACCTGGACCAGACAGATGTTACTAGAGAGCCCGCTGAGAAACTACAGTGGACATGGAGAAAAGGCTCTTTATATGTCTTTGCCTACATTTTAAATGGCTGTCTGCCAACAGGCCTAAAACATATCGCCTGTTTACTGTGACAGAGACTCCAGGTTAATAAGATTCTGACCAAGTAGCAAGATATGATTTCAAGTGTGATTTTGTGAGAAGTCTGTGTATATTACCATCCAATTAGATTCAATTTAGTATTGATGACACAAATATAATAACTAACTCCAGTCAAATTATTTTAAACTTAGTGAGGACTAGATTAGGACTGGATTTAAAGCTGATTCTGGTTTCCAACTTCACCCCAGGTGTGTCTGTTAAAACACGGACGGAGACAACTCTCTTTTGATGCTTTATTATAATCAAGCATCAGTATAAACCTGGGAGGGGGGATAGCTCTGCTATGGCTGTGTGTGTGTGTGTGTGTGTGTGTGTGTGTGTGTGGTAATAAAATAAATAAATAACATTGTAAAGGCTACCATACACAATGCATAGGAATCAAAGACGCACACGATCTCAACTGATTATCCTCCAGACAGCTAGTTTCTTTTTCTTTTCTCTCCCTTTCTTCTCCGTGTGGCGTTCGTGCCCGTTCGCGGTGTGAGGCGCGTGTCCGCGCTTTTCTCCAACATGCACTCACAGTCACACCTGATAGACGACCTTTTGTACAAAACTAAAGTAACGAGCCAGTTTTGCAAAAATGTAAGGAGTAGAAAGTACTGATATTCATGTTAAAATGTAAGGAGTAAAAGTAAAAAGTCGCAAAAAAATAAATAGTAAAGTAAAAATAACTATAAAAATCTACTTGAGTACAGTAACGAAGTATTTGTACAGCCCGAAAAAATATTGGCTTAAACTTTACAATGTTGCAGCCCGAGTGCAGCCTGTCTAGCAGCTGAGCAGGCAGGGAGCAGAAAGGGAGACTTGGCAGTTTGCTAACTTGTTGCTCTCTCTACCAATATAAGCACAGCTGGGCAATATATCGATATTACATCAATATCAAGATATGAAACTAGATATCATCTTAGATTTTGAATATCGTAATTTGGCATAAGTGGTGTCTTTTTCTGGTTTTAAAGGCTGAATTAAAGTGATGTAATTTTCTGAACTTACCAGACTGCTCTAGCTGTTCTATTATTTGCCTTTTCCCACTTATCATTATATACACATTACTGATATTTATTTATAAAAAAATCCTATTGTGTAAATGTTTTGTGAAAGCACCAATAGTTAACACTACAATATTGTTGCGGTATCGTTATCGAGGTATTTGGTCAAAAATATCGTGATATTTGATTTTCTCCATAATCGGCCAGCCCTAAATATAAGCCGCTCTGTTTTAGGCTACGAAACGTGTATGCAGGCTGAAATTCAACCGTGCCCTTTTATCGGTATAAAGCTATAAACAGGAGGACACTCCGCTAGCTATTAGGCTAATGCGCAATGGTAAACACTGCAGCTGTAACGTTAATGTGGCTACCTCAGCTGAGAACGGAGAAATGTCTTTGCCTTTCCTACTGTGTATGTTGTTACGTGTCATGGAGCGTTGCCCTCGCCAACTCGCAAACGATCAGAGTTGCTCCATCTTTTCATGATGAGTTTTGTTTAGAAAACCTTGAATCCATGTAAGACATAATATCATCAGACACAATCCATGTCATTACAATCAAAGGGTAATGCGGTAACCGTCCCAGACCTAACTGTGGGAGGAGGATGCTTTTATCTGTGACTGAGCAGCCACTAGAATAACATGGAAGTATCCAGTATACTCTGGGAAACTGTACTGTCTGTATTATTTATTCTGCCTACTTAAAGCACATTATACTGCTATATCCAACAATACTGCTGCTTCCTGCTTTTAACAAACTAACACATGTGGGCCATCATGCTACCACTTAATGAACAATTTTTTTTCATGGAAATGGTGTTAAATTTAAACTAGGAAATGACTTCAATTTGTAATAAAAACCATTTAAAATCAATCTATTTTTTTTCATCATTTAACATAAATAGCAAAATAAGTCTCTTTAGAGCAATTAAAATGACTTCTTACATGTCAGTACTGACCAACTGGATTTTTAGTACAACACACACAACGCATTGATAAAATACTTAATTTCAAGAATACAAATACTTGTATGCAAGTTTCACTACCTGTGATTACCTGAAATGCCGATCCTAGGGCAGCTTTGCAAAACACAACCTCTGGCTCTGCGTACGGTGTACAGGTAAAAGCCAGTAAATTAGAATATTTTGAAAAACTTGATTTATTTCAGTAATTGCATTCAAAAGGTGTAACTTGTACATTATATTTATTCATTGCACACAGACTGATGCATTCAAATGTTTATTTCATTTAATTTTGATGATTTGAAGTGGCAACAAATGAAAATCCAAAATTCCGTGTGTCACAAAATTAGAATATTGTGTAAGGGTTACATTTTGAAGACACCTGGTGCCACAAAGTAATCAGCTGATTAACTCAAAACACCTGCAAAGGGCTTTAAATGGTCTCTCAGTCCAGTTCTGAAGCCTACACAAACATGGGGAAGACTTCAGATTTGACAGCTGTCCAAAAGGCGACCATCGACACATTGCACAAGGAGGGAAAGACGCAAAAGGTTATTGCTGAAGAGGCTGGCTGTTCTCAGAGCTCTGTGCCCAAACACATTAATAGAGAGGCAAAGGGAAGGAAAAACTGTGGTCAGAAAAAGTGTACAAGCGATAGGGATCACCGCGCCCTAGTCAAGATTGTGAAAAAAAAGATTCACAAGGAGTGGACAGCTGCTGGAGTCAGTGCTTCAAGATCCACCACCAAGAGACGCTTGAAAGACATGGGTTTCAACTGCCGCATACCTCGTGTCAAGCCACTGTTGACCAAGAAACAGCGAAAAGCGTCTCACCTGGGCTAAGGAAAAAAGAGCTGGACTGCTGCTGAGTGGTCCAAAGTCATGTTTTCTGACGAAAGCAAATTTTGCATTTCCTTTGGAAATCGAGGTCCCAGAGTCTGGAGGAAGACAGGAGAGGCACAGGATCCACGTTGCCTGAAGTTTAGTGTAAAGTTTCCACCATCAGTGATGGTTTGGGGTGCCATGTCATCTGCTGGTGTCGGTCCACTCTGTTTCCTGAGATCCAGGGTCAACGCAGCCGTCTACCAGCAAGTTTTAGAGCACTTCATGCTTCCTGCTGCTGACCTGCTCTATGGAGATGGAGATTTCAGGTTCCAACAGGACTTGGCGCCTGCACACAGCGCAAAATCTACCCGTGCCTGGTTTACGGACCATGGTATTTCTGTTCTAAATTGGCCAGCCAACTCCCCTGACCTTAGCCCCATAGAAAATCTGTGGGGTATTGTGAAAAGGAAAATGCAGAATGCCAGACCCAAAAACGCAGAAGAGTTGAAGGCCACTATCAGAGCAACCTGGGCTCTCATAACACCTGAGCAGTGCCAGAAACTCATCGACTCCATGCCACGCCGCATTAATGCAGTAATTGAGGCAAAAGGAGCTCCAACCAAGTATTGAGTATTGTACATGCTCATATTTTTCATTTTCATACTTTTCAGTTGGCCAACATTTCTAAAAACTCCCTTTTTTGTATTAGCCTTAAGTAATATTCTAATTTTGTGACACACGGAATTTTGGATTTTCATTTGTTGCCACTTCAAATCATCAAAATTAAATGAAATAAACATTTGAATGCATCAGTCTGTGTGCAATGAATAAATATAATGTACAAGTTACACCTTTTGAATGCAATTACTGAAATAAATCAAGTTTTTCAAAATATTCTAATTTACTGGCTTTTACCTGTATATAGAAAATGGGGAGCCTATGTTTCTCAAGCTAGAACTGGAACCTGCCCAAAGCCATAAAAGCGCTCCAGTCATAAAACTAGAGGAAAGATATGTCCAGGTGTTTTCTGTTGGAGATGAATAAGGGGGGAGTTGAGAACCACTGGGCCAACGTAGTAAATCCTCCTTGCTTCCTCTTTGCTTGCCTCCTGAAAAGGCATATTATCTCTGACAGTCCAGGTAGAAATAGTGTGGTGCTGCTGACACAGGTGTAAGAGCAGAAGAACACTGGCACCGCTGTATGTTTATGTCTGCATCTGGATTGACCTGTGCCAACAACAAGCTTTCTAATGTACGTCCCTGCTTTTTGATTAATGAGCGTGGGGTCCTGCTCTCATTAGTTGTTTGAGACGGGGATAAGTGGTTGAGGCCAGAAACATGAGCAGTTGTTAGACGTGCTGCTTCCTGTGTCTAATAGGAGTTTATTATCTCCCTTTATTGTGAGTGTTATTAATTCATTAGTGTGATTTAGCTGTGAGAATATCCTGTACTGCAAAGTAAGGAAGAGAACATGACAGATAAGCCCAAACCAGACACACTCTTGAAAACAAAGAAGAGACACCAACCTCGTTCACCAAGCTGCTGCACAGTGGAGTCTATTACAAGGTGAACAGTGACACACTCTGGCGAGCAATGGTGCTCCAGCTACAACACCACAGTGGCACGCTTGCAAATGATTGTGGTGAATTGTCATTAAAGCTACTGTTATTACTTTTAAAGTTGTCCCTACTGCAATTTCAAAAATACCAGACATCCAAAAGAAATAATACAACACAAAACAACAGCAAACAGCTAGTTGGTAGGTGCCAAAACCACAGTAAAAGCAGATCACCAAACATGATTCCTGTATAAAAGCAGCTGCCGTAATGTCAACTTCACACAAAGGCTGCGTGAGCTATCCAAGTTCATGAATTCATGTAGGGCTGCAACTAACAATTATCACTATCGATTAATGTGCTGATTTTTTGTCTTGATCTGTCGAAAATGGGGAAAGATGCAGCCCAAAAGACATTTACTTTACTATCAAATTTTAACATATAATTCTGAAGTTCTGAATAATTGAGAAGCTGAAGCTGAAATATTTGGCATTTATGCTTGGAAAAAAACAAACTGAAAAGATTAAGTGATTATCAAAATAGACTCATTTTTTCCCCGATCAATTAAATAATTTAATCGTTGCAGCTCTAAGATTGATGTTCTATATGAAAACAAAGTTTGTTAAATAAGATAAAACACCTGAAGAGCTATCCTGGTAAAAGAAAAATCACAGTAATAGGCAATGTGCTGTGATTACATTGTAAGTGCTTAGTAATTTATTTTCTATATTCAGTACCAGCAAGCACAACACTGATTGTTGAGGCGTGCTAGCAGCTATTTGAAAGTGAATCAGATTTCTTACCTGGCTTTGGAGCTCCGGCTATTGTTGTTATCTCATTCGCGACAGACACTGGATCTTTTCTTGATGTTCCCGATGATTTGGTAGCTGCGGCATCTGCTACCTCTTTCTGAACTTCAGTGACGTCGGTACGCTCTGGTAGCTCCTTCTGAATGTCTGTGATAGCAGCACACTTAACTTCTGAGTGACAGACTTTCCTCGGTTCCTGTGGACCTGCTTCTTCACACACCATTCCATTGTCCATTGGCTCCCCTGCAAGGCACACCATTTCTGATAATGTGTACTACAGAGCCACAGTGTCAACACAATTTTGAGTTTGTGCCCATCTCTTCCTGTAATTCCAACCATGCACTCATATGCAGTCCAATGGTCCAATAGCGTTGGTCACTGACTGCTGTTTCTTCCATTTCTTCCAAGTTCATCAAACAATACACATGCATTAATAATGATTATACAGAAATAAATATACTCTCACCATCATCCTCTCCCTTTGGCAACTCCCCTTTGGAAATGAATTTGCTTATCTTCTTCATGACTTTCTTGTGGGATTTGGAAGGCTGGAATTTTAGTGCATGACATCTTGACAGAGAGCACAAAGGTAAAGGTTTGGTTAGAATAAGTGTATATATTTTGGCTGTTATACAAATATGTAATAAATCTAGCAAACTGCAATCGCTCATCCTCATACACTCACCTATAGGATTATTAGGAACACCATACTAATACTGTGTTTGACCCCCTTTTGCCTTCAGAACTGCCTTAATTCTACGTGGCATTGATTCAACAAGGTGCTGAAAGCATTCTTTAGAAATGTTGGCCCATATTGATAGGATAGCATCTTGCAGTTGATGGAGATTTGTGGGATGCACATCCAGGGCACGAAGCTCCCGTTCCACCACATCCCAAAGATGCTCTATTGGGTTGAGATCTGGTGACTGTGGGGGCCATTTTAGTACAGTCAACTCATTGTCATGTTCAAGAAAGAAAGAGAAAAGAAACCATTTGTGACATGGTGCATTATCCTGCTGGAAGTAGCCATCAGAGGATGGGTACATGGTGGCCATAAAGGGATGGACATGGTCAGAAACAGTGCTCAGGTAGGCCGTGGCATTTAAACGATGCCCGATTGGCACTAAGGGGCCTAAAGTGTGCCAAGAAAACATCCCCCACACCATTACACCACCACCACCAGCCTGCACAGCGGTAACAAGGCATGATTTGATGACAGAAAACAAGACTCTTTTTCCTATTTGTATTGGAGATGAGTGGTACCCGGTGGAGTCTTCTGCTGTTGTAGCCCATCCGCCTCAAGGTTGTGCGTGTTGTTGCTTCACAAATGCTTTGCTGCATACCTTGGTTGTAACGAGTGGTTATTACAGTCAAAGTTGCTCTTCTATCAGCTTGAATCAGTCGGCCCATTCTCCTCTGACCTCTAGCATCAACAAGGCATTTTCGCCCACAAGACTGCCGCATACTGGATGTTTTTCCCTTTTCACACCATTCTTTGTAAACCCTAGAAATGGTTGTGCGTGAAAATCCCAGTAACTGAGCAGATTGTGAAGTACTCAGACCGGCCCGTCTGGCACCAACAACCATGCCATGCTCAAAATTGCTTAAATCACCTTTCTTTCCCATTCTGACATTCAGTTTGGAGTTCAGGAGATTGTCTTGACCAGGACCACACCCCTAAATGCATTGAAGCAACTGCCATGTGATTGGTTGATTAGATAATTGCATTAATGAGAAATTGAACAGGTGTTCCTAATAATCCTTTAGTTGAGTGTGTGTTCCATGTTATTCTGGTCTTGCCACTTCTGAAGTTAACTGAATCATAGGGGCAAATTCTGATGGCTAAAATTACCTGATGGTATACTGTGGACAGCAGGTCTTGTTCAGGTTGGGCTTATAGACATATTTCCCACTTCTGAAAAAGGAAAGAACAGAACAGACCCAAATTATATTTCTTGAACTATAATAATGAGAAAATTCAAAAGTTGTATTTATTAGTCCCTCCAGGATTTTGCAATGTCGCGATCGCGCCAATTCAACCAATCACCGTGACTTTGGTGTGACTCGCAATTTTGACCAATCAACACAACTTTTTCACAAATTTGACCAATAACCGGACTCTCCCGCGACTTAAACCAATCCCAGCAGTCCCACGTGCCAGACTCTGTATCAGTATGTGACTCTGAGAGCCAATGACCAAGCGGGAGTGAGAACGGGTTGACATCACACGTACGTGGCCATATCCATTTCCTTGTTTAACGAGACGTGTGTGACTCAAACATCTCACATTTACCAAAAGAACCTACAGCGAAAGACCGTGCAAAACATTTCAGACCGTCCAGCCAACCTGTATACATTTTAACATCTATGTGTGCTGTAAGTACTTTTCACTGTGAGGCGGCTGTTGTTGGCTCTCTGCAGCGGGCGGGTCGCAACTTTTATTGCAATTTTTTTTTAGAAAAGCTCCCGCAACATCAGGCATTTTGGCACGCAACAAACTCAAAAAAAGTCTGCGAAATCCTAGAGGGACTGATTTTTTGCATGACGGTAGAGACAGCTTACTCACCTTCTCCATCCTCGGTCTATGAGGTCTTGGTAGTCTTGTACAGTCATGGTGTGAGACCACATCCCTGTATATAAAAGAAAGAGGAAAAAATAAGGAAGCTGATAACTTTAAAACATTTAATTGATTTCCTTATAACAAACATCCATCAAAACATGGCTGTCTCATGCCCAACTTGGAGGCTATTATATTAGAAACAGGAAGAAAAGAGTCTTGAATTAGCTTGGCTGAAAGAAATACAGCTACAATAAAAACCATTCAAAAGACAGTTATAGGTAGAGCCAATATATTTATTTTATAAATTTTATTTATCAGAACTTTAATATATTTTGATGTTCCTCTGTTCTGTAGTGAAAATAAAACAAACTATTATATTATTTTAGTGAGAATTCATAAATAACTACAAATAACTAATATTAGGGAAATCTATTTGTTTTGTAATGCGTTTCTGGATTTAATATATATATATATATATATATATATATATATATACATACATACATATACACATATATATATGGCCTGATATATCGGCATATCGGATTTTTAAATAACCAAATATTTGTATTGTATCGGCCTTAAAAATCGGCCAGGCTCTAGTTATAGGTATACATTTGTTAGCCTCAGTAGGAGGTACGCACATATGCTAGTACGGATTGTCAAGAAATGCTCACAGAGTCTGGTGGGAGGTCCACATTTTTGTTTAATCTTAAATCACCAAAGTCCCCCAAAGTACATTCCCACAGCCCCCAATGGTCACAAATGTATTATTTGTGTCCACAGCAGCTTGGATCTTACTTCCCAGAACTGAGGTCTAAGCTCCCCGTTTCAACTCCTGACCTTCTGCTCTGCAACCATATACACACTCGGACGCAAACACACACACACACACACACACACGGACGCAAACACACACACACACACACACACACAGACGCAAACACACACACACACACACACACACACCTCAATAACAAGACCACTATCAGTTTACAGCTAAAACCACCAAGGGAATTCCCTATTTAACAGTTCACACAACACACACTGAGTTTGCAACTAAGTATAATGTTCTATGTCCCAGGAGAATGGTGTTTAGCCAGAGTCCAGAGAGACAAGGAGACAACACAGTGGGATCCAACAAATAGACACAACAACAATGCAGCAGGAAATGATTGGAGCAAGTTCTAAGGCCAGCAGATACATCAGCACGACGGCAGGCATAAAAAATGAATAAACAGTATAAATGTAATGTCAGTGATAAGAATGATCATTAT
This sequence comes from Percina caprodes, assembly GCA_013375575.1. Taxonomy (NCBI): domain Eukaryota; kingdom Metazoa; phylum Chordata; class Actinopteri; order Perciformes; family Percidae; genus Percina; species Percina caprodes. The sequence continues at coordinate 1,232,266 of JABXJD010000023.1, forward strand.
TATTACATGGGCCAATTTAGGTTTAAACCAGATGATTTAAACAATAACCATAGTTTTTAGATGGGCATCCAAGTTTAATGACAATCAATTTGTTCTTGACTTATGGCCAAAAAACAGCCCTAAAAACATATTGCCACTGGCCACGGCTGTCGCAGAGGCAAAAAATGCGTACAGAATAAAAGGAAAACACTAGCATTAACAGGAGTGAAACCCATCACGATACACAGCATACATCTATAATTTGAGATCCAAGGATATTTATAGGAGTTATAAACACCAAGCATGTATGACTTCTTGTCACCATACATTTAGAATATAATCTCTCAGCAATCTGCCCTGTGACCCCAATTTTTTTGTCCCAGAATTTTTACGACCTGTCCAATTACAGAGCTGTCAAGTTTTCATATCAATTTCATATGACATACTAATTTCAGTATTCTGTTAAGAAACACTGAATTAGAGGCTGATTGATATATTGGCCGGCTGATATTAGGCATTTCCCGATCTATCGTATCAGCATTTATAATGGCAGATTAAAAAAAATATATCTTTTTCTTAAAATATTCGTTCGTTTTTTTGTTCAAAAGGACTTTAAGTTTGATATCTTAAGTTCTTTAATATATTTTGATGTTCCTCTGTTCTACTGTTATGATACAACAAATTAGTATCATATTGTTTTAGTGTGAACTCATAAATAACTACAAATAACTAACGCTAGGGAAATCTGTTTTGTAACGTGTTTGTTTTGTTTTTTAAATATTTATATCGGCCAATATAATCGTATTTTAAATAACCAATATTCGCATCGGCTTAAAAATCCTTTAGCGGTCGGGCTCTACACTTAATATGACAAAAACCCGGATATCAAGTCAGGCAGGAAGTCGGAAGTTTCACAACGTAACAGTTAGTTCCAGAGTACAAATGGAGCATGCCATGTCATCTCTATGGGGGTGCAGCAGCTGTTGTCATTATGGCACAATAGGAGTGCCTTTCTATTGTTCACACCTGATCAGCCTCCCCTGAGGCGTGACAGACACACGGACAGAGAGGAGGGCAGATGTTGTGCTCAGTAGTGTGTGGGGTTGCATTTGCTTTTCATGTAACGCTGTTGATAACATCACGGCGCCAATCACATAGAGGAAAAAAAACATCATCTCACTGAGCACCTGCTCGCAAAAGTTAACAACACAGGAGAAAAACGTCTCATACCGTTTTACATGTCTTCCCAGAAAAGAAAAAGACCATGGCAATCACAAGTGTTTTCATTTTTTCCACAGCGCGAAAATAATAGACCTCAGCGGCGCTTGAAGTAATGGGTTCATTTCAATAGCTGTAGGTCTAGTGCGCTTTCAATTAACCTGGATCAACTCACCAGTCCGCTAGCCTGGCCAGTCAAAGTTATCAAACATAAACGCATGAGTTAAACGCAGAGGGAAAGGTAAAGATGGCTGTCACTGCCCGATGTGAGTTAAGTGTAGATTTGAGTCGCATATGCTCAGATTTAAACGGTCTACTGCATAACGTGTCATACTGAAATTTGTGTAATAAAATAAACTTTTCTCATTACAAATAATAACAGAAGATGGAAATCCTTTCAAAAACATTTTAGCTATCTATGATTGTTTGATTGCTAACGTTAGCTCAAAACGCCATTCAACTGACAGCCTTTGTTAACAAACTTCGTTAAGTATGTCCATTTTTACTGTGTTGACATTACTTTTACTGTGTTGACTTTTACCGGAACATGTCATGATCAGACAGGGAGCACATACAGGGAGCAGATCAGACATGGAGGACATACAGGGAGCAGATCAGCATGGAGGACATACAGGGAGCAGATCAGACAGGGAGCACATACAGGGAGCAGATCAGACATGGAGGACATACAGGGAGCAGATCAGCATGGAGGACATACAGGGAGCAGATCAGACAGGGAGCACATACAGGGAGCAGATCAGACATGGAGGACATACAGGGAGCAGATCAGCATGGAGGACATACAGGGAGCAGATCAGACAGGGAGCACATACAGGGAGCAGATCAGACATGGAGGACATACAGGGAGCAGATCAGACATGGAGGACATACAGGGAGCAGATTAGACAGGGAGCAGCATTGCACAGAAAATTCCAAAGTGAAGCTTCACAGTTCAAGCGCAAAAAAAAAAAAGAATCCATGTACCATCCCAGTCAGGACAAATGGGAGGCGCAGTGCACCGTCTGCAAAGGTAGCACATTTGTTTTAATAATAATAATGTATACTGGGGAAATTACAATTTACACAGGCCTGAAATACACACACATGCTCAGTACCTATACATGCACTACTGGAGAGATGTCAGAGTGAGGGGGCTGCCCATGGAAAGGCACCTCAAGCAGTTGGGGGTTCGGTGCCTTGGCCGTGTCCAGGAGGTGAACTGGCACCTCTCCAGCTACCAGCCCACCACCATGCTTTGGTCCTACGGGGACTTGAACCAGCGACCCTCCGGTTCCCAACCCAACTCCCTTTGGACTGAGCTACTGCCACCCTGGTGTCTAATGAAGTTGCTGGAGATCTCAAAGCTCACATGAACACCAAAAAACCTTCTCTTATTACATTGAAAAGAGATATTTAGTGGAAGCTTGATTTTGAAGCTGACAAAGAATAGGTCATATTTAGAACATTATTTCATATGTATTTATTTGAAAAGAGCTATTATTTTATTACATAAGTTATTTTTGTACAATTGAGGCATAAAAAAGCACGTTCATTAACCTCTGAGAAGGCTGTCTGAATTTGTGTCTCGAGGCCAACTCGCATCGGGCAGTGACGTTGGCTATCAGCTATGACATATGGCAACCATCCCTACTATGTGGACGAGCAAGACCATTTCTGCGTCCATCTCCATCTCTACATCAGAGGTGGCACAGCGTGGAGGAATTAACACCAACGGTGACTTCTCTGCTGAGCATCCTGCTGGCCAGTGTGCAGGCTCTGGCCATAGAGCTGGGTGGCTTCCGTGCCTCTGCCGGTTTTTAAGCAGGATGTTGGACGTTGTGGTGTCCTTTCGCCGAGACTTGGCTGGATCCTGGAGCGCCGGTGCCATTCAAGCGAGTGACTCTTTTCTGTGTGCCGATCTGACGGTCACATTCTGCTTCATGATGATAAATGCACTAGCTAAAAGGAGCTGATGGGATAATATTTCACTGGAATTGTACCTCATACGATTTCATGGGACAAATCAAAAATTGATTGATGGGTTGCCAACCACACAAGGAACAGTTAACCTATTAAACTGTTACTGACCACTCACAAGAATGTCACAGGGAGTACAGTCTCCCTCCCTCCCTCCTGAGAACCTGCCATGCCCACATGATGCAACTATCCAGATTACCACTCTTATCTTAGTTTAGATAACAACTCTGGTCTGCGGGCTCTGAGCCTAGTCACTCGTTGACTGCATTAAGAACTGCCTGAACCCTAATTATAGTCAACCTGTCTCGCCCCTGCTAACCTACTGTGAATAAACACGTTCTGTCCCACACAGAAAATCCCTTCCTTTCGTACTTCTTTTTATAGCTTGGTGCTGAACTTCTAAAAATGCAGAGTTAAATTGAACTTAGCTGCCGTTAAATTAAACACCCAAGTATAGTTTGTCATCTTTTAGTGCCCTGTACAGAGCATTTATTTAAAAGGTTTAAACCTTCATGGCATGCGACTGTGTCACAGTTCCTGTGAACAGATAGGAATGTTACTGAATCCTGGCACTGTATGATTCTTGTGGGCTAATGAAACTCTACCCTGAATTAAGCTGATATATTAAGCTTCCCTTACTTTTAATTAAGTATCCAGTTATACAGCAATCAGTGGGTGGAACGGCCCTGTTCTGGTTCATGGCTGTCCAAGACATAATACTTTTCTGAACTCTTGCCTAAACTTTAAGTAGTTGTAATTTGTACTTGTCTGGAGACAGTAACTTAAACAAAAATTAACAAATTTAATCGATTAACTGCATCGAAGAATCAATTATTTTTCCCACCCCTATTAAAAACGACCAAGATATAATAGTTAAAAAAAAAAGTGTATCCTGAAAATTGATTAAAAAGTCAATTTATGACAGCAGAATTCTGGCAGACAACCACACTGCTGAGACATGATGCCACTGATAGGTGATCAAAAGTTAAACATTATACCTGTAACTACTAAATAGAGGTAAAACCAGAATGAATAATTGCATCACTATGTGTATATCTCAGTGGACGCTGCCCCTGTATCAAAGCAGCAGTTTGTTGAGATTACATAGAGTACGGTTAACACACTGCTGTCTTCTGTTTCAGCATGCTGGGAGTTTGTCTCATGTTTGTTTGAATGCTGTTGCAGCGCTCCACTCATCTCGTGGGGTTGCAGTAGCTCAGTCAGTAGGGTTGGGAACTGGAGGGTCGTGGTTCAAGTCCACGTACAGACCAAAGTATGGTGGTGGACTTGTAGCTGGAGAGGTGCCAGTTCACCTCGTGGGCACTGCCAAGGTGCTCTTGAGCAAGGCACCGAACCCCCAACTGCTTGAGGTGCCTTTCCATGGGCAGCCCCCTCACTCTGACATCTCTCCATTTAGTGCTTGTATAGGTACTGAGCATGTGTGTGTAATTCAGGCCTGTGTATAATAGAGTGAAAACATTGCAATTCCACCTTGCGGGATTAATAAAGTATACATTATTATCATCATCATCAGGGAACGAAAACTTGTAATGTAGCTTATATACGCCATTCACCAGATAATAATTAGGCGATCATTATGTGACCCGTAGACTCGCATTGTCAGACTTATCTCCACAGCGCTGCGGAGGAAGACTTTAGACTTGCACCATTTAACGTTACACAGAGCAAAATATTTTGCTCTGTGTAACGTTAAATAAAACCCCTGCTTCTTATTGACCATCAGACCTGAGCACTCCCAACCTAAATATTTCCGCAAGTCATATTATTTGCCATGTAAATGCCTCTGGTTGCAGTGTCACAGCACTGACCGACCTAGCTAACGACAGCAAGACAGCTGCACTTCGCCAGTGAGCGCAACATCCTTGGTCCTGCGGTTACCCCGGTATGCTAGCTAGTTAGCTAGCTTGATGCTAGTAGAAATACAAACGTAGGCTAATTGCTAAGCTGCTAATGTTAGTGTTAGTCTTTAGTAACTATTAATGTCCAACTGAATAGTAATTTAACAACACCAGCCGAACTGTACTCAATTATTTTACCGTTTTATTCTACAACCGTCTTGGTTTGTTTACCACGATCAGAGTTGGGCTAAAAGATACTATAAGGGCTAAAAACTGAATTAACGCTAACAACCCGACACTATCCAAGTAACGTTAGGTAAAGGCTAACGTTGCCTTATGTGTGCACTCAGCTGAATGTAATGTACTGGTCTTGTACTAAAATAAAGCAGATATAACATAACTAACTCAATATACTGACATAAGGACTACAGTAGAGGTGGGCTAACGTTAGCTCGTTAGCAAAAGAGCCAGTTCAGCGATAGCGATGTTTTTTGTTTAGACACTTACCATTAGAAAAGTTTCCTTCGTCATTTTTACAGTAACCACACCGGTAACCGCAATCCCCGCCAAAGTATTCAACTATTGTATAAGACTTGCTTCCTGCCATATTTAACGTCGAGTCAGATGACAGCTGAGTTTGCCCGTCGTCTGCCCCATAGACAGTTAAAGAAAGGTCTGCCCAGGCAAATACTGCTGGATGTCAAGCCCCGCCCATACAAAACGTCACTAGTGCGTAACAACCATAGACCAGTCAATGGTAACAACAAGTGGGAACTTTAGAAAGTGTTTTAACATCCAGCCCTCTCAAATGTGGAAAGCTTTGCGTTGTTGGTTTAATTAGAATTTCTGTATCTCGAAGGACAAATTGAAACACAGTATTGCTCACACAGATCTTCTAATTGTGGAGAACTAAAATAAATGGTATGGTTTGAAAAGTGTAATCTGTAAATATTCAAATACTTGACATTGTGTGACTAAATGTTTTGTTAACCAGTGACATTATGATGCAGACTTAGTTTGTGACAAATAAAACACAGGTCATGAGTAAAGAACTGTACAGCCTATTTATTAAATCATCTGTGCAAAGAGGGAAGGACAGCAAAATACCTAAACCACAATCCTGCAGAAACAAAACTTCCAGTACATTACAAAAAGGCCAAGGGATTGTTTGCATGTATAAAAATAAGTTATAAAACCACAGCTAGGCCAATAATTTATTTTGTGCCACTAAAGAAAAATGACCTTACAGAGGAAAGAGCTTTTATACTTTGTTTCACCTGTCACGCTGTCCCATATACATAACAGAATTTAGTTTTTTTTCCTTTTACAAGAAACCTTACCAGTCATGTAACAACCAATCACTCAGGAGATAGTTATTCATCTAAAAAAGTGGTTCACCGGTTTATGACAGGTCCACAAAAGCAAGCTGGGCAACGTGGTTGTCCAGTATAAGTAGCCTCTGTTCTGCATCACGTTTCCTGCACCAACATAGTGGTTTTATACAGGTGATGAAGCAGCTACTGGCAGACACAAACCTTTTAATGAACTCTGGGTAGACATCAGTTATCTTGATTCCTGTTGATGGCTCTTCGGTTGGGAATTTAACTAAAGCTCCCCTGAGGTACAGGGATGTTTTCGTGAAGATATTTCATACTGCCTTGCTCAGAAAAGTCAGCCGCAGTGTGCCCTTCTCCTCGAAGGACCCATTTGGTGGTCAGAAGCCCCTCCAAACCCACTGGCCCTCGGGCATGTATCCGTGCCGTACTGATACCAACCTCCGCTCCTGCAAAATAAGTACTGTACAATTAACTCTTCTGCCCCATTTAAGACTGGTAGGTTAGATCCATTTACAAAAAGATGTATAGTCTCATATTTTTCTCAGATGGCAGTAAGAAGTAAAACCATGCCTGATAGTGTACATACCTAGGCCAAAGCGGTAGCCATCGGCAAAGCGGGAGCTGGCATTCCAGAATACACAGGCGCTGTCCACCTGCTGCAGAAACTGTTCAGCTGTCTCTTCATTTTCTGTAATGATGACATCAGTGTGGGAGCTGCCATATTTGTGGATGTGGTCTACAGCATCCTGCATGCTGTCAACCACCTCAATGCAGCACTCCAGATCCCCATACTCTGTCCTCAGAGACTTCACCTCAGATGGGCTGAAAGTTAAATAGGATGCAAACCGGGGGCCAGCATGGATCTTCACCTACAATGATTTAGCAACATAAATAAATCAGTTAAAAATAAATAAAAACTGTACTTAGCCTGAATTAGGTGCCAAACTATCTCTCTCCAGAAGGTTTGTTGCACATTTCTTACATTTTCTGTTCTCAGCATATCAATGATCTGGTCAAATATAGGCGTTCGCAGCAGATCCCTGTGAATAAGCAGGGTCTCCATGGCATTGCAGGCTGCAGGGTAGTCACATTTTGAGTCTCTGACTGGAATGAATCATAAGTTTGAACATGTATATTAATTCAGCAGGTCTTTGTTACCTCAACAAGTTAATTACTCTTGGGCAACAAGGTAAATAATATTAATTACAACTGCTAGGTGTTCTAAAAGAAAATATGACTAGATTTATTTTCCGGTTCTACAACTTTCAAAACACTGTGACCAAACCATAGCAGAAATGGAAACATCAAATGACAGTCACACACGGGAACCACATACCAACATCAATAGCTTTGTCTATGCTGGCATCGCTGTCAATGTAGACGTGGCAGATGCCCTCGCTGTGGCCCAGCACAGGAATACCCTTAGCTGCCCTTTGGATGTTCCGGACCAGCTGGGACGAGCCCCTTGGAATGATCAGGTCGATCATCTTGTCGAGCCTGCACAGATCCTCGACTTCTTCACGTGTGCTCACCTACGCACCAAGGTACATTTTATAATGTCAAAGAATATCTGAGTTAATATTATAAAGATTCACACTGGTTCAAAAATGCAATGCTTTTCAGTTTTACCAGTTGAATGGCATCCGCCACTCCATGAATGGAAAGTGCTTCCTGAGTGAGTTGATGTAGAATTTTATTAGTGTTGGAAGCTTCTCTACCACCCTTCAGTAGCAAAGCATTTCCACTGGCAATAGCCAGAGCTGCCACCTGGAACACATGAAAAATACATGAAAATAAGGCTGGGTAAAATGAGGAAAATCAAATATCGCAATTTTTTTTTACCAAATACCTTGATATTGAGACAATATTGTAGGGTTAAATAATGATGCTTTCACAAAAGATTTGCACAAAGAGATTTTTGATAATCATCAGTAATGTGTACATACTGACTAAGTGGTTAAAAAGGCAAATAAAATGACATCTAACACAATAATAATAAATGGTAAGTTCAGAAAATGAAATTTACTGTAATGCAGCCTTTAAAAGCAGAAACACAAGACTCTTACATATTACATGTTATTTGGGTGGTGGGGGACCTCCTGCTCTCTGACTTGCTCTGTAAGTTTGATTGTGCAGTGCTGCGACTCCAAATGTTTCTTCAAATTTGAAGTAGTGTTTTTGTAGCTAGATAGCACTTGTCGCCACCACCACAGAGCGTACAACAATTCTTAATAATGCCATCTTTAGCTGATACAACCTCAAAATAGTGACTGTATTTCCAGCTAGAAAACGCAATCTCTCTTCCCTCCATTGATGTGTCGCTGCATGGTAGCCTACACGGGAACTGTCCTCATGCTGAAAACGTGACTAGTCACATACATAACTTCCCGAGACGCAAGAAGAAAGCAAAAATATATATTTTTACTAAGGAAAATGACAAAAAAAAATACTGTAGTAACACACAGTGACTTGGATAAGTAACTTTAATCCGATTACTGGTTTGGAAATAGTAACACGTTAGATTACTCGTTACTGAAAAAAGTGGTCAGATTAGACCACTTTATCACTGATAACGATGTTCAAATACTAAGATAATATCTAGTCTTACATCGCGATATTGATGTATCAATATATTGCCCAGCCCTACATCTTCAATCTTTCAATGACACAGATGTAAAGTCTCCCAAACCAGCAGCTGATGGTGAGTAAGTCTAAAGGCAGAGTGTTGGGGTTGACTGACCTGAGGGAGACAGTCCGGACGTGACTCAAAGATGACCAGCAGCACCCCGATGGGGACAGTAATCTGTTCCAGCTCTAGGTTGTTGGCCACCCTGGTCCTCCTCAGCACCCGACCCACGCTATCCCTGGAGGACACGGCAAGCTGACGGAGGCCAATGGCAAGGCTGTTCAGCTTAGCAGTTGACAGACTCAGGCGGTCGATCAGAGGCTGGGAGAGACGACCTACGAAGAAATCGAATAAAGACACGTTGAGAGAATTTGCAGAAAATGACGCTGTATAGCAGGAGTGAGAACTTCAAACATCCAGTTAAATAACAATCTTCCTACTCACTATGCACACTGGGAACGCAATGACTCCTGCCAAACTCATAAACTTACTAGTACAATACATTTAAAAGCCTCTTACGTGGCTGATGCACACCAGCGCTAAGATAAATGACAATCAATGCTGACAACCAGCTGATCTAAGCCTCCTTCATATGCCAGTTTCCCTGAGAAGAAGTGCTACAGATGGGTGATCCATTGCATTTGAGTCAGACGATTGCATGGAGCTGTGGATTAATGTGATCAGTGTGTATTCTCTGTGCCGCTGTACCTGATGAATTTGCTAGCTCCATGTCTCTCCTGTTGGCACTGAGAATCTCATCTTTCTTCTCTGTAAGTAGCTCAGCAAGACAGCAGATGATTTCCCCTCTCTGGAAAAACAAACACACACCTCGCTATGATTTGCAAATACTAGAATCAAATTAGTAATTGAAGCTACTACCAATACAATGTAAGTAATGAGTTTGGCCAGACCCCACACATCTAGTTGTGAAAATGATTCTTTAGTGTTGATAGGTTTTTAATATATTGGGTTTGCTGACATACTCTATTGTAATCTTGTAATTTCATTTCATTTAGGAATGATATAATGAGGTCAATCTACTGTATTTAGGGTAGGGCTACGGAAGAAATCAAATATCACAATATTTTTGACCAGATACCTAGATATCGATACCGCAACGATATTGTTGACTATTGGTTCTTTCACAAAATATTTACACAATGAGATTTTTGATAAATAATTACCAGTAATGTGGATATAATACCTAAGTGGGTATAGGCAAATAATAGAACAGTCTGGTAAGTTCAGAAAATGACATCACTTTACTGTAATGCAGCCTTTACAAACAGGACAAGACAACACTTTGCTATATTACAATATCCAAAATCTCAGACAATAGCTAGTCTCATATCACGATATCGATGTAATATCGATATATTGCCCAGCTGTAATTTAGGGGACTTAATCTAAAGATAACCTTCAGGACTTTTTGTATTAACTCTTAATATATCAGCTAAATAAAGCATACATCTACTCCAATCATGCCTAAAACCAATTTGGACCCCATGAGAAAATTGTCGTCATATACAAAAGCATTTTAAAACCAAACTCACCTGTTCAGGGTCCAGGGAGGCCAGAGCCCTGCCTGCATGCCGGGCCATCTCTGTCTGCTGCTCCACAGTTGGACCTGGTGGTGTCAGTAATATACACATCAAATATAAAAACACATCAACAAGTGGGTAAAATATTTTTTGGTAATTATGGTTTTACCCAGTACCTGCAGGTTTCACCTCAGAGAAGAAGGTGCCAACTTTCTTCCCTTCCACAATGTCTGTGATGACGTGGCCTGTGACTTTAGGATGGGTGCCGTTGGCAATGACAACGGACGTCCCGCCCTGTAGTGCCCAAAGGGCGGCTTTCACCTGATTAAGAAGACATGATTGAGTATAATGCACCGTTTTCATCATTCAACCAACTCAGTCTTCTCAGTTTGAAATATCAAATGTGATGCAGACCTTGGCTTCCATACCACCACTGCCAACTCTAGACTTGGTGCCAAACGTGATTGACTGCTGGTCACCAGGGTAGAATATATCAATGAGCTTGGCATCATCTGTTCCCGGGGGACTGTCGTATAAGCCTGTGGAAGAAAAACATGTCTGTATTCTTTACAGAACCACAGCAGTCACATCTTTCTATCGGACCAAAATGCCCACACAGTATACATTTGGCAGCACAGCCCATTATTGCAACTTGATAGTTTCATTAATGATCATTATGATTCCTGATTAACATCAAGTGCTCTTGTGAATAAGCATTACTCTTCCATAAAGTTGGCTGATGCTTAGATATCCTGATTTTTAAGCTCCAGTATTGGAAAAGTAAAAAAAAAAAAAAAAAAAAGAAATGCTGCATAACCTATAATGTACAGTAACTCAGTTACCACGCTTGTGGTTAATATGACAAAATTAACTATTTGCAGAGATCACTTGATTTGGGGTAATTTATGATGGGTATTTGTGATACATTTTCATGTGTAAATTAAACGATTTTGCAAACCTTTGGAAACATTTAATTTATAAAAGAGACCTAATGTTGACACACATGCAAAGTAAATCATAATCAATCAAATTAGTGGCGACTTCTGTACCTTCAACATCAGACAGGGCAATAAGGAGGTCTGCTTTCATTTCAACAGCTAGCCGCGCAGCCAAGCTGTCATTATCTTTGATGCTTATTACCTGAAATAAACAAAAATTTCATTAAGCCAAAAGAAAAGAAAAAAAAACTCACTGCATCTCACAGTATACTGTAGTATAGCAGCTTACAATATCAGATGCTACCATGCAACAAAAGTCTCCTAGGCGCATATAGTTGCAAAAAATAAAAAAATGTTTACCGCTTTCCAAAAAGGAAAAAACAGCAGAAAATAAGACCACCACATTCTACAACCACTCTTTAAATTAGTAGAAAACATTAAAGCAGCCTTTAAAATGAAAATCATGTGTCCAAGAAGGTACATGCTAAAGTGGGCATACATTCAGCATTCCCAGCATGCCCTTCACACAGTACCCACATTTACCCCCTGCAGATCACTGTTGGGAACAGGGGGCGGAACAACAGCATCATTGGTGTTTATGATTGGAACTATGTTCATCCGCAGCAGTTCGTGGAGCGTGCTGTTCAAGTTGCGACGCTTCTGCTCATCATGAAAATCCAGGTTGGTGACAAGAATCTACAGAAGTGGACAAAAATGTAGAGAATTAAGTGCCATTTAAAACTCTGTCAGCGTTTTACTCTGTGAGCGCAGTCAAGTACATACTTGTGCAGTGCAGATGCTGTACTGGGTAAACATAGCTTCATACAACGCCATCAGACCGCTCTGTCCAGCAGCTGCACATGCCCTCGCCTCCAAAACTGGAACAGACTGAAGAAGAAGAGAGAGAAAAAAAAAAAAGAAGGAAAAAAAAATCAGATTTCACTAAAGTTATAAAAAGATGAACAAAAGTCATAGTTAAACATTTTACAAAGAGTGGACTAAAATCCCAAGTGATCAAGATTATTATTTACCATTTCTTTGAGTTGGTTCTGTCCAGAATGCAAGGCTTGCCTGACGCTTTGAGACAGAAGGATCTCATGTCTTAGTCTCTGCTTCCCAAATGCTACAGCACCACTGGTTACAATCATCATCTCCCTGCCTTGGTTCTGCAGCATGGCCACCTGACAGGACACATACATGCTATAACAATCAAGCTTTTTTTCCACAGCCAAGATCACTCCTCCAGTATGAGCCCACATATAACTATATTCCCATTTCCATCATCACAGTGTTCCTCTCGACTGTATCAACAATATTAATGTGGCGTTACCTGCTCTACTATCGAGGCCAGTCGTCCCAGAGCCAGACCGCACTCGTCGCGTGTCACCACGGCACTTCCCAGCTTCACTACAATACGCTTGGCCTGCTTTAACTCACTGCGGTGGACAAAAGACTTTCCATGGGGACGTGGGACTGCAGAAAATAACAAAGTCATGTTTTATTACACATCAGCATGCACCAAAGAGTATTATAGCATATAGCTCAAAGAGATGGTGAGAATAGTGTCCAGGTAAGGTATGACAAAGAAGCTGGCTGGTTACTTACATTTAACCTGGGAATGTGATCTGATGGAGACTGGACAGACATTTGATTGCCTGATTCTGAATGGCAGGCGAGTGCACAAGGCCAGTCTGGCAAACATGGCACTGACTCCTAACAGCTGCGATGAACACACAAACTAGGTTACTGTAACAGTGCAATAACCTCATCTGAGATAAGCAGATTTGGATACAATATGATAGACATGCTATATGGCTAGCTATCTACACCATACTTAAATGTAAAGAAGATAAAATAAAACAAAATTAATGACCATTATTTATTTGATTATTTTAGTCTCACTAGAAATGTGCCATGAGGTACCAGCATTGTGGTACTTGACACACTGACCCAGTGAAGATGATATTGTTTGGATTGGTTAACGTTAGCTTAGACATATTAGCTACCAAATTCAAGGGCTAACGTTAAGTGCTGTTTATACAATTGAACTCCAACATATGCAAAGCCCCTGCAGTTTGCAATTTAACGTTAGCTAGCTGGTTATTAAGGCTGAACATGTTGTATTTAAGTGTCTAACGTTATTGTTTCTGCTGTAAAAACGTACCTACGGCTAGCTGACGTTAGCTACCATTAGCTATTATGAACTACCTCACTGCATTGCTTAGCTGCTATGTTAAATTGAATGAACTGATAGAATGCTGTGAAAAATTACTCCTTACCTTACAATGTGAAAATCTAGAAAACCAAGCAAACTACACTTGTGGGTGCACTGCAGGTGACACGTTGTCTCTGTTAGCTAGACTGGCGGTGCTTTACTATGCTGCCACATCAACAGCACACGTTGGTCTTGGTTGGGAAGTGCCGTATATGAGCTATGCACGAATGACATGTACGTAAAATATACGTTCACGTAGTAAACTCCTATTACATCCATGAGTAGCTAAGAGAAAGATATAAGTACCAGTCCTGACTGCACATACGCAGAAATATAGCGTATCGTAAACGTTGTTTACATGAGGTTTTATGAAAATATTAATTTAGTTCAACCTTAAACACAACAGCACTAAAAATATAGCATACCTTTAAAATAATTTCCTTCATTAGCCTAAATGAAATTCAATGTCACATGTTTATTTATAAAGTGGAAACATTATTGTAAGTAAGCGTAACATATTTGAGCGTTGATGTGTATAACTGTAACTGCTTTAACTATCACTGGATATTACTGAAGGCACATTTTATAGGCTAGGTTACAGAATAATTTCAACCCAAGATTTCCTTAACTTGTCATGCCATGACATGCAAACTCCGTTTGGTGATGAAGACCTTAAGATGTGGTTAAAAACTCCTGAAAAAGCTAGAAAGTGGACATTGAGTTCAGATTATTTTGTCAATACTAAACCCAAAGTAAAGAATTGATTTTCAAACTGAAATTAATTTTTTTTTAATCCTATTTATATGGTAGGCCTACTTCATTTAGAACATATTATAGGTAATCTAATTCACTTAATCAAGTTTGTTGGAAATGTGCCATTCAATTGTGTGTGGTCTAGAGTCAATGGCTTGAATCAGCTAGTGGAAGATATTATCTCATCTTTAGTAATCTGACACTGAGGCACATGAGTGGCGTGTGAAACATTCATGAGCATGCCTGGAGCACAGTGGCCACTGAGCTGCCACAACAGGTGCACACAGAGCTATGGGGACTGTTGAGGAAACCTTCAAGTGTCCCGTCTGCCAGGACTTCTTAACAGATCCCGTGACACTGCCATGCGGACATGACTTCTGCCTCACCTGTATCCAGGCTGTGTGGGAAACAGAAGGATCTGATGATGGTCCTTTCTTCTGTCCAGAATGTCAGATATTCCTCCCTTCTGATCTCACATTGGAGGTTAACACCAGCCTTCAGAATAAAGTAAAGGACTTCTCCACTAACAGCCCGTCAATAGAAGAGCTACGGACAACACCACCAAGCAGGGCAACCGTATCATCTTCAACTATCCACTGTGACCACTGCATAGAGACACCATCGGTGGCCATAAGGACCTGTCTGACCTGTGATGCCTCACTGTGCCAGGCTCACGCCCTGCTGCATCAGCAGAGGTCTGCTCTGAGGGAGCACACAGTTGTGGAGGTGACGGGGGATCCTCTGTCTCTGAAGTGCAGGGAGCACCGGGATGAGCTCAAGCTCTTCTGTATGGAGGAGAAGGTCCCTGTGTGCTGTCTGTGTGTCCTGGTCGGCATGCACAAAAACCACAAAGTGTTTCAACTCCATGAAGCCTGCACAGACTTCAAGGTGAATATATTTTGGCTGTTTTATTTTCCTGAAAATGTCATGAATAATTTTATGTTCTATAGGCCTGTTGTATTTCTGTCTTTAGAGCATGTTAGAGACCACAATGATGAAACTGCTGAAGAGGAGAAGTGAAGCAGAACATGCCATCAAGGACTTGGAGTCATTGTATACACAAACAGTGGTACCGTTGATGTGAAATATCCATCTATTGTTTTATTTGAAGAATCGGCTCTTGTATGTCTTTAAATAATGCATCTTTTTATCTTTAGAAGTCTGCTGCAGATTTCAGAGAGAGAATCTCAGACAAGTACAGCAGGATCCGTGTTGTGCTGGATGGTGATGAGCGTCTCATGATGCAGATTATAGACGCAGAGGAGACATACATGACAGAGTGGCTGGAGGCCCAGAGGGGCATCATGGAGGCTCAGATCAAAGAGATAGACAGCCTCAGAGCCTCCAGCAAATCACTTCTCCGAGAATCAAATGAGCTGCGATTCCTGCAGGTAGGTTTCCTAATATTATCACAGTGTGTTATGGTGATCATGAGTAAAATGTTTTCTGTGTATTACATGGCTTGTTTATTTTTAACAGCAAATCACAGCACAGAATCTTAGGTGAGTATATTCACTCTATTCTCTCTATCCCAACTGCCTTCTTTTGGTATGATTTTTGCCTTCTAATGGTTTTCAGTTTTTATTGTAGCGACCCTTTGGATTTAGCACCAATCCAGGAAGTAGACAAAGACCTGTGTGACCCTGAGAAGCTGAGAACAGTAGAGAAGCTGGTGGATGACCTCTCAGTGGCTCTGTCTCAACACTTTCCACGAATGTGGTCATGTTAGTAAAGAATCCAATATTTTGCCATCTAAAATCAACCCCCGCTATCTCTGTGTACTGAATGTAGATTTTTACTTGCAGATCTAAGTTCTCCTGCTCTGGACTCTAAGTCAGCCCACCCCAAACTGGAAATATCCCAGGACAGGAAACAAGTGTACTGGAGAAGGCAGCCTGTCAGTGACGCGCTGAGCCCCCAGCCTTATGACTCCCAGTACAGTGTCCTGGCTCAGGAGAGTTTTACTACTGGCCGGCATTACTGGGAGGTCATTGTCCAGGAGAAACCTTATTGGCTAATGGGTGTGACCACTGGGTCAGTCAATGAAAAATGTGCTCCAAGTCAGAGTTTCTCCAGCCTGGGTGTGAACAACACATCCTGGTGCATCTACCATGGAGAGGGGCAGTACCTGGCATGCCATGATACCCAGGAGAAGCAGCTGTCGGTGGGAAAGAGAGTCAGAAAGCTGGGCATACTGGCAGATCTCCAGAAGGGGGAGCTGTCATTCTATGATGCTGATGCCATGACCCTGCTTCACACATTCTGTGTGCAGTGCACAGAGCCTCTCTACCCCATGTTAAACCCGTGCATTGATGTAAATGGACTGAACACGCAGCCCCTTACCATGTTTTGGATTAAAGACCCCTGAGAATGTCACGGAAACACAAATGGGGGCAAAGAATGAACTTAGAGGACAACCTTAAATGACTGTGTTGTGAATAAAGATTCAATGATTGAACTCATGGTGGAAATGTCAAAACATGCTGTAAAAGATGATGTAAGAGACCTACCTCTGTATTTAAGAGAAGTTATTTCCAGAACCAATATAGAAACATTTTTATTATGTTGTGATATTATATTATTGTGATCCTATAATTCTGATGTTTTTATAGAAAGTAAGAAATATAGTCAAGAAGAGATATTTGATGTGCTTCTATAGTTGTTGGTCAGATCTGTAATATCTATTTTAACCTTTTCAGTGTCAAGTAAATAATAAATATTTTATCAAGAGGTATCGGGTGCAGCACTTTTGTTCTCTTGTAAAGCCTATAGATTCAGCAAGCAGCTTAGCAGCCTCCATGTTTTGACTTGATGTTGTTCTTTGTACAACTGTCCCTGCAGTTCACCGCACCATGGATGACGTGCATGCCTTCATTCAAAAAATGAGAAAATGTAACCCTGTTAGATTTTGAGCAATCATTTCGTGCTTCAATCATCCAATCCACCAAACACTAAGCGAGACAATGGCAGAATGAGCTGTTTGGCATTAGCAGAGAAGATTTGGCAAATGTTTTATGGGCGCAACCCACATATTCAGCACTGCTGTTCATCCTACCAATGCATGTTTCTTACAAATGGGGCACCATTTGAAAGGGAACTAAAAAGGCTTTCCAACGGTATAAGATTTATTGCCAAGAAGCATTGTTACCACAGAGAAATAATCTATCAAGCACAAATTTCCTTACTTTTTGTGCTAAGTTTAGTTTAATGCTTTGTATTGGCTTGGGTTTATGTAACAGGTAAAAACACATTAACCTGAAATAACAATGCACATTTACTCCACAACTAAACAATTTGATAAAAGTATTTGTCTGTTTGTTTTTGGAGGGGTGTGTATAGTAGCATTGAAATTTAAAATTGTTCTAGTCTTGAAACGAAAAATATCGCACAAAACCCCAAAGCTAAATCATGAGTAAGCGTTGCTCCATACATAACCAAGTTCTTAGCTACACTAGCATGTTGCTGAGTAATAGGGGTTGCTTATGGAGATGCTGTTTGAGTCTTTGACTTGATCCAGTTCAGGAATTGAGTGACCCGTGTGTAGACCCCAGGCTTGTTCTTCTGTCCACATTGGTCTCCCCAACTCACTAAGCCATATATAACGCTGGTATTGTTCTCTTGACAAGTCAGTGGTCCTCCAGAGTCACCCTGAAACAAAACCCCACAGCTGACCACATAGCAAATGCACACAATGCTGCAAATAGTTAAAAGAGCTTAGGTAAGTTAGTCATGCAGATATTCTGAATGGTAGCATGCATTTAGCCTTGCAATGCCAGACCTTTGTCCACAGCACTGAGCATGAATTTAACTGGGAAGTTCTCTCAACCAACCTGGCAAGAATCTGCCCCTCCCTCCAGGTGGCCAGCGCAGAACATATTATTATCCAGGACTCTGCCATAAACACGAGGTTCAGCGCACTTTTCCTGGTTGATCAGCAGCACATTGGCATCCAGCAGGTAGTTGGAACCATACTGTGCTGCAAAGAGAAGGAGTAAAAATTAGATTTTAGCAAATAGCAACTAATGCAACAAAGTTGTAACAAAGACATTTGTGTCTAATTTCAGTAGTTGTATGCTAATTAAGATAAACAGGTCCCTTTACACAAAACACAACAACCCTAAAGTGCTTGTTAAACAAACTAAATCTAATTTTTTTTAGTGGTTGAAAATGCAGAAATGGCCTTACAGTCCTCAGTGACACCCCATCCAGAAATTTTACACTCCATCCCATCAGGCAGTTGGGCACCAGGAAGACAGGCTGTCTTCACAAACTGGGTCTCATTGGCACAAACTCCATCAGTGCCGCTCAGCCTCAACAACGCTTTGGAAATGCAGATTGGATAAAAAATAAAATTGGAATGATAATGCACTTAGCTTTTTTTTTTTTTTTTACATTGTTACATCACATTATCACTTTTTTTCTTTCATCAACACGGTCATTCTGTCATCAATCATAGCATTACAAATGGTGCTATTTGACTCTCACATCCCATCCTTAGTTAACTAAAAAAGGATTTTTAGATAAAATGATTATATTGTTGGTGATCTCAGTGTTTTTTTTATATTAGATAAGAGAAAGAAATAGATCACCTATGTCGTTGTACGCAGCTGTTGGAGTCTCTCTGTAGTTCTCATGTACAATAGTCTCTGCAACTTTTATGGTTTGTTCTGTGGGTTCCTCCGTATTCAGCAACAGACCTCCAACGACCACCTGCATGTCCTTATTTTGTTCGCTATTCCAACACAAACACCACATGATTCAATAAATATTAAGTTATTTAAGTATTTTGTGTTTTTTCAGACTCACAGTCATTATGATTGCACTTACATGCAGTGTCCAGCTGTCAGTACCCAGCAGCTCTTGATAAGAACTCCTCCACACATATGTTTGAATGGAATATTGGAGTTCTTTGGTCTCACTTGCAGGGACACTTGCCAGGGTAGAGCCCCGGGAGCGACCTTCAGACCCCCAAAAATTCGGGTAAGGGGTTTTTTTGGCTGAGGCTTCCCACAAGTGGCAAACTGTTGTGGGGGAGCGGTGCCAGTGGGGATGAGAAGACCTGGCGTAGTAGAAGGTTGTTGAGCCTGGGTGGGCTTCACAGTCTCTGTTGGTCCTCTAGGTGATGCTGTGGGTTTACATGTGGGAGGTGGGGCCTTGGAAGCCGTGGGATTGGCATCTGTAGGGACAATCTTAGTTGGCGCCACATCTGAAAACACATACACAAGAAGTTTACAGAAGATATCTGCTTCTATTGACTCATAATTAGAAAGTTATCTAAAGCTTCAAAGCCAACCTGTTGGTTCAAGACACTTTGTGACATTACAGTAGTCCCACAACAACCTGTGGCCTTTTCTGTAGAAACACCAGGGCATCTTGTCTCCGTCTGGGTTTCTGTGTCACAGGAAATATGTGAGTGAGCATCCTCTTGTAAATATCCTCTGCTACTTGAATAATCTCATTTATTTTCTGACCTGCAAAAGTTGTGAGGGCCAAGTCCATCTTTGTCCTGGAAGATGCTGAAGGGATCCGCTCTGTTCTTCACAATGAAGTGGGAGTTCCAGTAGAGGCATTCATATTCGTCATCTGTCTCGCTCACATTGCCACGGTATGACTCTCCGTCATCCACATAGCAGTCATTTGGGCCTAGGAATCATACCTCACCCAGTCAGTAAATGAGTTATGATGATGCATATATTGAAATGGGAAAAGGAAAACAATAATGTAATTGTATTTACCAACATGGCAGAAACGTCCTCTGAACCCCAGAGGGCATTGGCATTCAAAGTCATTACCATCCTTAACGCACTGTCCACCATTCCTACATGGATTAGGCTGACACACTGCAACTTTGGAGAAAAACAGTCAACAGTTAAAACTTGCTTTTCAGAAATTGTATAAACATGTAGAAAAGAGGTATTCTGTCACGTTACTACTTACAATGTCTGCAGTCTGGAGGCTGGAAGGGCATCTTACATTTGCACTCATAGAACGGGGCAGTTGGAATCCGAACACATTCTCCACGCCCACATTGACCTGTTCTACAATAGTTTGGGCCTGAAATGGTAGCACCATTGTTTTAGTTTTAGTTTTCTCGGAATATTGTGCGTATCGGTCTGCAGTCCAACAACAGCATGGTAAAAAAAAAAAGAAAAATCAAACCTTTCTGGCATTTCCTTCCCTTAAAAGGTTTGGGACAATTGCATTTGAATTTCCTCTTGCCTTTTTGCTCACACACTCCATTGTTGAGGCAAGGGTTTGGGATGCATTTTCCTGAAAGTAGCAAAGTTAAGAGGGGAATGTAAGCTTTGCATAAAAAAAATTCCAATGTAAGGTAGCCTTTTATGAGAAAACGTGACATTTCACAGATTAGTATAAATAGTTTACCCGAGTGTCAATTCTCTCACCTTCTTGCTCTTGAAGTTCAAAAACCCAGTCCGAACGACTGTCATCGTCGTCGTCATCATCACTACCTCTCTCTCGGATCTCAAAGAAGTCGTCTACAACAACAACAATTTTCCCTTATAAGATATATAGCTTTGTTGTCTTCCTTTCACTCTTACCCTGTAAAACTAAATGTCAACTCTTGTTCCATATTATATATTATAACATGAATTAAAAAGAAGCAGCTACCTGAAATTATGTCCTCAAATCTTCCTTTCTTCCTTTCTTTGTCCAGTTTTTGACGTCCATGTCCCTGAGGCTCACGATGACGATGTTCATGGCGATCATGATGTTCCTGTTTTTTGGTTTTGTCAGGTTTCAGCTGAACAATAATTTGAAAGCACCAACAAGAGTCAATAAATGTAAATATAATAATGAAAGTGCTTGGTCGAATTTTGTTGATATTTATTACGAAACAATGTAATGAATTAATCTATTTTAACCTGCACAACAAGTGTGAATGCATTTTATTCCCAACTAAATGCCTTATCAATAACATCAATAACATTGCAACATTGTAAATAAGAGCCATTACATTTGCTTATTGCTACACAATTGCTGTATAATCAGTGAATACATACTTCAGCAGGTATGAGGAGCACCGCATAGAAGAGGCAAAAGAAGAGGAGCTTAAGGTTCATGATGGCAGTGGATCAGAGGACTTCCAGGAGAGAGTCAAAACTAAGAGTACACTGTCTGACAGAACACTCACACTTGTCTAAACATTTGTGTAAGTACACTAACCTTTGTATCAGCATGGGGTGGTCTGGCATCTGTCCCTGTTGATGAGTCACTTTTATTGATTTGATTTTTGCATTTTAGGCCTTTATTTGTGTAGGACAGCTTAGACTTGAAAGGGGAGAGAGAGAGAGAGAGAGAGAGAGAGAGAGAGAGAGAGAGAGAGAGAGAGAGAGAATGACATACAGAGTTGGAGTCGAGGAGTAGACATCTACATACTGCATGGGCGCCCACTCTACCAGCTGAGCTAACCCGGTTTTAATGATTTTTAACTGTGCTCTTGGATATTTATTTTTCTTATTGATAATAAGCAGAACACTGCTTATGTTTGGTGAACACCTAAACAGGACAAATAAATGGTGCAACATCATTATTCTTTTCATGTTGAAATTAATTACAATGTATTTTGTTTGAATAGGATAAGCGTGCACTCAAATGCAACACAACAGCTCAGAGAGCATATTTGCAAAGCCAATTGTTTGTTTGAAATCAGACTTTGGATCCAAATACACTCGGTGCATTTAAGGATAAATTACTGAGTAAAATGTAATACTTCTTCTCATGTATCAGTAACTTCTATGACTTCCAAATAAAAATGAAACTCTTACACAAGACTTTGTCATACAGAAAGAATATGTACACACAATGTGAATCAAACACTGTTTTCATGGTCCTCTTTTCTCAGTATAATAAACTTCTAATATATTGTACATTCATCTGAAAGTTCAATACAGACACTGTGAGAAATGTAGTGTTCTCCTTATAAGGAACTCTCTTCCTACTGGAATTTATTATCAGTATAATAAGCAGGCTACCACTTTCATAATAAGGCACTCTTCATAAAGTGTTTATTGGTTGTAACTAACAGCTTTAGTAATGGTTAATAAAGAATTTAGTGCTGCGTCATGCATTATGTTTATGCCCCATCATGACATTTGCTTTGCGTCTTCAGCAAAATCTCTAATTCATGAGGACTGTTAGAACATTTGGCCCTTATTATTACCATTTCCAACTTTACACAGTTGGATTATTAAAAAGAGAGAAACTCATGATTACATGGATTGCCAACATTTATAACCGCATTATTACCAAATAGGATGGATAAACACCTGGCAGATATTCCACAACGGGCTAACTCCTCAATAAAGCATTAGTACTGTGGATGATTTTCAGCCTGCTGGGCTGTTGGTGTGTCTGGCTACCACTTTGGTCCAGACTGAAATATCTCCAAAAGAATGACAATGATTGTCATGAGAACTATGAATTTGACGTTATGGGCTTTTAGAGAAATATCTCAAAAACTGAATTGTCATGTGGTACACATGCCCATAGTGTCTAGAGGATGAATTGTCTGTCTTTAGCGATTCCGTGTCTTTTCCTCTATAGCGCCACCAGCAGGTCAAAGGTTCCCCTGTTTTGTGAAATAGCTCAACATCTACTGGGGGGAATTGCACCAAAATTTGCGCAAACGTTCACGGTCCCCAGAGGAAGAATCCCCCATGAGGTAGGGCTACGATCTGATGCTCCTTGGTACGAACGAAGGGAATTGAGTCGTACTCGGTGAAAGCTGTTCTTTTTATTGTTGCCTGATTTGCATTTAAGGCAAGTCGATTTTATTTATATAACAAATTTCCTTTGAGAGTAAATTCAAACTAGTAAATTCACTGACAAAGCAGAGAAATGTGGCATCACCACACGTGTGGCTGTTTGTAATGCAGATCCATAATTTATTGCTGCTTAACCTAATCCACACATGGGAAATTAAACTATATTGATGGGATGTCTAAATTAAAATCTGATCCCTAATCAGAAACAATGAGATGAGTTGATTGCTGATCTTCTATAATTATATTATAAAATCCATAACATATGATCTTTTTGGCTAAATTAAATACAAATAAAATAGAATGAATACAAAATGATACAGAAGCGTATATATATCTATATCTATATGTATATATATTATATTTTGGTTCAATTATTACTGTTCATACTGTGAATGTCTCATATTCTCCAAAATCTGGTAGCCTAATGTGACACCAAAAGCATCGGTAACAGATTAATTGTTTTATCATTTAATGATAAACATCATTCATTTAATGTTTAGTCCAAGGATATTATTTTGTATAAATAAAGCCATTACTTGCCTATAAACTTTTATAATTGGTGCATTATTGAAAAGTGGGGCCTTAGCAACAAACTACTAAAAGCTTTTCATGGTAGGAGAGGATTGCAGATCACAATAGGCTGCGCATTGGTGCCATTGTGGTCATGGCCAGGACACAGAGCCAGGTGGAGGCAGTCTGAGAAGGTTCCTGCACAGAAGGAGAACAGCGGCGTCATGTTCTCTGCCTCAAGAAACGTCACCAATCCTGCAGGGAAACTACACATAACACCAATCCGACAGAAGCGTTTTGTGAAAGGCAGCTGATGGGGCACCCCTCCGTGCCAGGCTGTATATTCCCCATCAAAGAACTCCACACACCAGGACTCGTCCCCCCGGCCCAGCCAGCAGTCCTCGGTGGTGCCCTTACGGGGAATGTTGGGATAGGTGACGCCCAGCTCCCAGTAAGTCTTCCCAGTCACATCAATCTCCCAGTAATGATGGCCAAAGCTGAATCCTTGCAAGCTGATGACATTGAGGGTGGTGTCAAAGCGTCCAGGGAGGTCAGGAAGTTGCTGCCAGGTGTCTGTGTAGATGGCACTCTCCCCACTGGGGGAGATGATCAGCTTTGGGTGGGCCGTGTCCGGGTCCAAACACACCTCGCTGGCATCTGGAGACACACACATAACAACGTTTATACAGAAAACCCCACATGAGGTCAAGTTGTGGGTAGAAACACTACTGTATAGAAATACTGTGTGAACTGACAACTCTTGGTGAAGTTCTTGATTAAAGGCGTCTGTGAGCTGATCAGCAGGAACATGTTGTTGGTGAGGCGGAGGATCTGCTCGGCTTTAGCTTCGTCCAGGCTCACACTGCTCGGGTCTGTGGTGTTTAGCAGATCCATCACTCTGGAGGAGGCAGACCACAGTGAGAAACATCAGCTGCTGCTCCATTTTTTGTTCCTATTAATTAACGATTTCATTCCATACCTGTCCACTGTCTCCGTGTCTTGCTGCTCAGGGTATGAAAAGAAAGACTGAAGAAAAGCAAATTAAATTAACTTTAAAAACAAGTTGAAAAAATGTTTTTGGTTCTTACACATAAATGAAAAATTGCATTTGGTCCACTGGACTTTAAGTTGAATCACCATTGTATCAGGCTCTGTGTTGGTCTGGTCCATTGCCACAGTGAGTCTGGCCAGATCCTGCTCTATCTCCTGGATTAGAGAACAGTTCCTTTCCATCAGCCCATCCAGGGCAGAGACTGCAGCCCGCTCCTCCATCTCCAGGTGGGACAGGGTGATCCTCAGATCCTCGTCCAGGATGGCCCGCATCTCCAGATATTTTTGTATGATGTTCTCTCTTATCACTGTGGACCTTTTCTGAGGCATAATCATGTGTCAGTTCATTATACCTGCTCGATCACGGGTGTAATTTAACTTTCAAATGTATCAAAATCAAAATCATGTGGCATAATTTTGCCAACAGACTCAAGAACAGTTTCTTCCCAAAAGCCATAACCACTCTGAACTCACACATGCACTGACTTCACTTCACAGCCTACCCCCCCGGCCCCTGGACTTTCTTCTCCCACCTACTGTGCAATACTTGTATATATAATATAATACCTAAAAAGACACTGGAATTCTGTGCAATTTCAAAACAGTGTAATATTTATTATTTAATATTTTACCATTTAATCTCATTAAAGTGCAATGTTTAATACTCAGGACTTCTGATACACCAATAACTATATTATTTGCATGATGTGTATACAAACTCTTTCTTACTATTTTATATATATGTATATATGTATAGGAACTGTGTGCCATGTTCACCCCTCTCTTTTTTCTTGTTTTTCTTCTTCTGCACCACTTATATTTTATATTTTTATATTTCGTGTTGACACTGTAAAGGGGTTGCTTCACTCTCGTTGCACGGGTACTGCACTTGTGTATAATGACAATCAAGGCATTCTATTCTAATTTCAACACCGACTGGTCTGAACACAACTTACTGTGATTTCTGATTGCCGTGCTGCCAGTTTTTTCAGTCTGTATTTCACGGCTTCCCGTTGCCTCTTTAGACACTCCTGTTGCTTTTCTAATATCTCCTGTAGAAAGAGTTGCAAAACATATTCAGCACAGCTCAAATTCAACACCAGCCGGACAGATTCTTTGTGAAGTGCAGCTGCAGAAGCAGTTTATTATGCAGCTGGATGTACAAAGCAACAAAGAAGAGATTGATTGACAGGAGTGTGTTTACTGTGACAACCATCAAGTCTTCAGTCATTTTCTTCGACTGTTTATTACAAGGCGCACCATATTGTGTGCATTTTTTAGACTGTATTTTCAATTTGTACAGTTTTCTGTAGCCACACTGAAGGCTTTGCTGTGTTGTTGCTCCCTTATTAAGCTGAAAAAACAATGCCCATTGATTTCCTTATTTCCAACACATGACTGGCACACTGCAGTGTTGTGACGCTAGAAGCAGGCATTTCTCTTCCATATTCCAAGTGTCAGTGTTTGTCAATGCTGCTTTCTCCAGGAGGAAAATTATGATTGTTCACTCACTCACATTTATGACCCATACTGGCATGTCTGTGCATTTATTACTACAGATTTCTTTATGCGTTATACAACCGTTGATATTTTCCAAAGCTGCCATGGTTTTCTACATTGTTAAAATCCCCCTTCATTCCAAAACCCATTTTTGGTCAATGGGCTGTTTTGACACTCGTCTGCTGAAGATAGAAAGTTTCTCTGCGATCACCTTCAATTTCAGTTTAAGGTGCTTATGTCTTCCCGCCAACCTGGTAATTTTTGTTTTTCTGATTCAAAATTTAAAATGATAAATCTTTTATCAATGTTGTGGTCGTCTTTTTCTACCCTTTTGTGTCTTTTTCCAAATGATTTTGTCACAATTTCAACGTTTGTCGACTTTTTCTGAGGCTTTTGACATTTCCGTGGGATTTTCCCCAAATTGTTAAAGCTTATTTTTTTTTTACATTTGTCACTTTTTTTGACATTTTTGTTACTTTTTTCGACATCTTTTCACATTTTTTTCACTTTATTTGACATTTGTTCACATTTTTGTGATTGTTATTTTTGTTTGTTTTTATAAGTTTTTTTACCAATTTTTCTTTCTCCAAATGCTATCAAATTGACAAAAACACACAAATTCAATGAAAGTAGTGAACTGATTAATCATTTAACTTGTGAGGAGCGTTGTTGGGAATCATTCACATTACTTTTTTGGAAAATTTGCTTGAAAGAAAGCCAAATTTCTGACATAGAAACTACCAAAAACTACTAAAAACCAGCGGTGGAAAGTAATTACGTACATTTATTAGAATACTGAGTTCAATTTTAAGGTGTTTTTCTTCAGTATTTCCATTTTCTTTTAACTTTCTTATATTTAACTACTACCCAACATCTCAGAGATAAATATTATATTTTCACTCCGCTTTATTTGATAACTTAAGTTACTTTGCAGATTCAGATTGATAATACAAAATATAGTCAACAAATAAATTGTGAGGAAAAATAAATGTTTTTTTAAAGAGATAAAGTAGACTATACAAAATAAGCTGCTACATTAAAGTAATAAGTTATGATATATTATTCTGAAATGCTCCATTCTGCATAATGAGTACTTTAACTTTTGGTAGGCTACTTTAAATATATTGTGATGCTAATACTTATGTACTTTTATTTAAGTAAACATTTGAATGCAAGCATTTTACTTGTAACAGAATACTTCTACACTGTGTATTGCCATAGTCGGCTCCTTTTACTTAAAATGCTCATTTTATGCTCATTTTCAGGTTCATAATTATATTTAGAGGTTATATCAAAATAGGTTTATATGGTTTAATTTTCCACAAACACCATGTTTTTGTTGTACATTGCTGCAGCTCCTCTTTTCACCCTGTGTGTCTCTGTTTTAGCTACACAGTGAGGCATCTCACTTCTGTAGCAGTGGCTAGGTATGGACTACTAGCCAGTCAGAAGCAGAGTATGAGGGCATGCCATGCTAGCAGCTAGGCGAGGATTATAACGTGTTGCAGAGTGACGCACGTTCGTCACGGAAGTGAAGGCTGGACTACAGTAGAGCTGTTAAGAGCAGTTTGTGCAGTGTTTTCTGCTGGAGATGGTACGTCCCTTTGGGGTAGACTTTTGGGCTTTTTTACTTTGTAAATCTATAACATGCATAAAAAAGATATATAAAACAATAAAGTAAAGGGAAAAAGCCAAAAAGCCTAATATGAGCACTTTAAGATGTGAGTAAGAGACAGTTTCTTTTTTCAGCGAGGGAGGAGTAAATCAGATGCAAATTATTCAGAGTATTTTATATGTCTTCAAATGAGTCATGCGTGAATCTTTAACTGTGATTCTCTTACGATTCAGGATAGTACGACAATTTGAATTGCAGAGACTTTAAACATGCCTGTCCACGTTAGTTATCCACTCAAATTAATAGAAGTTCCTTTTTTTCTGATATGTATTCATTGTGGTGTGTAATTAAGTCAAAATCCAACATTGTCTCAAAAAGTCTTCAGGGTAGTAGGGGTGTTTTACCGTATTGTCTAGATGACATCTGATGTTTAAAAAAGAGAAAGCTGCTTTACAGCACTGCTTTCATAAATATCATGTTGGAAACAAAAACCCAGAGAACCAACAATAGGAAATCATGAATATCACGTTAAAGAGGTTGTTGCAGCTGCCAGTCTCAAATGTCTTTGCTTCTCAAATGCACATGAAAGCATCTGGAGGTGTTCAAATAATTAGCCTATTGTTAACACACAAAGATAACTAACCAACCAGAATGTTATTTAATGTTCCCGATGATGCACTGTTTCTGAAGCCAGATTTAAATATTTAACCATTGTGTTGTCTTCCCGTTAACCATGAATTTGTCCTTCCAGGTCAAAATTGAAAATTTGAATTTTTTTGTGCTTTCCCAATGTTTTTGTCGCTTTTTCTGATTTATTTGTCACTTTTTCCATGCTTTTGGGGCTTTTTTTAATAATAGCTGGTTTAATAATAGGTTTTACACTTGTTCTTGGAATTCATGGTCAACAAACCTCATTTATATCAAATTATACATATGTTTTTAAGTTAAAAAGGCAAAAATTATGAATTATTTTGACTAATAGTTAAGATCTGAGGATGTTGAGTGGATCACAGATGGGTAGATGTCAAAGTTTAGTCTGGATACTGTTTTGAAACCATTAAAAAAAAAAGAATTCAAATGCTATAAGATTAAATAAAACACCCAAAAACTTCAATGAAAGTATAACATTCATTTTACCTGAAGAATGTTGTATGGAATCATACATGTTATTTTTGGGCAATTTGAGTGAAAGAAATCCATATTTCTGATATAAAACACTTTAAAACGGGTTAATTTGACCCGAGGCCAACACAAGGGTTAATATAAGCCATATACTGATAGCTGCTTGGAATAAAGAAAACAGTATTTAATCTAAAAAAAAAAAAATTGCATGCTTTGGGGGAAATGCTTAGTCATTTATGGAGTACATGATGTGTTGGAAAGTGGCTTTTAAGACACAATCTGTAATGAAGTTTGAATTTTGGCAATAATTAGAATAATGATTAAATGTTTTACTTGGTGGTTGTATCCACTAACCATATAACACGTTGCCTACAGAATACGTTTCAAAGTCCTGCTCCTGACATACAAGGGTCTATACAATTATACCCCCACACACACACACACACACACACCTACTTCACTGACTTCCCGGAAGTTTACACCCCTGCCCTCTCACTGAGATCCTCCCCAAGCTGTGGAACTCACTGCCTGACCACATCAGACACTGTGACTCAATTACTGACTTTAAAAACAGACTTAAAACATATCTCTTATGGCTGATGGCTTATGGACTGACTTTAATTTGATTTTAATGACGTTTTTTGTTTGTGAAGTGACCTTGTTTGTCATGAAAGGTACTTAAAATAAAATGTATTATTATCATTAGAGTAGAAGGCCAAGCTCATGTAAAAAGATGTTTCTTACAGGGTCCCTTTAACTAGTGTTTGTGAATAAATTAAATATACCTCACTGTGTGATTGGTCTCATAAAAGTCCTCAGACTACCTCTCACCCTGTGTAACATCACAGAACTGGTGTGCTTATTGGTGAAATGCAAAGAAGAAAACAGAGAACAGAAAAGAGGCAACGGGTACCTTTGGTATAGCTGAGGATCATATGGTTCATGGTGATTTAAAGCTTTATTGGCTTGGATTTCAATACAACAAATGGCAGTGTGGGTTTTTATAAAACAGTACTTTCAAATACAGTTGCTTCTCACATTAGGTGTTTTTATCTATTTGTTGGTTATTGTATGTTGGATACGGCACTAAAATATATATTTTGTACTTCCAATACATGTAAAGGGAAAGTGTCTGGCCATGTTAATGAGAGCCTGAGAAGAGAGACATTTTCTTTTTGTCAGGGTCAAGATGAATGTTTGGCCTGTACAGGAGCCAGGGAAAGGAGACTGGTGATGTGTAGGTGCTCAGATGACTGATTTCCATGTAGATCCGTTAAAACCGTCGATGAGTGAGATGACTGCTTTTCCAGTGTCTTTTCTTTTTAAATGTTTATTATTCAAAGACTCACTGAGCCGATTCTTGCGAACTTTTGGACTAAAACTGTTTCAGCCCAAGCGAAAGAAAGCTGACACATGTTCAAGCTACGAGCATGGGCATTTCGTAATAGTGCCATGAGGTTCTACTGTACTTACAAAGTTCCACAGGAATCAACAGCAACACATAGTAGGAAGAAACAAGCAAATAAGAAAAAGAAAGCAGTTCCACTCAAAAGCAAAGCAAGAAGTAAAACGAGCGCAGTCAAACCAAATAACATGACCCTATTTACCATTCAGTTTCATTCTTTGTCATTTTTGAACATGGAAGAGATTCCCATTCCTTGTTTCCTGTGCAAGTCCAACTGGACAAAATCATTCAGGCCACAGTCTCAGGAAGCATCAGAGCAAAAAAGAGTCCATTCCACGGCTTCCTTGGTTATGCCAGGATAAAACAAAACAAAAAAAACCCAGAAGAAATAGGAAATAAACCAAAACCTACATCTAGATTACAGCTGTTGTGTGCTATCTGAATGAATGTACAGTGTGTGCATGCTGCTCTGAGTGCTAGAAGAGCTTGGCCTTCTTTTTCATGTCGTTGCGTTTCCACAGGGGAAGCCTGTCAAACTCCTGGATCTCCATTCCAAAGATGTCAAAGAACTTTTCGGGTGCTAAGTGGCGCTAGAATTGAGAACAAAGGTGGAGAAAACAAAGGAGGGGAGGGTGGGAGGGAGGGGTGTTCGTGGTTAGCACCAAAGCCACAAAAAAAGGTCACTGCAAAGATGACAAGAAGCAATGGATACTGCACATTCCTTGCTACAATTGTATTTGTGTAATATGGTATTTACACAAAGTAGAGAAATCCAGTATCAATTGCGGACAGTCAGGTGGAAATCTGATACCTCCAGTCTGGTTCTGTCCACATCCCTGGGCAGTTTAGCTCTCCCTCTACTGGTTATCATGAGCATTTCATAGGGATACACCTTCAGAAGGAGACACTCGTCAGTCAACAGGTTCAAACCTACAAGCTGGAGTTAAGTTTCAAAAACTTGCAAAGCGTTATTTGTTAATCAAACTAATCTGTCAAATTTGGATATTTTTATAGTTCTGACTGTGACAGAGGGAACACTAGGTGGGAGAACAGTTGTGTGACAGGAGGCCGACTGGGAGTGAGAGCTGTTTTTTCCAGGTTGTTGGGGAAATGCAGGATTCTATGGTGTGCACACTTTTTTTCCGGTGTACAAACGTGCAACAGATTAGGTAAGGGCAAAAACATGAAAACAGAGTTATGTAGCGGGCTGTATTTTTAGAGTAATTTAATGCAAACTAAAAAAAACAACAGTAATGTAGGCCAAGTAAATCCACCTGGGAATGGTTGTCCTGGAAAACTGAGGTGCTTCTACTTTTCTAAATTACTTATCCCCTCTGTACAAGAAGAAACTGGTAAATTATAGTTGTTAATTTAGCTGAAATGCTCAATAATAAGCAACTAGAAGTTCTTGTAGGCCTCGGACCAACTCATATCAACACAGTTATGTACAATCACTTATATACTACACAGTATATAGTGATATGAGTTGTTTGAATGACAATCTGGGCGTTGGATTGTCCACTGTATGCTGCATACAGTATCCAGCCACTTTAAGTCAATGTGCAGATGAGCATAGAGAAGCCAGCATGCTAAGCGTGACTCGGCAGCTCCTAAAGCAGCATGCTAAATCTGGAACCCAGCTAAAGTGAGTCTTTCACCTCCAGTTAAAATCTCATTTAGTTCCCTATTTCTTCCACCAATGTCCCCGGCACTACGAGGGTGAATACAACATGCTAATCATTTCATCCTCCTCTTTTGGGCTGGTCTCTTTTACTTCTTAGTCTAATTCTCTAGGTCAGACTGTTTCTAAATTAGTTGTAAAATGTGTCCTCATTTACAAGTTAAAATGCACTGAAATAAGTGAACAATGTATAAATGTTGTAACATGTTGTAGTATAGATTGCAATGTTCTCATCAGTACAAGAAGAAGAATATACTTGCTTTTGGTTCCAACATATTAGGCATAGATACTCCCCTGTCCATCCTTGCAAGTGCTGCACGGCCATCCTTAATGTGCTAAAGAATAGAAGATACAAGAATGTAATATAGTGGAAGGGGACTGCAGGGTTAATGGCATGAAAATGTCCACTAATGACTGTGGGCACAGTTTTCACTGGATGGAGCAAGTAGCTTGGATACTGTTCCGTATTTTAATTATTATTCAAGATGGGCAGTTGTTTCTGAATGTCTGCGTAGTTTTGGTTTTCTATGGTGAATTTTAAAATCATATATTTAAACGTGACATTTAGCTTGAGTCATAACATTGGCAAACAACACTCAAAACAAGACATGAGGCGATGGTTGTACATTGCATTTACAGAACAGTGGTTCAGCTACTGGGCAGTGCATGTTTGGGCATTTTGAAATCACTACACTGCATGCCCTGTAGTTGACATTACATCCAACAGTGATGCAAGCATGTAGCAGGAGTGGGCGGTGTGCATTCAGGGCAAGGTGCCTCTTGCAACCCATGAGCAAGCAAGTAGATAATGCAAGGTGAGGAAGCATGCCATGTGAAAAAGCAGATGAGAGACATACCTGAAACTCTGCAGGACAACATGGGACAGAAAATGAGACTCACAGTTAATGGTTTTGCTGTCGAATCCCCTGCCAGGCTACTATCTACAACACTGATGTCCCTGAATCATTATGCAAGTATTTGAAAATGCATGTCCATTTATGTACACTTAGCAAGCCATTTCGGAGTAGTACTGATGCTGAATAGCTCTGGTGACATTGGCAAAAGATTTGCTTAGTGGCCACATTCTGGTAGCAGCTCTCACCTCTGCCTCCTCCACACATGTCACCATAGCTGTTGTACTGGGTGAAATCTGTTGACTGGGGCTGCGGGGACACAGACAACAGTACTTCAATATTAACATATGGGTATTTTGATGCTGATTTAGGACCAGAATAGGGTTTGAGTGTACAATTTGAAAAATATAACAAAAGACAGATTTTTCTCTCGCATGATGACTAAAACAACCTTTGAACGTGCACATGTTCCACCAAAACAACCCGCGCTCTGCCCGGAGCTTAGCGCCCCCATGACAATTGTGATTTGTGAAGAAATGCCAATAAACCAGAGCATGTTTTTCTCCCATCCCGGAATGCTGAGTGGACTAGCCAGACCCTCCTCCACAGCGCTGCGGAGGAAGGTCTGGCAAAGCGAGACTACTGAAACAGTAATTTATGACTAAAACCCTTCATCTAGTTACGCTGATGCAGTGTAAGTACACAACTCAATAAAAATATATAACATAGACCTACTCATTATGAGACAGTTAGATGTTATATCTTTAATTATAATTACTATGTGTAAAATGTGTATAATAATTCTGGCATTGGTGACATTGGTGATATTATGCATTTTACGTGTAATTTCTGCTTCTTGGAATTTTCGGAGAGGCCGATTTTTCTGATTGTCATCGATCTGCATTCAGCTGCCTGTGTTACATAATCACCAGCGATCTTGTTAGTATGAGTGAGCTCTCACCCGATGCAGCCCATTCCTTCCATAGCCAGGCAGAGAGTTAGTTTTGGTTGGAGAAGTTGGATCTGAAACATAAATTATGTTCACATTTAAATTTGGATTTAAAAAGATGTTGACCCAAATCATGAACATTTACATGGGCAGGGAATTTTCAAATCACAAATTGAAGCTATTTCGTAACATGTCACAGTAAAACAAACCTCCTAGGTGCTATATAGCTCAGAACTTACAGTACATAGCTGACAGCCTTCTTTTTAGCGTATTAGCTGATGAAGCTGCTCTGTACCTGCGTCACAGTTGGTCTGTTTGGGGTCGTAGCGCTGAGCAGACAGGCTACGTGCGTGACGCTCCCTGATCTCCTCTTTTTCCATTTCCTCCTTCAGTATGAGCTTCCCCAAACCAGACTGAATCTACACACACACACACACACACACACACACACACACACACACATTCAAACAGCGTACAGTATCCACAGATAAACTCCAATCTGTGAATCAAACATTAAGGATACAAAGCATGCATGTATGGCTTTCCTCTCACGTGGCAGTCAAAGACAGATGTTAAGTTGAAGATTAGAAGTTATCTCACTGACCTTGCTGAGATGTTCCTCGTGGAGCTGCTTTCTTTTCAAGGCCTCTTCCTCATCTTCTTCTCTGGATCGTCTCCTCCCTTCTGTACCCACAGGTGGCGTAAACAAGCCCAAAAAGTTACATAAAACACATATATACACGAACACATAAAGACACACAAACATCCATGCTACACATGTACTTATACATATGTATAGTACAATCAGATAAAATGCTTCATCCTCAAATGAAGAGAAAGACAGTAGAGACAGTAAATGAGAAATAGGTGGACGGAAGAACACAAATGTGAGACAGAGGTGACGAGACAGATAAACAGAGGGACTTATTGGAATATTTGGCTACACTGATATGACAGATGTTTACACTTCATCCTTTATGTCAAGATTTTACTGGATGTCAAATACAAAGAACAGCACAATGTTAGACAGACAGACAAAAGTCAGTTTGAAGTCAGTCTCAGTTATCTCTGTCCAAGTCATTTGTGGCACTTTTGTGTATAGCTAGTGCACCCATCATGTGCAGTAAGTGAGTGTAAAATGCTGAATCTGATGCTACCTCAAGCAAGAAATGATATGCCAGCAACAGAAACCAAACAACGCTCCTGCTTTTGTGCAAGCAAAACTAAAAGGCAAATACTGTAACGCCTTATAAAAGCGTGAGCTCGAGTGAAGCAGGGATGCAGTTAAAGGGTAACTTTGGTATTTTTCCACCTGGACCCTATTTTCCCCATGTTTTTGTGTCTAAGTGACTCATGGCCAGAGGTGTAAAAAATATTCACATTCATTACTCAGGTAGAAGTATAGATAATAGGGTTTAAAAAGACTGAAGTATCAACTCAAGCTTTTTACTCAAGTAAAAGTGTAAAAGTACTGGTTTCAAAACTACTTAAAGTATAAAACTAAAAGTAAAGTAAGGGGAAAAATAATATCAATATGCTTTTTCAAATTAGACGGTGAGTTTTGGAAAGAATTAGCTCGGGGTACTTGGGTACGCAGATCTTGCAGCGCATTTGAAAGCAGTTGTTTTTGCATCCAACCATTTTGAAAAATTCTTCTAGGTACGGCCGGCCAGGGATGTAGAAGGGTTGGCTGGTCGTCCTGGATACCAACTTCCTCGCTGGTGCTTGGTTGGGACATTTCGCTCAAGTTCTCTTACTGTAAGTCTCCACCACGGACATCTTCGTACTAGGCCACATCCGTCTGGTATTTCCGTGTTGCAGTGTGACCTGATTTGTGTCATGTGCAGGTGCAACTGATCACATACAAACCAATAGGGTGTTGAAATGATATATGTTTATCCTTCTATTCAACCACAATCAAATTCAATCTATCCGGATGGCGCAATTTATCGGGATAGGTCTTAGTTTTTGTTTTTAACGATGACAAGTCTAAATAGGAATAACAAGGCTATTTTTAAATTGTAAGGAGACAATTGTGTTAAAATTAAGTCAGTAAAGTATAGATACCCAAAATTTCTACTTAAGTACGTACAAATACTTCGTTACTTGACACCTCTGCTCATGGGAAAGGCAATTTTTTTAACTCAGTCCGATATTAAGCAGCACCGCTGGAGTTGACAGCGGCAAAACAAGCTGCAATGTAACATTAAAGCTATAGTGCATTGTTTCTGTTGACCCCAAGAGGAATTCTAAGTAATGACAACAAAACTGTTGGTGCGTCCACATGATACAAGCCTTCCGTGAACACGCACCACCCCCATGGGGACACGGAAGATAAAAAAAAACATGATGGACACTTCATAAGAGGTTTTATCTTCACTCGAGTGTCTGCACGGGAAAGTCACCGGATGCCACAATCACCCTGAACGCACCTGCGCCACGCATGCGCTTAGATAAATAAAAAATAAATAAAATAGGGGCCCATAGTGCGTAGTTTCTGACTCCCCCATGAGGAATTCTAAGTAATGACAACAACACTGTCGCCGTGTCCACATGATACTGATGATTAAAAAAACATGATGGACTCTATCTTCATTCAAGTTTCTGCGTGGGAAAGTCACCGGACGCCACAATCTTCTGAACATAGCCATACTGAGAAATACAGAGAGAGTTGTGTGGAGCTGATAGTCTTAATTAGCTTTGTAGCAACTCATTTGGCAATGGCATGAATGTAACAGACGTTCATTAATATCCAAACGTTAAGCACTAAAGCTTCAATGGGCAATTGCACACCTATAATTTAAGTCCAAAAAATGTGCTTGTTTTACCACTGGCATACTCAGATTATTATTATTATTATTATTAGTGTCTGAGGACATTATGGAAAGGTTTTGTACAGAAGTCAACCTTTTTGTTAAAGAGTAAGATCCTTTTTGTTTAATATGAAACAACTCCCGAAATTGCTTCATTAAAATAAACAGTAATTTTATCACCATAAAACCCACTTAATTCAAAGTCGACAGAAAAAAATAAATATCAAAAGCTGTCTTGGTTGGACTTTCCACTGTTCCAACAATCACCACTCTGGTTTGGTTGAAATAAACTTTTAATTCACCCATTTACATGTGAAAATACTCTAATTACACACTAAAAGTATTGTTTTTTTAATGGAGCCTGGTGAGTTTAACGATGGTGATTTTGGGGCAAAAAAAGATCTTACACTTTGACAAAAAGGTCTATATCTGTAGGGATCCTCTCCATAACGTTTTCAGACTCTTATAATAACAATCTAAGCCTGTCAGTGGCAAAAAAAACAGCAATTGCAGTAGACATAAATTTTAGATTAGCATTTGTCCTTTAGGATTACACTGCAGCTCGGTTTGCTGCAGCCGATTACAGTTTTGTTTACATTAGTCACTTAGACAACAATGCATAGGAAAATAGGGTCCAGGTTGAAAAATACTGAAATTACCCTTTAAGATTTTGGGGCAGCTGGAGAGGAGAAACAACAGTTAGGTTGTGGTGCGGTGTCTTTTGTACCGCTAGAAGGTAGCAGTGCAAGCATGCCCATCAGGAGCCTACTGTACCTAATACAGCGAGAGAGCAGGGCCAATGGTCGCCCTCACTCCGCGGGCTGTCATCCGGAGAGGGAGCATGGGCAGCGGGGAAGGTGGCAGATCTGATGATGTCATCACCAGACTTGCTTTGACGTGCTATGGCATCTGTATCTAGGTTGGTAACCATGGGAACTGATCTATCATTGTGTCTGGGTCACAGTCTCAACCACAGGATAACATTGAAGCACCATCTGATTGTCAGACTCAAGTATCCTGGGTCATCCAGGTTTAAAATAGATGCTGTCTACAATGACAAAGAAAATTCTTTCCTAACAAGTCAATGAATTTTGGATACAACTTTAAATATAATCAGTAAGTGGTGCTAGTGGAAAAGGGTATTTGTGGTTTTAAGGATGTTTCAAGGATGATTTTAGTGAAGCAAGCAAGATTGCACCTGTTCTGTGAAACATCACTTAATTGAGCAAGGGCAATTTGCTCAGGCCATTGACATTTTTTCAGGTCCATTTTAAAGCCAGACTATGTAACTTTTGAAAGATTAAGCAATAAAACGCTTGTTCAATTCAATATGCTCATGGGTTTTTCTGCTCCAGCCTCACTTGATCTGGTATGACCACTGCAGTGGCTAATGTTAGCTAACATTAGCAGGTAGATATGACAGTGTAAGTCATAGTCTGCTAACTTCATTGCAATTCTCCACTTGTGCACTGTACAGATTACAGTGTAGCCTGTCACAGATTGCAACTGACTCCGCAAAAGTTACATCATCACGCTTTAAGAAAACTAAAACACTACTACTGTGACTTGTTAAGAGACAAACTAACCCGGCTATATAACATAATTACCAAGACGCATTACTCTGAATTTTTACTCAGACAGACGTTTTCCCTTCTCTTTTTACAGTAAAGCATGCAATACTAGAGAAGGAAAGGTACCATGTTGTTTGTAGATGGGTGGTTTTCTGTAGATGTTGCTCCCCTGATCTGAAAACATTCAAATGCAGACAGAAAAGGCATTTAAGGAGAAGGCCTGTAGAGAGCCTCTGTTACAAGTTAAAAATCTATTGTAAACATCTCAACACCAAGCAATGACGCATAGGGATTACACTGAATTTCACCCTTTTTCTTTTGATACATCTGTATAGTTGTGAAAGAAGAGGGGAAAAAGCAAAAGCTGATCCCAAATGGAGTATAATGACACAGATAGATAGATAGATAGATAGATAGATAGATAGATAGATAGATAGATAGATAGATAGATAGATAGATAGAAAGAAAGAAAGAAAGAAAGAAAGAAAGAAAGA
Source organism: Percina caprodes (assembly GCA_013375575.1). NCBI lineage: Eukaryota > Metazoa > Chordata > Actinopteri > Perciformes > Percidae > Percina > Percina caprodes. The sequence continues at coordinate 1,271,059 of JABXJD010000023.1, forward strand.
AAGAAAGAAAGAAAGAAAGAAAGAAAGAAAGAAAGAAAGAAAGAATGGGCGAGCAGTGACAGGGTGCGCTCCAGCTCCTACCTGGGAGGTGGAAATGTTTAGGGGTCAGAGAGAGAGGCGGGGTGACCGGCCGGCTGTCGGGCCTGAGCGGGAGGGGGGAACTCCGGCCACTCAGCGGGTCAGTGCCTCCAGTGAGAAGAACCAAGAACAGAACATGAGCAGGGATACTAAAGGGGAACCACAGTCTGAACGGTGCAACACACAGGGACCAAAGGGACCAGTTGATGTCACTTAAAGCGAATGGGAGACATTCTGGTTGCTTTTGATAAATGCCGTTCATGGAGCTGTGTGCTCTGTGCATGATGAAGGTACAAAGGCAGAGCAAACTAGCAGAGTTTAAAATAGCAAGATTGGGAAATGAGTCATGAACTATAATGTCTGTTAGTCAGTTGTAAAATCTGAATTCACTGTTCAATGAGAGTTCACGGTTAAGAAGTTAATAACTCCCAGCATGCAGCGGCAAACTTATATTACAAAAGCCTGTCTTTTCATCTCGGCTTACTGGAGTCTGGAGACTCATTTTGACGAAAAAGTCATCCATCACACAACATTCAGCGAGCTGTCACTTTGGATATTGGATTTGGATTGCTAGTATCTCTCAAGTACATGCAAAGTTGCAAAAACACAAACACAAAGAGCCAGTCAGCTACTTTGGCAGAGGCTGTGAGAGTCAAAGGTGAAAAAAGGTGCATGCTAGTAAGTGAAGAATCAATGCCTTGGCTGCATGGGCTTGACCATTCAGGATGGCAGATGTAGTCTAATGAGAAATGGCAATGGATCCAGAATGACAGATGGGGCATTGACAGGAGGTGGCATCCCAGGTGGCGATGGAAATGATCTGTTGCCTTGGGGGGGTCAACGGAGAGGAGTGGAGTGGGGCCCTTACCTTGGCTATGGGGGAGGAAGTGGTGTCTGAAAGGGGAGGTGGGGCGGGAGTCACTATTTCTGGAGCCCACACTGTTACTGCACAAGGAGGAGCAGAGCTTCTGCATGCCTGTCAGAGCCTCTGCAGGGAGGGAGGGTGTGGGACAGGGGACAAAACCCCAGGACCAGGCGGCAGAGGTGGACGGTGTGGAGAGGAGAAGGTGAGAAGGTGAGGGACAAAAGAAAAGGGAGATATACAGGAATCACATGTAAAAAAAGAGGAAATAAAAGACATCCAAAGTGAGAAGTAAGGAGTATTCAAGATGAACAGTAAGAAACAAGAAAGAGTGTTAGACTTTCAAATTAAACTTTTTAATGGAAAGAATAGCAAACACAGGAGAAGTTGTGTTGTTGAAGGCACAAAATTGACTTTAAGGTTGTTATCCTGCAAAAGGATGGCTTGTCCATCATGACAAAGCAAAAATCAAAAACATACAGTAACAACCCAAAGTCAATTTTGGTGACGTTCCCCTTTAAAAGATCAGAAAGCAGGAGGGAAGGGGGGAATTGTGAACCTTAAGGTGGAGGGTCAGTGAACTCATCCACAGTGTGTTAACATCGACCTGAGCAGTAAAGATCTCATCGATCCACCTCATAAAAATCCACAGATCTAATCACAGACAATGTGACACATGTGTCCACACACGCACACACATTACACATACCAACCTGGCCTGTGAAAATGCTGTGGTGACCGTGACAAGGTGGGGGTGTAACCATGGCGATTATAAACTGGCGATCCTATGGAACCCTGACTGGTGGACCTTTGGAGGATGCGTTCCCTCCTGTCGTAAGAGACCTAACACACACACACACACACACACACACACAGGTTATTACACATAATGCAGGGATTAGTGAGACATTATATACTGTATTTAAGTCGCATAAAGGGGACAGTTGACAAAAAAAATTTTATGCTCACCTCACAGGTTGGGGTTGGCGACATGTTTCTTGAAAACTAGTAAGAATCAAACAAGTCTGAATTATATTTGTTGTTAAGACCTTCTTTGAAAACAAGATAAGAGAGAGAAGTTTATTTAGCTAATGTTAGACTGGTCTATAGTGGCAAAAGCCCAGAAACAACCAGACAAAAATATAATGTATGATACACCTGGGTGTTAACAAGCTTGAAAAAAAAATACCACTCTGTACCAGGACTGAGAACCTGCTGATCTTCCACATTTGGCAAGCTGTGTACCTACAACGTACATGGCCTCCTTTTTATATGACGCACACCCCTGTTCTTTCATTTATCATTATCACCACACATAGACGTATCTTACCTTGTCATCGGGCAAGGGGGAACGCTCCCTCCTGGCAGTGTGGAGCTGTGTGAGACACCAAAATTTAGTCCTGCCTTAAAGCTTTTATTACATCATGAAAAAATACTTCTTTGTGTTTTGTTTTTGAGGAAAAATCTTACTACAGGGAAACTTAGCCAACAACAAAACAGAGGATCATTTGATGACTATTTCTCTTAGTGCACAGTACTGTATGTGCATGAAGATGGCATGCATGCAGGAAATAGGAGCATGGGGCCTGTGTGTTTACCTCTCCCACATTCTCTCCTCTCTCCTCCCTCTCTTCCAGGGAGGTGGTGTACAAAGGTTCATAGGTAATAAGATCAGGGCGCTCAATGTCATAAATGGCTTTGACTTTTGGAATGGCAGCTAGGTCTCGGTAATCAAGGATCTCATTGTCTACTTTTGCCTAGGAAGACAAATAAAGACAAACATGCACACACACACAAGGGTAAAGGGAGATTAACACTGTAGAACATTCTATTACCAAACAAGGAGTAACTGTCCAAATTGGCTGTTATATAAAAAAAAAGGGAATTTCTGGCAAGTAAGACAGAACAAGTGGCATATAAAATATTTCTTACATAGATCGTGTGACCCGGTGAGCCAGGTATACTTGAACCAGGTCTGGAACAAATACTCTCGGATGATGACCTCGTAGGCTGTGAAAAGAAAACACACAAGTGGCTGTTAGTCCCAATGAAGTCAGTCAGACAGTCATTCTCCCATGATCCACAGCCCCCTGCCATCACCACATCACCGTGATTATTACCCAAAACACTCCAACATTGGGCTTTTATACTGTATGAGCAATGAGAGGGAATTGCAAACCCTGTTTTTACGTTTCAGTAATAACATGAGGTATTTTAAAATACCAACATGTCATTTCATGATTAGGTCATTCATTTGCAAATTTGCAAAGTGAATGAGTACTTGTAGCACTGTGGATTTATGTTCTTAAGAACCTCATGCCTCTTTATGGGAAATGAACAGTTTGGATGGCAGCAGCAGGTCTGAGTGTAGCGTAATTAAATGAGCTTGTCACCTAATGGGTGAAAGGGGATTTGGAAAAGACAAATTAGGCATCTGGGATTTCTGCTCCTCCAAATGTGTGCATAATCTTTGTCTCATGCACCTTTGATATGAGCACATAATAAGGTGTTAATAGACAAGACTGAATGGCTCCAAATGACACACAGAGAGAGCACTGCAGGCTGTCCCCAGCAGGTGGCAGCATACAGTGCTGTCAGTGTCTCATGTGCATGGTGGAACACAGGATGATGCCATCTCATAGCCAATAGCGAATACAGTACCTGCCTTTGTGTTTTTTGGAGGAATAAGAGGGACGGAGGCAATAGCTGTGGAGGAAGGGAGAGGGGGGTTCACAGGACATCACACAGGGGTTGGGCCTCTCCAGCCTGACTCACAGTTCACACACACATCAAGGTGAACATGTGGACATGTAAATATGCACATGAACAAATTTGTACAAGCATGCAAAGGCGCGCACACACACACACCTCACACACACACACACACACACACACACACACACACACACACACACACACGCCTCAATGGGCAAATTATGTAAACCACAGTAGGTTAAGGTTTAACAGTTCATCGAGGGAGCAGGAACAGCCCATGCAGAATCCCTGGCTACATATTCCAAATTTCTATCTTTTCCAGCAAAACACTGTCATGAGATATGAACAGAAAGGTGCTTTCAGTCAAGACAAAGTCATGGACAATGGAGTCAGTGAGGCCCAAATTCCTACCCGCTCCCTGTATCTCTCCTCTGTTCTGGTTGTGTTCTTGCAGCCAGGATGCCACACTGTTGATCCTGAGGAGGATAGATGGAGAGAAAACACATGAACATAAATAATATTCACATTATATATAAAAAAATGGTTTGTTTGAACTTTTCTAAAACACATTGCTGTTGTTAATATCCATATTCTGCATACACATACAGATGGGTGACAAATGGGTTATTACATGGGTTATTAACAGACTTAATTAAAGGCTGTCTTTGGTACACAGTACACAAATGTAATGTAAAAACTTAAAAAAGATGATATAAATTCCTACACACTGAAAATTCAACATTTATGTCATAGATCTTTATCAAGCATCAAACTCATCAATATGAATCACAATCTTTACACTACGGCAGAGGCTGCAGCAACTAATCAAAAAATGTCACATCAATAATAACAATTACACCATCACTAATTGAGAGAAAAATAAAAACTTATTTTTTTATTGCCAGTCCAGGAAAAAACATTACAATTGTATTTATTATTTATAACTCTATTTGAGGGGAGTCTTTTGTTATTATCTCAGGTATTTGTGATATGACCCAGTCATGAAGGTCTAGGACTAAAATCTTACATTTTTAATACACTTAGAGCTGACCTTGTGCAGGAAAAACTTGTAAATGAGCGTAGACACAAATGCAGATGCTTCTACACAACACAAAATATAAGGGGCATAGGCGGATTGGCAATCTGGCAGTTCTGGCAAATGTTAGAAGGGCCAGCAACACACCGTATCACACTAGTTTGACAAAAATATGCAAGGCTGCAGCTTGGAGCCTCCCATCTGGTGCTGTTGGGTTTCTAATTTTCAAAATAAAAGCTTGCCATTGGTCCGCTATGTCTTCATACTTAGGTGTTTTGGGTGTTTAAGTATGTAATAATATGTTTAGAATATGCAAGCATTTGGTAGTTGATTTGAAGGTTTTATGAATTGCTCCAGTGTGTGTATTATGTAATTATGAAAACCTTCAAGTGTGCGTCATGCTGCTGGGGCCATAATCTTACTTGAGCCTGGTTTTTGCAATTATAACGCAAATAACGTTTCTGTCTGAAATTGGGCCGGTAAGGGATGGAATTGCCAGGGTTGAATTTTTGTCCCAGTCCTCCCTTGATAAGGAGTCACTGAGTATGAAAATTATGTGAATCTTATGCTATGGCCTTAACAGAACACCTTTTTTGGAGATTTTGGAGTGACATCAGACAACATTCTCCACCACCATCATCAAAAAACCAAATGAGGGAATATCTTTGGAAATAAGTATAGTCTCTTTAGTAGTTCTTAGAGATTAATAAAAAGAGCATTAAAGCTGTTCTGTTGGCTTGTGAGGAACCAACTAAGACACTTCAACTGCAATGCAGCCATGGTTGTTGGCATTGGTACAGCATGGACATACAGTAAACGCTCAGAACACAGCGTCAGCAGCACAGCATACAAGCAGACATATCACACAATAAATAACAATACTTTTCTTTAATTTGTCACCAAACTCTAACAATAGTAAATTAGCAGACATGTTTCACATCCCTAAGCCATACTCCACATACAGAGGAGCATGCAATTCTTCAGTTTCTGTTAAACAATGACTGAAAGTGGAATAACAACATTTTTATGCGGCAGTGACAATGCAGGTAGGTCCGCTCACCTTGCAGATACATCTCTTCACCTTCTGTGAACATCTGATTGCACCTGCTGCATCTCGCACAGCTGGGGTGGTAGTGCTTATCTCCTGCCTGGAAAACACAGAGCGCACAGAAAAGAGTTGACATCACAGGGAAATGAAGATCAATGAAGCCTGCAGTTAAAGTAAGTGAAGCGGAGCTGCGAATTCCAGGAAAAAACCCAGTGCTCTACTTGCACTCAGCTACACATCTTCCCTGTAACACCCAATCCCTGTAAGTGCAAGGGATAATTCCATCAGTCCTGGTGAAACTACTCTCCCTCCCTTACAAGAACTGTTGAGGAAATTGTTACACTGGGCAGCTGCTGATGAATATGTTCCCCTGAGACTGATCTTTAGGTTTAATGTAAATAAGATGATTCTCAACAGCTCGTGAGGGAATGTGAAATCATTTAATGTATTCCAGTCATACTGTCTTTCAGTTCTCTTTCATGCTTTTTCTCTTTTAAGAAAAAACATGTTTGTTAAATATGGCCACCAAGACATCTGCCTGTTTGACACAATCAACCTGTATTCTATATCTGAGTGATCCTCTTTATGATAACCTGCATAAAGCAATCCAATAAAATGTTCTGACAACTAGAGCGCCTAAATTCCCATCACTACAGTGATGTGGCACTTTGCATGCAAAGAGACCCATTTAAAAAGTCTATGTGACTTTGACCGGGGAGTGATAAAATACCCAAATGAAATTGTGCCTGCTGTATAACAACCCTCAGTAACATTTCAGCTAGCAAGTGGACACTCAGCGATATGGAGAAACTGACTAATATTTGCATTTTCACATTTTACAGAGTGGCTATAACAAGCACTGCACAGCACCTCCTAGCCAATACTCTCCTCATGTACACTGTAAAACAGAATCCCTCCCTCAGGGATAATAAAGGTGCTTGTGCTATATGTGTAGTATGCCATTATATACTTTCCCTATTTCTCTCAGCTGTTAATAGCTGCATTAATTACCCCTGCATTAATAAGCCATTCAATCCCAGAGGAGCCAACATGGTATGCATACCCACCGATGGCTACACGGTATTTGACCTGGGTCTTGGGTCAGTGATTAGACTATCAGACAGACTGCTATGGCTTTGGCCACACTGATCCATTGGCAGCAGCTCAGGGGTGAGATGCCAAGGCTTTTTCTGATTGTCATAAAGGCCTGCCTTAGTGCTGGATTACTTTAAGCCTGGCTGGCTAGCAGTGACATTTTCATACCATTAAATGACATAACTCAGTCTGATTGGATCACTGTCTGCAGAACAGACAGGCCAGCACTTGTTTAAGACACCAGTGAAAACAGAAAGCGTCAAGGTTAGAGGTGTTGTTTTATATAAACTCGGCTCAGACAACGTTATAACATTTAAACCAGACTTTTATAACAGCTGCATGACGTACGGTATTGACGAATAATGATAACATTCTAAATGTCAGATCACATTAGGTGTTAGGTAATATTTATATAATTGTGGCAATGTGAGCTATAACCGTGTGCAAGCACGTGTATTTAGGCAGAGTTGGAAAGACCTAAAAAAATCTACTAAGAATTAATCTTTTAGTTGAAGGCCTACATGTCAAGAGTCTATTTGGCTCAGTGACGAAAAAGAGATTACACCCGAGATTATCAAACTACATTTCACAATTTCACTTCTATGAACATCCTGTCTGTATGGGTAGCAGAATTTAGACGGTACAACCAACTCTCAAACTGTGTTGTTAACTATGCATTAAATTATTTCTGTAAATCCATATAATGCAAACATTTATTTGAAACTTTAGGTTTATTTTCCAAAAGTAGCTACAATAACTGTAGTCCTTAAATAAACATTAAGTCATTGTGAAATAATTTGTTCCCTTAGAATTCTATCAAACTTACCTCAGGCAGGATTCATATGAAATCCAAGTGCACAATTAATAATCTTTTTACAAAAGCATATATCAGGCAGCACAGAGAGACATCAGCCTGTACTGTACAACCTGTAAGTTAAAGCATGTGCGTGCGTGCGTGCGTGTGTGCGTGCCTTACCTCTAGCACCTTTCCTGTAATGAACTGATGACACGCCTCACACTGAACTCCAAAATGGATCTGGTAGTCCTTCTCACAGTAGGGGGCACCGTCCCTAAGAGGAGACAGCCAAATCTAAGTAGCAGGAACTTGACAGTGAAATATCATAATGTGTGGGTGAACCTCATGCAGACCTAAATTTGACCAAGTAGCCTATAATTACAGTCCATATGATCTGCTTACTTGCTGATGTACTCCCCGGTCAGCACTTTGGTGCAGGCCTTACACTTAAAGCAGCCCAGATGCCACTGTTTGTCCAATGCTAGAAGAGCCTGTCCGTTCTTAATGTCTCGACCACATCCTGCACAATCTGTGAAAAAACAAAAGTGACATGGCTTAAAAACACAAAGAAATCAAGTGTTCTCACAACACAAACTACAAGAAAATGCAACAACAGAGCAAGGAACTAACTGAAGAGTGAAATAACAATCGCTGGAAGGTTTGTTTCATGTAAAAACACAAACCTTAATGGGCACGCAATATTAACAAATGCAAATTTTAGCATGCAGAGAATAAGACACCTTGTCAGTTCTGACCCAAGACACTAGAGGGTGATAGAGGGTAACCAGCAATGTTCTGACAGCTGCCTCTTTCTATCATCCACATCTCTCTTACCCTGGCTCTAAAAGCTCCATCCATATCTAAGTGGGATCCTGAGGCTCTAAAAGTGCAAGAGGTTGGTTTCCAAACGAACAATCTTCCTGTCAACTCTTCTTTAATGAATAGAGGATGAAAGCAACACAGAGCCCGCTGCAACCACAGGGGACGATAACTGCGTGAGGCATAACGAGGTTGGGATGATGACGTGAGGAGAATCAGCATGCCTTATTTATAGGTGACCTTGTCTAAAAGCTCTTCAAACGCCAACAGAGAGACCAGTGGGAGAGAGAGAGAACAAGAAGAGGAAGAGAGGAACGAGGGAGCATGAGAGGAGTTGGAAAAGGAAGGGTTTTAGGGCTGCACATTCCCTGTTCCAGAGAAAGGGAAATGCGTTTAAGAGATATGCTTATCTGCCATCTTGATGAGATTTAAAGAAGAAGAATGATTCTAATTTCATTGTCTGCTCAATATGAAGCTACAGCCAGTACTTAGCTTGGCTTAGTTTAGCTTATGTTGGCGGCTGCTAGAAACGAGGGAAAACAATTAGCCTGGTTCTGTTCAAAGTTACTAAAATCTGCCTATGAGCACCTCTAAAGCTCACTAGTTAAAATGTTTTATTTTGTTTGTTTAATTCGTACAAAACGTATGGGTAGGTTTGCTAAGCTAAGCTAATCGGTGCTGGCCTCAAAGCTATAGCGCGTAGTTTCTGTTACCCCCATGAGGATTTGTAAGTAATAACAATGACACCGCCCCCACCCCTCCTCCACGGAGTTGCTGGTAGCCAAGGAGGACAAGGAGGATTATAAAAAACATGGTGGACTCTTCAGAAGAGGTAATTATCTTCACTCGAGTTTCTGCATGGGAAAGACACCGGACGCCACAATCTTCTGAACATAGTCATGAAAAATACAGAGCGAGAGTTGTGTGGAGCTGACAGTCTTAATTAGCTTTAAAGCAACTCATTTGCCAATGGCTTGAATATAATTGACGTTTAATAATATCAAAACATTACGCACTAAAGTTTTAAGCTTCATATTTAAGATACAGATATGAGTGGTATCAATCTTCTCAGACAGATCTCAGAAAGAACGTGTATAGTGTATTTCCCAGTGTCAAAATATATAGTTATGACGCAACACGCTCAACCAGGCGAGCTAACCAGGCACCCAGCAATTCCATAATTATGCAAATTAAATTGATGCTAATAATGTGTGGGCAAGATGACTGATGTCAACCTGAAAATTGTTTTTCACAGCACAAATGCAACAAACAATGTATGACTCATACCTAAAAGTTCAATTGTCCAGAATTTTTATTTTTCTAAAACTTTTTTTAATTCCTACATATAATCCACTTTCCCTATAAATCCTACTGTGAACCTACAGTGATGTGAAAGTGATTTTTTTTCCTGTGCATTAAACCTGTGTGCATGTGTTTATTAGCAACTTACTGCTGGATCCCAGGATGTCCTTTGGTCCCGGAGACATGGGCTCGACACAGTACTGACACAGGCAGTCCTTCCCATTAAAGGTCACCCTGTCTCCGGCGGGGAACGGTCGTCTGGAAGAGGGGTGACATGAACAATCGGTCAACAAGACATGAGCTGCTGCCTGTGGTAAATGTAAGAGTTATTTATTTGTGGCTTGCAGGCTGTCTGATGATGAAGACGACAGGACCTGATGATATAAATGTGAGTCAACACTGTGCGCCTAAGGGGGCCATTTAGTCAGACGATGCAGACTTGACACTGTCTACTGGTATTGCTGACATCTTTTATTTCAACAACTGTCCATCAGTTCCCATGATTCTGAGCAGAATTTCATAATTACTGAATTGGAAAGATTCACACAAATGCAAGAAAGTAAGGTGTCTGTTTGTCTTACTTGCAGATGGTGCAGACGAAGCAGGCAGGGTGGTAGGTCTTGCCCAGGGCAGTGACCACTTCCCCCTCCACAAAGTCCCCACAGCCATTGCAGCGTGTGCCGTGCATGCGTTGGTAGTCCACCGTGCACAGATAATCTCCATTCTTCATGAAGAAGCCTCCCTGAGCGAGGTCACAGCCGCATACTGTACAGGACACACATGTTGGCACTCTGCGAGTCAGGTCATTTACCCATGTAACACATAACACATCCAACCATTAAGTCACCCAACTCCTCCACACACCAATGGCTTTGTTAAGACTTGCTAGTCGGTGTAATCCTGAGAGGCTCAGTGAATGCATGACATGCTGAAAAATACATTTTAACAGCTGTGTGCGTTACAATGTGAAGCACAACGTAAAATCATTTTATCAGTGTATACAGTTACCATAAAAGAAACTAAACATTCTCACTGAACTCTGCATCGAGGGGTCATGTTGATAAATCAGCACTACCACTGCAAGGTCTTTTGATTGTTCATGTGGAGGTGGAGTGCTCAACGCAACAACAATTCTACAATTGTCTAGCCCAGGAAATGGCATTGATCTGTTCATGAAGATAGATACTCTTTACCACACTGGCGGCCTCCAACAAGCTTCCTTCAATTCAAATATAACCTTGTCATCCAGACAAACATGACTAGCAAAGGCAAAAATAGTAGTTAGGGAACAATTAAGAGTTTTGGGATATTTTAAGGTTTTACTGACCATATGAAAGATTTATTATTTCGGAGGAAATAGTAAATTCAAACTTTGAATGTACATTTGAAGACAATAGCTTTGATCTCTGTGACATCAAGCAGAGACATCCAGGATGGCTACGGATATTCATTGCTTTTTGCTTTTTTTTTAAATATGAAAAATGAAATATTTTGATAATATTTTAGAGCCATATCACCCACCCCTACATCTTTGTTTAGTGTTAGCATGCATTAACTAATCGGCAGTAAACACAAAGGCTGATGAGACAGTCTTTTTGTGTACTTATTTGGTCATAAAACAAAAGTATTGGACAGATGAAATAAGGATTGTATAGAAAGTTAGAGTACAGGATCACCAAAGTTATTGTCTGTATAAAATACCATGCCAATCCATCCGATAATTGTTGTTAGTTATTTCAGACTGGACCAACGTGGTGGACTGATTTTAACCAACAGACAGACTCACATTGAAAAATCCATGTTCTCCAATGCTTCAACAGATATTGTAGTTCTGATGACATGCTGCCTTTGGTGGCTGATTTGGGGGGATATTTTAGGGTGAGGTGGCTGATTAAAAAAATCTTGGCTTGAATAATCACTTATTTTCCATGTTACGTTATATTATTCTTCTAGTTTTCCCATTTATCAAGACTCACTTATTACTGTCAGACAGAAAATGATGACTGCATATGTTGCATTAACTCCACATATGGTTTGATTGCGATTCAGGCATAAAGCGTGTTTCTAAGTACAGTATTTCAACCACTAATGATCACATAAGCCATGTAGTGCACCATTCCAGTATCACAGAGTAAGCCTGGGAATTTAATAGCCTTTTGGAAAGGCCACAACTAAGAGGGAAAATATTTAGATATTTGAGAAGACTGAACCTAATCATTCTTATGCAATGAGCCACGCTAAAGCCTGGGGATGAATGGGAGCGAGTGAGGGGAGAATCAGATTCAATTGCATTAGGGCTCAGGGGTGATGGGATTAGCTTGTAAGCTATCTGATTTAAGAGAAAAGCAGCCATCGGTGGAGATTCTTTGGCCTTTGACCGTGAGGTCCAACCACCTCAGCTTTTCAACAGATGCATGCCATTACATGAAATGCATTTTTGGAAACTTAAGAAGATCAACTTGTCATATTAAAATGAAAGTGATTTCAGAGAAACTAAAATATTTTGCTTTTGTGCAACACTATTGGTATTGCTGCTTGCAGCTTTCTCAAAAATTGCTCACCAAACAACTTCACACTTGAAACTTCACTTCCTTAATTCCTGAGCAATACACCTGCCATGACATAGCTAGTATTGCTAGAGTATAAATGAAATTTGCTTACAGTTAGCTATTTGGGACCAGGCTATTAGTAAGTGAAGTTGATCAGACAGAGAGAGACTCTTTACATTTTTAGTCAGTGGCTGTTTGGGATTTGCCTGCCAAGGGGATAGTATGAACGTCAATAAGCTCAGTCAACCTGACATAACCACAACTGACGGTATTATTAGTCCGACAAGTTGGAGACTGACAACAGCATACACAAATTTAGAGCAAGGACTAAGCCAGTGTGTCTTCTTTGGCAATCACTAACTCATGTGCACAAACACACACATACACTTTTAGTACCACTGGCTCTCTAAAGGCCTGTACATCCACTTTTAAAGGACTGAATTAGGTACTAATCTCAGCGTTTGCTTGTGTTATTCTGGGTCCTTGGTGAACTAAGATAACTCTATAATAGTGCTTCAGTCACAGATTAACTACAAGGGCTTCAGCAGGGCAGGTGCAGCCTTCAAGAGTGACACCGCTTGGTCGGCCGTGGGAAGTTACATCGTAATCATGCCAGATTGCCAGAAATCCATCAGTAATAAGGCTAAACGCCGAAGGATTTGCACTGTAACTTGTCATAGCAGTCTGGATAGTACTTTAATGAAAGTATGTAGGTTTGAGAAGTGACGATAAGTCATGCCACCATGTATCCCTCTCCTTAGAGGAAGATTGAAGGCACGTTGTGGCCTTTAGGGAGTGCTCCTGTCCAACCTTGTGTGATTGGGATGCATTTTGGGACAGACGTTGAAAAAGTACATTTGTTAAGTAGCACTTTTGTCTTTTTACCTAAAAGGCCATCAGACATGTGACTCCTCTTAATCTGGATCAAAGACAGTACATTTTCAGGATAATTGCCTCATATACGGCAGTGTCGGATGTTCTGCCGAATGTCCCTTGCCTTCTGCTCCCTGTGTGTTACCAAATGTTAAACTCTGTTCTACTGGTAGAAAACAACCTTCAAGCTAGCAAGCTACAGGCTGAAAATAGGAAGTTTTGAAGAAACTTTTGATCGTACAATAAGGCAGGTCCGCTTGGTTCTTTCGAGGAATGATTGTAAAGACTTCCAAAGAATATGTTTTAGGACATTTACTATCTAACTAAGATGTTTTGGGACCGATTGAAGAGATTGGTGTGAACGAAGGACACACAGTGATACACTGGTATGAGCAAATTATGTTTCACATGTGTAAAGCTGATTTAAATAGCTCATGTTACGTATTGTGTGAACAGTGTGGCATTTTCCTTTGCGGGATGCCATTTTGCATTCGTCTGGGCCAGAGCTTAGCGCCGCCCAAGACAATTGTGATTGGTTAAAAGAAATGCAAACAAACCAGAGCCTTTTTTCTCCTATTTCAGAATGTGTATGTGGTGGAACAAGACCTTACTTTGCAGGGCTGTGGAGATACTGTAGGTCTGGCAATGCGAGACTAGACTCCTCTATACCTGTCAACTATCATACTACATCATAGGAGAGAATCATATTTAGCAAAACACAACTAGTCAGCATAAGGCAGCATGTACTGAATGAAAAGAAGCAAATGTCCAACTATTGTAACAGCATGAAATTAGCTATACATTTTAAAACTTCACACCTTAGCTGCCAATTTTCACACAACTCCCACATTATTCTTCTCCAATTCAAAAAAGAGAGGCAGGCTCATTTTTATATCGTAAAGACATACCTTATTTACCAAAGACCGGCCTTTTTGAATATAATATTAGGGTTTTCTTCCATGGAGTAAAGCTGAGCCAAATAACAATCAGTAAATACATGTGAAACCTATTTAAGAACAGATATTTAATTACATAAAATGCCAGTACCTTTACAGGTGAAGCACTTGAGATGGAAGTGCTTGTTCTGCACTCGCAGCACCTCGCCCTTACATGGCTCCCCGCACTTGTAGCACTGAATCAGGGGCTTCTCTGTGGAGTGGTGGTGTGTGTCCTGTGCATGAGCCACTGCGAAAGAGACATTAATGTTACTATTGAACTGTAATGTTGATGAGTCATAGCGGTCACTCAGTGCAGTTTCTGTAACATTGCTTTTTTGTTTTGTTTTCAGAGTTAAAGTTCTGTTCATCTGAGGCCACGCTGTGAATCTGAATCTGCAACATTACACAGACCCCACACCCCAAAGTCCAACTGTTGAGAGCCTGTCAGATTGAAAAAAAGGACAACATTCAGCAGAACAGCACAACTTGGGGTTCACGGCCCAGCCAGGCTTTGTAGAGAGAAACAACCTAAATATAGTCTGTCTTTATCAGTGGAGAATAGCCAGGCAAAATGCTGATCAGGGCTTGGTAAATGGCATCCTAAAAGGGTATTGATAAAATCTGTTTCATCCTTAAAGGAAAATATCATTTAGCCATTTTCTGTCTATGCCTAGCTTATGTTCCTAGTAATATTTGTGCAGGGCATGCTATATATGGCTTCCTATTGCCACATTTAGAAGAATTTTAGTGTCAAACACTTCCTGACATGAACTCCTGTCCCATGCTTTTTGGGGCTGGTGTTCCATTCGTTCCATTCCATTCTTCTCTGTGGATGTCAAGTGTATGACAGTAACCAGAGCATGGCACTCATCTCAGATAATAAAACAGGCTGTGTTTGCTGTGATTGAATATCTCACACTGTGGAAGAGTTACAAATGAGTGAATTAAAAAAGAATAACGATGTAACGATGTAAAGTAGCAACTTTGCACAAGACTAAATCAAAGCCACATTAGCAGCTTTTTGAGGCTGTACTTCCATTCCATAACAATCCATCAAATAGTTGTTTCAATAGTAATTTCAGTCTGAACAAAATTAGTGGACCGATTTTGCTATCCCTAAAGTCACACTGGTGCCGCCAACATGTGTTGAAAAAGCCTACATTTAATGGCAATATTTGGCGAAGAGCATGCAAAGATCCTAATCTGAGTAAAGAGTTAGACATCACTTTCTTAATGTGAGGTATTGGGACAACCATTATAATTATATAAGACAGAGAAGCTGTTATCATCTTGCTTTATCTCAGAAAGCAGTATCCAGTGTTATCATTAGATCCATGACACCTCAGCCTCCGGCCCTCCTCAGTAGAAAGTTTGGGCGTCCCTGACATAGACATGCATTAATCCAGCACTACTGTACTGGATGTAAATACTGCTGCAGTGCCGCACTGCACACAGCTTATCAGCTGTTCTGAAACCACCATATCATTTTATATTTAGGAGTATTAACTAGCTAGGCAGCCCCTTTCTCTCATCCTATCATTTCCTCTTTGTCTCTCTTTTTCAAAAAAAGACAAAAACACACACACACACACGTACACACACACACACACACACACACACACACACACACACACACTTTTAGAATACACATTAAGGGATCTTTGGTCTTTCTGCTCTGCAATAAATCATTAGTCTGCAAGGCTAAAATAAGACACCACCAAAGCCACAGAAATAGCATCATGACCAATCAATGGTCTACCAAAGAAAGACATTACTCTGGATTATTAAAGACTTGGCCTACCTTGCATCCCACTTATACAGTTGCAGTGGTTTTGTGATATTGAGCGGTTGTTTAATTGCAGTATAAAAATCTAACCAGCAAGAGAGCCCAGTCTTCAGAACATTATTTTCTTGATGAGACACTTAAACAGTCTTTGATTCATTGCCTAGGGGCAGTCTAAAATATCCTGTGTCAATTCTTAAGGATACAAATTCACAGAGCATCAGTCCATTCAGAATTTGGATTGAAATGGAAGTGAGAAAAGTTGTGAAAAACAGTGAGAGAAGAAGACGGGTCACGGAATAACAGGATGGAGGCTGGAAGGGATGTGGGAATGAGAGGGTGGAAGATCTCTCTCCGTGGTGTCTCTAATGTGATTACACTCAGCAGGACTATGAGTCATCTCTGGGTGAACCAGACTACTGTGACAGCAAACTGAGTCTCAGCAGCTCTGTGTGTGTGACATTGCACCTCTACAGGAAAACACACAGGCCATCTGGGTAATTGCACGTCATTTAAAGCCTCATGGACACTTTTCATCCTGGAACAAGTAAAAGGGAAATTTCAGTTTATTACAACTTAGTTCTATGTTGGTTTGGCAACCATTTCTACCAGTAATGTAGACTGTACACCGTACTTAATGTAATTGCTAAGATCCGGACACACGCACATCACTACAACTAAGAAATATGAGTGGTCAGATGATCAGACTGCATTTGGAGGTAAAACCAAAAGTGAGCACATCCGAAAAGTTGATCCGTCATACTGCCACAGCTGCAGTAAGCATGAAAGGTCAAAGTTGAACCAAGAATTTGGCCTGTAAATTGTGATGGATGTTTACAATGGACATGTTAGGTTCTACTTTTACCATTCCTCTTTGTTTTTTCTTTCAAATAAGCTAACTGAATGAGGGATGTTTAGAACATGTCTGAATTAGTTACTGCTTGTGTTTTTGCCCCATCTGTTACATATACATATCAATCAATCATTCAAAATTAATAATCATACTTTACTAATTACTCAGTAGCAAATGTAATGCATTAGATTATTTACTTTAATTTTGTTACCCACCCTCACATTGCATATTTTGTATTTAAAGCTATAGGGCCCTATCTTGCACCCGGCGCAGTGCGCCGCAGAGCCTCATGCAAGTGTCTTTGCTATTTTATTTTTTGCTATTTTATTTTACCGACGCAGTTGTTAATTTCCCGTCCATCCCGTCCACCAGCGTCCATCTTTGCACCCATAGGCATGCTGGTCTTCCAGGGAGGTGTGTTCAGGTGAATACTTGGCGTATTGTTATCTTATGGCAGCAGAAAGTGATCGCGCCATTGACCAACAAAAACCTGGTTAAAGTCAATTGTGCAGCATTTCATTGAATTTTAACAGCGCATTAGTAAAATGTGCCTAGGCTCCAGCACAGCGTGCACACTATGCTTGTTACATACACAAAGGGAAGCGTGGCAGCACACACGCATGCAAAAGCTTAAAAATATAAATATTACAGTGCAAATCCGCCATCATAATAGCAATGTTCCAAGGTACAAACACGCCTGGCTTTTAAAGGGAATGGGAGATGTCACTGACTGGTTTATTGCATGTTATGCCCAAACACAGCTATGAATTAATGAAGACACTAATTACAACCCTTTTGAACCATATGCCCAGACATTTTTTTCCGTCAAGCTAGCAAAAGTGGATTTGGACACGCCCTGAACGCACCTGCGCCATGCATAGATTGTTAAAATAGGATAGTGCGTAGTTTCTGACTCTCCCATGGGGAATTCTAAGTAATGACAACAACACTGTTGGCGTGTCCACATACAAGTCTTACACAGATGCCCTCACCCCTCCCCCACACAGTTGCTATAGCCACGGAGGACACGGATGATTAAAAAAACATGATGGACTCTATCTTCATTTGAGTTTCTGCGCGGGAAAGTCACCGGACGCCGCAATCTTCTGAACATAGCCATACTGAGAAATACAGAGAGAGTTGTGTGGAGCTGATAGTCTTAATTAGCTTTGTAGCAACTCATTTGGCAATGGCATGAATGTAACGGACAATCATTATCATTAAAAAAGTTACACACTAAGGGCCCTAATTTGCATCCAGCGCAGCGCGACGCAAGACCCAGCACAAGAGTCTTTGCTATTTTAAGACTGTCCTGTTTAGAGCACCATTAACACATGTAGAAATAGAAAACCAGGCAGAGTTGTTTTACAACCAGGCAGCCCTATAATTTGGAGAGATCCAGCAGCTAGCTTAGCTTCGGTGACTGCACACAGTTCTCCCCAAGTCCTGACCTCAGCTGTGCAGCTCACCTCCAACTCTAAACAAAACTAGGTTATTCCTGAAGGCGTTCCCATGGCAAAGAAAACATAACAATTCCAACAATTTTGAAAATGCCTGGAGTTGCATTCCCCTCTTTGAGAGCCTCCCCCAGCTCAAGTCTTTGTTGGCAGAGACCAAACTGCCAACAACCCTCCGTCAAACTCCTGGTAAGACATTGAACAAATTGATCCCCAAATGTTTAGTAACTGGATAAGTAACTGTAACAACATTACTGAATTTCAAATTGTAATCCTTTTCACCACTCATTGCTCGTTGTTACTGAGTAATGCATTACTGCCCAACACAGGATTTGGAGTTGTTTCTGTTTCTGGCAACCTGGATGATAAGCTCTATTACTCTCCTTTAGCTCTGTTTGGTCTTTTTAGCTTCTAAATGCATTCACTATGTCCAGCTCTTCTCTAACTTGGTTTGGTGCTGGGCAAGTAACACAACCAGGATTTTTAAAGCTTTTTTGCATTAATCAGCTGCCTGCTAGACTGGGTAAACAACTCCCACTCTGCAGCTTATTTGACTTTGCCCTGGAAACTTGCACTTTTAATTCTCCTGCTTCAGTTCACAATTTTGCAGAAACCAATCACAAAATGGCTTATCTACCTGCGGTATTGGCGGGTTTAACATGATGACGATGGAGAAGCGACCAAGCACGCCACTGAAGTGCAGCAACCCGTTGATGCTGCTTTCGCTTCTACGTCACCCGGTCTGATTGGTTGGAGGACTATCCAATTGCGTACAGAGTAATTTGAACTATGCCCGTTGGTCACAGCTCTTGACTCCCCAGACCAATGGTCAATCTCAAATCTATTGAGCTTGGCTTGGTCTGGTAATAGCCACATCAGCTGCCTGCTATTTCTGAAAACAATGCCGATAGCGGTGACAGTGAATCAAAACAGTTTCAGGCTGTGAAACCAAATCAATGTGCTAAAAGACACTAAAAAAGCTCTGTAGATCTGAGGGGAACTGCAGAGTCGGTGGTGGTAATTCTCTGTGGGTTGGTCACTACATAGGTCTTTCCAGTGTTCATATAAAAATATTGGTGAGAGCAGCTTTAAAGTATATCTTTTACATGGAAAAGTCAACACTGCTAACGTCATAACAGGTTGACAAAAATCCAAGACAGATGTTTGAATCCCATGCACAGAGGATCAAAAAAAAATCTATGCGTGCTGTGTGTTTTTTGAGCTCAGCCCCACCTCTTCCACTGTAGAGTGTTTGTCTCAGCAGTGGCTGCACAGAGGGAGAGAGACTATGGCAAAGTCAAGCCGAGATGGGTACTTTACATGGTGTTTCAAAAAATGAAGAAAGCACACATTAAAAGATTTGAATTTTGAATTTGCTTTAAGGATTCAGATCGAACCATTTATAGGATTTGTTTGGACATGAATCAGCTAGTGAGGTCTCTTTTCAAACGTTTGGCAAGCCTCCACACTTACGACTTTACAAAAGACTTGACTTCAAGCAATTTTATTGCAATAACATAAATTAGAAATAAATCCATCAGTAAGTCTTTAGGGGTTCTTCTGATGGCAGTAAAATGGCGCTTGGTTTTGCTAGAATGTATATTATATAATGCTATAAATAAGTAAGCATGCGGTACATGAAGCAACCTCAGCACAGAGCAACTTACTGTGAAATATACAGTAGTACAAATTTTCCGACTGCTGCTCACATTCCTCATTCTGGGCTGGATGTGTTGGCTGTGCTGACAGTGTGATCTGTACTGCCTCATCACCAGGGGATACAGTGACTGATATGAGCCTAAACACACAATGAACACACACACACACACACACACACACACACACACACACACACACCATGGTGCTGAGGGAACAATAACCAGCAGAGCATCCCAAAGCCAGGCATAGAGGAAAGGGGACTGCTCTCTCCCCCCCTACATCCCAACGACCCCCCCACTCATTTAAGCAGAGCCTAGCTGCGTTGGCAATAATAAAGGCTTCAGATGAGTCTCTGGAGGGAAGTGAAGAAGGCCATCTTGAATCCCCTGAGGACATATTTCCCCGTTACACGTGCCCCGGCCTTGCTGGTAAATAACAATAGAGCAGGCTTATTGACAGAGAGTGAGGGATTTGCTGCAGAAGCTTCAGACTTTGTTGTTATTTTGCTAAATCAAACAATAGATGAGAGACGAAAAGGTCTAATAAAATTTTAGTTGCTCACTGCCTTTGTTCCTAAAATTCACAGAACTGTTTCCAGTACAGACAAATAGCAGCCCCAAAGGATTGTGTGTCTGTACAGTATGTGCACATGTGCCTTGTGTGTGTGTGTGTGTGTGTGTGTGTGTGTGTGTGTGTGTGTGTGTGTGTGTGTGTGTGTGTGTGTGTGTGAGTGTGCGTGTGCTACAAAGAGAGACAGAGAGACAGATAATGAGAGTGGGAAAAGCTCCACTCTTGGTAACAATGCCAATACTTTGGGCCCTAGATGTGTCTGTTTCATAGACAACGAAACACACACAACAGACACTTTTTACTCCAGTATCCATCCAATCCAACCAGTTTGGGACATAATATTCCAAGGGGATCTGATCCTTAATGAATATCAAAGGGCACAAAATATGCCCACCATGAAATCCCAATGCGTGATCAGATGAGTGTGTGTTTGGGGGAGGGCGTTTGGAGCTCTTCATCACCCAGACATAACAAGGAGCTCTTAACCCTCCCCTCCATGAATATGTATGGCTCCATTCACTGCCTCCCCACCCCTCTGCCCCACCACCAGCGTCCCAGACAAAGCACTTCAAACGCAGGCACAAATTGCAGGGGGGGAACCCTATCGGCCTCCACCAGGCCCCCCATCCTTAAAAAACTAATCCTCAGGGACCTGGGTTTGGAATAATAATCTGTTCTGAACGCTTGAACGCCACAGTGCGGAGCGTTTGTTGTTGGGCAGGTACATAATAATAATAATACTGCGCTGATAAACAGAGACAGGGACTTCCAGTCCAGCTACTTATCTGAGCGGAGACAATGGTGGCTTCATGAACTGCAGAAGCCATTGTGTTTGCAGAAGTGGAGCTGATGAAGGCCTTAGCTCTTTGCCTCTGAATGCCGGCCCATTACGGCCCCACACTCCTGTGTCATATTTCCTGTGATAATCAAACCAATTGATGCCAGACAGGGAGGATGTTTGTTGACTGGCACAATGTATGGCTACAGTCTGTGTTTCTTTCATGTGATTCTCACATCGCTCATGTTGTTACAGCCTGTATATTTATTTTAGGTCAGTGGCTTTCTCTCCCCGGCCGATCACTTATCTCATCTGTATATTCTGGTCCTGTGTGTGTCAGCTGTACAAACAATGTGTGTATATGAGAGTGTGTGTTGCACTGATGTCTGTGAAAGGGTTTAGCTTCTCTTTCAGGGGGTAGACACTGGCAAGCTTCAAAGATGAGGCACCACTGCAGTTGTCTGCAGCACTCTGCAAAATCACGGGAAGCAGCTACGCAGACACATGACATTAGGCTTTCACGTTCAGATGGTGAATGCAGGTTGTTCTGGGAGTTGGTGACGTGCGTGTGATGACGATTATCCAATTTCACAGAGCGTGGTTAGCGAGGTCTCTTACGCAATGTAATGCTGAGAACGCAAGAAGGAGAAAGAGCATAAATAAATCAACTAGTTGTATAAAAGTGTAACTTATCTCAGAAGAACGTATAGATCAAGATCAGACTGCCTTGGATACACATGGCCCCAATAAATTACAAACTATTTCAAGGGTATTCTTGGTTTTCAAAATAGGACAACCGCCTGCAAGCAGACAAAACGCTAACACTGCAATCCTTTTATTATGATTCATCATCCTGGGCATACAGTATAGTTTAGTATATGGTCAGCTGTGCATGCTGATGGTACAGAGCCCACCTGGCCTCAGACAGATTGCACAATGAGCTCCCGGGAAGATACAAGAAGAAATCGTATGTGGATGAGGAATGAAAATCTAGAGGCCTCTAAATGTGAACAATAAACCCAGACAATTCTCCTGCCACCAACAGATCCCAAGAGTCGGCAGGCGAGTCTACGGAAAACATTCAGAGGGATTGTGGGAGATGTTCATGTCGCAGCCTAAGGTTACGGGTGTTCTGCCAGCCTTGGGACTTGATGGCAAAGGCCTTTTTCTTTGTGGCTAGTCAAATCCACATCAAGAGAACAATCACTAAAAAATCTGTAAACATGTTTTTTTGTGTTAGAAATATTTTCATACAAAACATAAAAATATCACATGCCCACACATAGAACACTGGTTGGAAGATCAACTCATTAAACGCCTACTGAAACACAGGAGTAATATATCAAAGCTGGTTAAATTCAGACACTATTAATGGAGTGTAATGGTGACGCATAATGACTTATTACTGTGATTCATTACCTTCATATTCACCTCCAGTCCGGTTGACTGTTAATGTGGGAAATGTTGATGTAATAGTTAGTAATATTCATTGGCCAATCTTTGTTGTTGATTTTTCTTTGTGGTTAATGTCAAAAGGAAAGGAAGAAAACTGTTGCTATCATTCTTCATCTCTGAATTTAAACCAGACATTTTTGTTACGGAAATTTGTGCCTATGTAGCCGCTTGCAGTGAGTCATACTGACACACAATGGTTAACCTCACAACCACATGCCCCAGCAAATTGCTGGGAATGTTAATATCTCTGGAACATGCCCCCTGACTTCACCTAATTCATCCCACGCAGCTGGGCGACCTCACTTATAGGTAGAAACAATCATCTTTCTCTTTTAACAGGACACTATGAATGAAGCCACAGCTGACAACAATAGAGTGTACCTTTTAGATGGTCGCCATGGCAACGGGTGCAGACAGAGCGAGAGAGAGAGAGAGACAGAGAGTGCAGGTCCATAGCTCTGCGCAGTGTGGATCCCTACACTAGTGCTCCACTTCTTCTCTCTACATGTTATCTTCATATTCAGCCTGTATAAGAACACGGACGTTTTAACCTGGAACTATCTGAACATTATCACCCTATACGTTTTGCTTTCACGCTCCTATACAATGAGCCAGATGGTTTGTTCCAACATACATTTACATAAAGACTGACACTGCCAAATTAAGCAGACTTCAACCCAAGCATCATCAGCTGCTAGAGAGTATTGAAAAGGGCGTAGCACGTTCAAGTCTCTAACTAGAGAGAACCCGTTGATATATCAAAGATGCCTCTTCATACTGTGTTATTATGTTTCTTGCAAGCAACACACACACATAAAGAAAGTCATGTCTATATTACTGTGACTATGGCACACATCTAAAACATAATCAAATCTAAATCTAATTCGAACAGCCAGACAAGGCAGTACAAATGCAACTGGAAATGCTGCACATCTACACACACTGCAGACAGTGTACAGCCCAACAAGCAAAATAAATCACAAAAAACACACTCCTGACACACACACACACACACACACACACGCACTCTGATCACGACCGCTGGAATACCTTTTTCTTTGACCATGACCATTGGAATTGAAGTAAATCTGCACCAGAAAAGGATATCGATCACCAGTCACACAGGAGCTGCTAGTTCCTTTTTTAGACAAGAATGAAGAGCAGAAAACAGAGCTGAGACAAAACAGAGAGAAAGAGAGAGGGAGAGAGAGAGAGAGAAGGAGAGAGAGAGAGCAAGATATAGGCGCTGCTAAGCTCTCCTCCCGAAAACACCGCTACAGCGTGGGGTTTTCCTCCCGACTGCCTGTTTTCCTCCCATCCCTCTCCTCAACCTCCTCCTCCTATTCCGCCCAATCCTCCTCCCTCTTCCCCTCCTGTTCCCTCTTTCAGCCTCTCTGTTGTGTCAGCCGCCTCCTCATTGCAGCAACCAGGTGGCTGCTGCTGCTGCTTCTGTAACCAAAAACAGTAACCCCAAATCCCTAAAACAGACCCATTTAAGCACATACAGGAAAAATGCAGAAAAACACACAAGATACCACACATGCATGTAAAGACAAAGTGTGACAAACAAGACCACCATATACTATATATATATATATATATATATATATATATATATAAGAAAATCTGTTACATTAGACTTTCTTCTTCTGTTGTACCATTTTGTCTTTGTAACACAACTTCCAATATAAACTGTGTAGTATGATGTAAATGTATGACCCCCAAAAAATGAAGATGTAAATGTGCTGTATTTATATAACGCTTTTCTAGTCTTAACAACTACTCAAAGCGCTTTTACATCATACAGGAACCATTCATCATTCATACACTGTGGCCAAGGCTGCCGTACAAGGTGCCACCTGCTCATCAGATAAACACTCACACACATTCACACTCCGATGCACAGCATCGGGGACAACTCAGGGTTCAGTGTCTTGCCCAAGGACACTTCGACATGGGACTGCAGGGCCAGGGATTGAATCACCAACCATCCAATTGGCAGGCAACCGCTCTACCATTGAGCCACAGCCGCCCAGATAATGTAATCATATTCCATGAATAAAGTTCACCAAACTGAATTTTGCTGGGAATAACCCTTTACCACATCACTGTACTATATAACACACCAGACTTTGTATCACTTCAACAGGGCAGTAGGCGGAGATTAATTTTTAGTGCAGTATTTAGCCTGCTCCGCTGAAGTTCAATTGAACAACAATTGGTATATTTGACGCATATGAAAAAAGAATTAAGTTAAAAGCTGTAAAATAATAAAGCAATGGAATAAAAGACAGATTCATTTCTGGACATATTGGTCTTTCGTAACAGTTAAGTGGTTATAGCACCAAGCACCAAAATTAATAATTAACATTAAATAAAATATGCATTAAACACATTATCCACAGTTCATAAAATGCTGCCTAAATGATAAGTACTTTTTGAGAACATTGTCTACACTACAGTATTAAGAAACATATATACAGGTATTTTTAAAAACAGTGTTTTCCCTCCTTCGTTCTAAAAAAAAATCCCGTCCACACAAGCACAGTGTAAAAAAACAAACAGCAATATAACCCTAAAGCCATGTTGGCCAATCAGAAGCTTGAAAAAAAACTATTATCGAAAAGCTACCTGGCTGCAACGGCACATTGATCGTAGCGCATTCTAACGCCTCTGTTCCTTAATATAGTGGACTAGCAACTGTACATGTATATGTTAAAGGTCCCATGACATGGTGCTCTTTGGATGCTTTTATATAGGCCTCAGTGGTCCCCTAATACTGTATCTGCAGTCTCTTTTATATAGACCTTAGTGGTCCCCTAATACTGTATCTGAAGTATATTTTATATAGACCTTAGTGGTCCCCTAATACTGTATCTGCAGTCTCTTTTATATAGACCTTAGTGGTCCCCTAATACTGTATCTGAAGTATATTTTATATAGATCTCAGTGGTCCCCTAATACTGTATCTGAAGTCTCTTTCCCAAAATTCAGCCTTGGTGCAGAATTACAGCCACTAGAGCCAGTCCTACAATGAGCTTTCCTTAGTATGTGCCATTTCTGAGTCTGTAGCTTTTGAGGAGGGGAGGGGGGAGGGGGCAAGGTGGAGGCTGGAGGTGTGGCTTTGACCAACTGCCACTTTGCTCGTTTGAAAGCCATGATGTCTCTCTGTCATGGGTGGGCCAAATTCTCTGGGCGGGCAAAGCAGAGAAAGGAGCGGTAACCTTATGATGTCATAGGGGCAACATTCCAGATCTGCCCATCTGAGCTTTCATTTTCTGAAAGGCAGAGCAAGATACCTAGGGATCTGTTTACACCTATCACCATTTCTAGCCAATGGGGGAACATAGGCATGTTAAAAACTTCATAAAGTAAAACTCATAAAGGGATATGTTCATGCTATGGGACCTTTAACATGTAACAAGTTCTGTTAGAAAGGTTAGAACAACCAGCACTATTTTCGCCATTGCAAAAAATGTCACCTCATTTGTTAACATCTCACAAAGGAAATAAGGGCGCACACTCTGACGTTACGAAAACTGAGTTTCAGAACATCTTCACCCTGAAAGGAGTTTTCCAAAAGATCCGTTTTTGAGTGAGGACGAAAGGCCAAAACTGCCTGTTATTTTCCCGGAAGTAGAGGATACGTGTGATAGATGTCTGAACCCACAATGCCACTTGAATCACATGTTTTTCCTTTGTCCACTCTTACACATTTTCTGGTCTGGTTATATCAACACAAATCTCCTCTTCAACACAATTTCAATTATAACAGGAATAGATTTTCAGTCGTGGCCCTTAATTGCTATTTTTGGGACGCCAGACCAATCAGATTGACTACATTTGGCATTGAAAGATATTCTTAGTCCACATCTTTACTAGCAAATTCTCTTAGAGTGGAAGTCTCCAAACCCTCCTTCAGTTTCACAGTGGCTCAAAGATGTTGTGTTTTTCTTTAAACTTGAGAAAATTAAGTTCACGATGAGAGGTGACACTAATACATTTTTTCATATATGGCAGCCTTTTCAATCATATTTTGCAGACTTATAGGTCTGACCAGATTAAGTTCTGTTATATTTTGTATGTATGCATATGATTCCAACTAATCCAAGAGCTAAGAGTTGTGTGCCTTATTTTATTTATTTTTTCTTGTTTTTGCCTTTTATGTATAATTTGTTGTGCTCTGTCATTTTGCCTTTTGTGTCTTCTTCTGTTTAAAATCTAAACTGTACAAAATGTCTATTTTCAAAACTTGATTCTGATCTCAATAAAATATGTATTAAAAAAAAAATTTTATTTCATTTTTATTATATATTTTTTATTTATTATAAAAAATACCAGTGTACGTGTGGACTAGGCCTAATAGTTGATCATAATCGCGCTTACAGCAGGCCATGTACGGTATGAGGACAGCAAGAGACAGAAACAGGTAGAAGATCAGACCTACCATGATCTCTAGCATGCACTCTGTATTAATATCTTGAATGGATCCTCTAAAATCCAATTACAGAGAGTACGTTCCTGGATTTAAAGTAGTGTTGACCTTTTGTTAACTCTACTTTAAAGAGATAACTCATATACATTACATCTAATTGTGTACTAGCTGTACGTCATTTGTGGCTATGTTTGTATTGGTACTTGGGACATTGCACTGTTTTAGTATAATATAACGTAGTCTATGTCTACAACGTTCCACTTGCGGGACTGCTCCGTTTTTTCAACGGCAATGTTGTATGTGTTGTGTGTATATATATATATATATATATATATATATATATATATATATATATATATATATATATATATATATTTACTAGTGCTACAGTAGTTTCTTTAAGCCTGAGTAGCATTGCTCCACAATTTAACGTGTTAATAAAGTTTCTTTGGAAGCAAATTAAATCCACTGAGACCCAGCAGAGACATAGCAGAGGACCAAATCAATATCTGCAGACACTTCACTGTGTACGCTATAGAAAATATGATTTCAGAATTAACTCAGCAATGTTACACCAGCAGCAATTAGGGACCACACGGTCACTGATCCATCTGTCCCGTGCTGAAGCCTCACTGTATACCTCTCTATGGCTGAGAGGGGAGGAATAGTTTTGCATCAGCACCACCTCTGTAATTGCTGATGCAGGCAGCTCATTATGCATTCATAATGCATTCATCCACTGCAGTGTCAACTATGCCACCTGCTGGATACCCAATAATGTGCATCAGTTTCCACAGGGGCGTTTCCTTCTCATCTGGCTATGGATACATGCCAGTGAGGCAAACGGTAAAAATAGTTTTTTTTCCAGCACTCCACCCTGTTTTATGATAAAGAGAGAGAAACGTAATGAGTTTGTGATGACCAAAGATTTGAGTGGCAGAGCAGTTTTCTTTTGGCTGGTGAAAAACCATCTCCTTATAAGAGATTAGAGGTTTACAGTGTGGTTGCTAACTGCTAAATGAAACACAAAGAGTGTCCCGTTATTGTGTCTTCTCATAATACTGTAATGGACCTATTATCATTTGTGCCTCTTTTAATAAATCTCTGTAGGAGCTGCTGGACATTCATGCTACATAAGGCTTGCCAAGAGCAATTCCTGAGTAGCAAAACCTATTATCCATGGATGAAAGGTTTCTTTATTTTGCTCACCTATGGATGATCCATATTTTACTGTCCAGTAATAACCTGGCCAGGGGACTATACACTCCACAGCCATCATATCAGTGCATATCAAGCACTGTTACCATTACCACTAATATTTAGGCCTTTTACGGTTATGGACTGTTGCCTTGAGTGGTGAAGCCAGACTGAGGCCACATTTACAGTAAACAACAAACACAGAACATGTGTGAATACTTTTTGCTACACAGCCTATGCCCTGGATGATGATTTACAGATTTTTACAAATCCAACAGACACATAGCATGACAGACAAAATACTAATGAGTAGGATGAACCCCTCAACTGTTGTGGAGCATAGGCAGACTTATCTTTCTAGCTCTGGATAATAGCAAGCACACTACAATCATTGTTTTTAAATCTTAAAGAATCTTTGTCAGAAACATTAACAGCAAGCATTAAAACCACATACAGTCCCGTGACGCCTCTTCATTCTAACCCCAACCGGCCCGTCAGACACCGCCTACCAAGAGCCTGGGTCTGTCCGAGGTTTCTGCCTAAAAGGAAGTTTTTCCTCGCCACTATCGCACTGTTGCTTGCTCTGGAGGGAACTACTAGAACTGTTGGGTCCTTGTAAGTTGTAGAGTGGGGTCTGGACCTGCTCTTTCTGTAAAGTGTCTCGAGATAACTCTTGTTAGGAATTGATAGTATAAATAAAATTGAATTGAATTTCACCAGCTTGTTTCTCTTTTAAGACGGCTTACAGAACATTTGAACAACAATCTTGTGTAACCTTCTTCAAAGTGTATTTCACCCAATGCCACATTAGCATTCATGTGCAGCTACCCTGAATACACAGAAATATGTTTTTACTACAACATTCAATCAACATTCTTTCTTTGTGTAAGAATTGAGTAAGAACAACCTGCATACATATAACACCACATTTTCTAATCCAAAATCCACAGGAAGCTTGGGTTGCTGGTTAATTTCATGTTTCTTTGAGGTATCGTCAAACATTTGGTGACCTCTGGATAACATAACTGAGGGAGCAGAATCAGTGCCACTCATATTCAAAAGCACTCAGTGAACTACTGCAGCATTGTTTACAGTGTGAGCACAATGTTTCAGCGTTGTTGTGCTGACAATTCAACACTAGAGAGCTTTAAGAAAAATTAAGGGGGAATTAAATTAGGACTGTTGTTTCTTTGTGAATTTAAAAGTCTTGCAAAAAATCTTTTTTTTTGTTTTTTTTCAGATCAGGTCTCAGGAAAGCAGCAGTCAAATGACCCAGACTTGGCCTCAGAACTCTCAGAACATGAGCAGCTATTGACTGTCACCGTTTGATTGATTTCAGCTGTCACTAGAGGAATGAAATGGCTAACGTAAGCCTTGACCTCTGTGATTTTTGATCTAGGGTCAGTTTGCAGACACAAAGCTTCCTCAAACATCAGCTATTAATCTAAATCAAACTTTTTATTCCAAAACAGGAGATGCTGCAGTCTGTGGTATTTCACAAACAAACTAAGTGCCAAGCAATGATGATTTTACTACTGTGCCTGGCATGCAGCCAGAGAATACATAAGTTCTGAAAATCTCGATTTGTCTTCATGCCCATGTTGTAATCCTGATATAAGCCACCATGTTACTTCCTCATGTACTGTTGCTTGGCAAAATGCAGCAGGTCTACCCTTGCATATGGGTTTGCATTATATAACTATGGAGAGGACGGTGATTAATTTCCTGACTTTTTCAACATTTGCAGTAAGACTTTTTGGCGTCGGGGAGCTGTGGTTGTGTAACTCACACACAGGAGCTCTCTCACACATGCACAGGTCAGATGTGGAAAGCCTCAAGAAGAGTTATCACTCACTGTCATCCAATTAAAAGGAAGTGATCTCTGAGCAACAACTAATCAATTCAACTTCATACACCCACTCGTAAACAGAATGCAAAGCAGAGCGGGCAAACTGCAATACAGGTCCATAACAACAGACCCAACAACAGACAAACTGTTGAAGAAGGTAAAGCAGAGGGGAAATAAAGGGACAGAGGACAAAAAAGAACAAAAATGTTTTTGCAAAAACCTTTTTTTTGTTGCATTTTAATGGTAATTTGTATTACTCATTGATTAAGCAATCATCATTAAAGTTGACTGATGTTGCAGTCAGCCTCAGTTAGGATGGATGGCTGTAATGGGAGAATCTAATAGATGCTTTCTTTCTCCAGTCCTACCTGTAGTGACTTCGTTCAGCCTCTCACTCAGATAATAATCATTTGGGTCGAGGTTGGGCAGCTGCTCCATGTATTGTTTAGGAATGAGGTACAGGACCTCCGCCACATGCCCATCTTCGATAATGGACATGCGCTTGACCGAGCTCTTGCGCTTCACCCGGACGCGATGGATACTGTGGCTGCGGCTGGAGCTGCACAGCTTGCCCAGGCTGTTGAGATTGGGCATTGTAGGCATGGCGCCCTGTTCCCCTTCGACAGTCCCACAGAGTAGGGTGAAGCACTGCAGGTAGAAGTCGGCCAGAGTTGGGCTTAAACTAAAAATCCAGCGCCTTTGGACATCAAGAACATGGGGTGTTCATAGAGGCACAAAACAGAAAGAAAAGAGCCAGAGCTTGGTGGGCAACTTCACAGCAGCTCATCATAAAATCATAGCAATATCCAGTGAAGCCTCCCGTGGAAACTCCTGCTTCAACTATCCATCCACCTGTTACTTCAGATCTGCAGTGAATGTGCTGTAAGGAGCGTTGATGTCCACCTTCAGGTGTATGACAAAGCACTCTGCTGCAGGTAGAGCAGAGTGAGATACAGGGAAAGGAGCTTACACTATATGAGTGTCTTCAGCCCAACCAGCCTAGGGCCTTAAGCAGCTTAGGGCTGACGTCGAGCCTATCATTATCTTCTGGGTGGGGTTAGGTAGCTCTACATCTGGTTGCGTATGGTGGGAGTCTCTATACCTGATGTGCATCCCAGTCCCTGCTTTGATTATTCACGTGCAATGATAAGCCAAGATTCTGTCAGACCTTTCAAAAGGCAAACGCAGTGGTTTTTGTGTGCTGCATTTTAAGTAGAAGTAATTCATTAAACAACAACATCTTCTTTGAGACAGTATTTTAAATGTCTCTAGGTTCTGTTCCGCTCATAAGTGTTTTTTTTTGTGTGAATGTACTTTGCATGAACCAAATGAATGCATATAAGGGTGCAGCATCACACAGTGATCCAAGACATACTTTCAGGGTAAATTGCCTTGAGCGTCTGTTGGCAACAACCAGCAAGGTCATCCCACCAGCGAACAAAGCAAAAACCCACTGTTAATCATCGTCAGGATCCTTCACAATAAAAGAACGCCATCAGTCTAAGTGGAAATGCCAAAAGTGACTCTCAATTATCTGCTGAAATGGTGGAGTATAGGATTTTTGAAGATGTAGTAAGAAGGCATGTGCGGAGTTTTTAATCTTCAAACCATCTAATGTTACCGTAATAAGACTACCAGAGTGCTTTTTTGATGAGCCAAATCCGTATAACCAACATCTAGCTATTGCTTCTTTTTGTTATTACCAGCACTCTTTCTTGAAAAGATGAATTCACCTTCCTTGGAAATGTGAGTTCAGCAAGAGATCATTTTTAAATCATAGACATTTCCTGTTGGGAGGTGAAAAGATAGATGATGCAGAGGGAGAATCTGAGCAAACTCGACAAAAGCAATATGTTGCTGTTACTCTGATATCTTTAAACGCAACTGAACACATTATGTTATTTATTAAACCATAAAAAAGTGTTGCTAAACATATATACACAAAGATTAATGACTAAAATCATAAAAACAAATGAAGTAAATCATTGAGGTACATAGGCATGATGAAAAGCACAGCAGACAATGACAAAGCATAATATATCCTTTTAGTCTGAAGATAACGGTCTTGGCCTGCACTTCAAATTTAATGATTTTCCTCTTCGTCGGAGAAGGTGCACAGAAACGGAGTGGCTGGAGCTTGGCTGGCTATTTAAATCTATACAGTTTTTAGCTAATTAGACTCCAATTCAGAAACTTTCATTTCAGAGAAAAGATTCAGTGTGAGAGGTGTAAGCAAGAAGACACACATTCTAACACACACACACACACACACACACATGCACACCAGGGTAGCTAAGGACATGCTATTCTGCTGCAGTGAGACACTGCCCTCCAATTGTCATCCACTCAGTGGTAGCTTTAACACAACTACCCACACACTTACAGATCAACACATACATGCTCAGAAAACAAGACAGCTGTCCCTACAGACAGAAAAATCAACATCGTACACAAAATACATCCCAAACTCTGCTGTTTTTGCATTCTGCTCCACACACGGAGAAACACCCCTCCCCCCTCTTCCTCTTCATCTGTTTCCCCCCTGTCTTACCATCCAGTCCGAAGCAGGAGGTGATTCTTTGGGCGTAGTTGCAGAGCCCATCATAGCCAGGCTCCGGCCACGCTGTATCCCTCTCCCCCATCTCTACAAACTCCCACACACACCGTCCCGTCGGGCAGCGCTTTCACTCCTTACCCTGCTCATCTATTATTCAGGCTTTTGCCAGGACACATGCATGCGCGCGCACACCAACCCTCATATTCACACATACAGTATACACACACACACAGACAGAAAAAGTGCTGATGCAGAGGGTCGTGCTGTTGGAGCATAAGCAGCCCTCTCCAGTGCTCAGATAAGGATGAGGCATCAGATTAAGTTACTGCAGAATGGAGCAATGCCTCCTTTTCCATATACCATTGATCATCCAGATTACACTGCAGTGTAACAGGTACGGTGTGCAGGATGTACTAACCCTGCTCAAGGAAAGGGCGGGGCAGAGAAGGAGGTCAGAGCCGGTCTGAAAACTAAAGATGCTAGTTGTTTAAAGCTATCCAGTCTTTCAAATGCAATGATTACTGTCAGTAAGTAGTAGTATTATTTAGGCTGACATAACTCTGAATACCTTGCATTCATGCTACAACTTATAATAATATGTGGTACTTGCAGTTAATGAAATTAATTTGATTAAATTTAAAAAAAATTCTGCTTGATTGCCATCACTTGTCTAATCATCCTAATAACCTAATAACTTTGTGGTAAACTCTGATTTAGTTGAAAAATGCATTAAGCAGTAAGGAAACACCTTAAAAACTACAGTGCCTTCAAAAAGGTCCATACAATTAGATATAAAATATGATAAGCGAACTTTCACAAACAGCCCAGGAGTAGCAGAAAACTGAATAACCATAAATAAACAACACACGCATATGTGAATACTCTGCCATCCAATGTGTTATTTTAAGATCCTGCGGTGGACCAGAGATAAATGGCTTAAATGGACCAAGAGGAACAATAAATTCACCCACATATGAATGACCAACCTAAACAGTAGTGAACCAATGGTAGCAGAATAGCAAACAAACAATAAATGATGAGATTAATGTTCTAACTGTGGTAGGTGTTCAGGTGATTTCCCAGACCAAGAGGAAAATGTTCTGTAGATGGAGGAATCTGATATGAAACGCCCAGCCTTCCCCTTCAATTCCACTGCATACTGTAGGTGACCTTGCATTGAATAATGCACTTAACTCCCACTTGCACGGGACAAACTGCTCAATGGCCATGAATGGCAGACTCACTGCAACAGCTCAGGTATATAGTATGTTCTTTGTCAACACCTCTGGGATAAAGATTTTTTTTTTTTAAATAAAGGTTTTATTGAATAATAATAATAATAATAATAATAATGTTAAGAAATACTAGATAAAAGAAAACAGCAAAGGAAATATGATGACACTAAAAGGCCCAGATAGAGCAGTATGGCCACAAGGGTGGATTATAAGGTGGGGTGACTAATGGAACGGCATCACTACCAAGGTAAAAGCTGACCCTGTGCTGGTAAGAGGAGTAGGGGGTTGGCGACTGCAAGACTGAGAGCACAGTAATGGCTGAGGCTTGCTGGGCAACTGAGGGAGGGGCTGGTAATCATAAATGCATACTGGCAGGGAAAAGTCAAGTCATTTGAGACATTTTTTTTTAACTTCCTCTTTCTATGGGAAGGAGCTTAAATGTTTTAGATGTTGCCCAATGCCTATAGATTTCTGGATGCAACAATACATTAGGCCGAGCCTGCCACTATATATTAATATTTGTAACATACCATTGGTTCAAGGATAATCTCCATTCTTTCTAGTAATCCACATTAGGACTACAACTAACAGTCGCTACATTTTTTTGACTAACATGGAGATTATTTTCTCAGTTAATAATTTCTTCTATAAAATGTCCTCAATTACTAAATCCCAATGTGATGTCTTCAAACTGCTTGTTTTGGCCCACCAACCAAGATATTACATTTCCTATCACATATGACAAAGAAAATCCTCCCATTTGAGAAGCTGGGAAAATGTTTGGCATTTTTGCTTGAAAAATGACTTAACGATTAATCGATTATCAAAATGTTCTGTTCATTCGGACTGCCCAAAACGTGTTGAGACGTCACAAAATATTCTGAATTATTATCTAAACAAAAACGCTTTATGTCCTCTGGTTAAATATTATGAAACACATGTCCAGTTCTGAAGGTCATGTGAGGTGGGATTACTACAGTCAATTGAAAAAGCACTGACTCAGCTGGCCCATAAACAAATATATCTCTGATTTGACATACTGATACAAAGAGTGTTGTTTGTGTCAATGTGCTTGAGATATCTGGGATAATAAATTAATAACTTCACATTTGTGTAACCAACACAGAGGTAGAGCCACAAAGGGTGCCTGGTAGGGTGTAGTTCTCATGAATAATGATGGGCTGTTTGCAGGGGTTTAAGGGTGCTAATCAGATCTATGTCTCACTGTCTACATCCCACCTCAGGCCTGTGT
Organism: Percina caprodes; assembly: GCA_013375575.1. Lineage (NCBI taxonomy): Eukaryota > Metazoa > Chordata > Actinopteri > Perciformes > Percidae > Percina > Percina caprodes. Next base: position 1,306,250 of record JABXJD010000023.1, read on the forward strand.
TAGTGAGGCGTTACTACACCTGGCCGACCAGAGAAGTAACATGGAGAAAAAACATCTTGACTCCCTGTTCATTGTTCTTGGTGACTTTAACAGAGCAAACCTCAGCCACGAACTTCCAAAGTATAGACAGCATATTAAGTGTCCCACCAGGGACACTAATATACTGGACCACTGCTATACTACATTAAAGGACGCCTATCGCTCTGTCCCACGTGCAGCCTTGGGACTCTCTGATCACTGTCTGGTTCATCTTGTCCCGACATACAGGCGGAAACTAAAATCTGTTAAACCTCTTGTAAAGAGGGTGAAAAGATGGACCAACGAGTCAAAGCTGGATTTACAGGCCTGCTTTGACTGTACTGATTGGAGTGTTTTTGAGGCTGCAGCCACTGATCTGGACAAACTAACAGTAACATCAGCTTTTGTGAGGACATGTGTGTGCAGACTAAAACCTTCTGCACATACAACAACCAAAAACCCTGGTTCACAGCAAGATTCAGGCAGCTCCGTCAGCCAAAAGAGGAGGCCTTCAGAAGTGGGGACAGAGACCTGTATAACCAGGCCAGGAACACACTGACCAAAGAGATCAAAGCAGCTAAGAGGAGCTATGCTAACAAGCTGGAAAACAGCTTTACAAACAGCGATCCTCGGTCAGTGTGGAGAGGTCTGCAGACACTCACTAACTACAGGAGACCATCCCCCAACACTGCTGGTCCTCAACGGCTGGCTGGCTGAACGGTTTGAGACTGTCAGTCACACCTGTACTGTTTCACCTACTCACGGTTTGAAAAGACCACAGTCACCATCCTGCCTGAAAATCCAGACCACACCACCTCACCAAACACTCCACATCCCAGTCAGTAAATGACAGTCTGTAGTCACCTTCCCCACCTGACATCACAGTGCTACGCAGTTTGCCTACACTAACTGGGACAAACTTGGGACTGCATTACATCCTGCAACACCTCGACTCCCCAGGGGCATTTGCAAGGATCCTGTTCGTGGACTTCAGCTTGGCATTCAACACCATCATCCCGGACATCCTCAGCACCAAACTCTCCCAGCTCACTGTGCCTGCCTCCACCTGTCAGTGGATCACAAACTTCCTGACTGACAGGAGTCAGCAGGTGAGGCTGGGGAACATCACATCCAGCACATGGACTATCAGCACTGGCGCCCCCCAGGGGTGTGTGCTCTCCCCACTGCTTTTCTCCCTCTACACCAATGACTGCACCTCAGGAGACCCATCTGTTAAACTCCTAAAGTTCGCTGACAACACAACGGTCATCGGCCTCATCCGGGACGGTGATGAGTCGGCCTACAGACGGAAGGTGGATCAGCTGGCTCTCTGTGCAGTCAGAACAACCTTGAGCTCAACATGCGCAAAACTGTGGAGATGATCGTGGACTTCAGGAAGAGACCCCCCCACTCACCCCCATCACCATACTCAACAGCCCTGTGTCTGCTGTGGAATCCTTCAGGTTTCTGGGATCCACTATATCCCAGGACCTGAAGTGGGAGCCCATCACAGACACCATCATCAAAAAGGCCCAGCAGAGGATGTACTTCCTGCGCCAGCTCAGGAAGCTCAACCTGCCTAAGGAGCTGCTGGTCCACTTCTACACAGCCATCGTCCAGTCTGTCCTCTGCACGTCCATCACTGTCTGGTTTGGATCTGCCACCAAAAAGGACAGGAGCAGGCTACAACGGACAGTTAGGACTGCAGAAAAGATCATCGGTGCCAACCTGCCCTCCGTCCATGACTTATACACCTCCAGAGTCAGGAAACGGGCAGGAACCATCACTGCAGACCCATCTCACCCTGGTCACAACCTGTTCCAGCTTCTCCCCTCTGGTAGGCGCTACAGAGCACTGTTGGCCAAAACCAACAGATTCAGGAACAGTTTCTACCCACAAGCCATCTCTCTGATGAACAGCTGACTTCTTACCCACAGTGTCAGGTTTAATTCAATTCTGGTCAATAACCCAGTAATCACTGTCTCTACAGCACCTGTTTACTGGTTCCACTTATTATTCCACTTATTTAGTATTATTCATCATTCCCATTCTCACATCTCACTTATTATTATTATTTTTTTTATTATTCATCATTCTCATTTCCTATTTCAGAACTGTATGCTGCATATGTTGCATATACTGCATATGTTCATACTGTTCATACTGCTCATATTGTAATGTAATAACATAATACTATTTATCCCAGTATCCTTTGCACTATGCTCCACATTTAAATAATTTTATTGAACTCTTCATTGCATCTATATTGTTTCTGTTTATAGTATGTAATATGTGTATATATTAGTGTGTATATTTTGTTTTGGTTGTTTTGTATGTGTAAGCACAGTGTGAGTAACGACGCTCCAAAGAAAAATTCCTCGTATGTGTCCTCATACCTGGCAAATAAAGCTGATTCTGATTCTGATTCTGATACCACAGGGGGGCCGTCAAGCAGTGGACTCCATCGATTTCCACCAGCAGCCATGGAGGACACATAGGTCCCATCAGTGGCGGGCATCAGTTCAAAGCCGTCTTGATACACAGGCCCAACCAAACATAGTCTGTGGGGACTGTCATACTGTACAGCTTAAATCTCTTTATAAAATGTTGATGTTTAATAACAGGATCAGACCTGTCATGATGAATCCAACTGCAGATTTAATATAATAACCTTGAGTTCAAGTTTATATTGCAAGTTCTCTGCTTCTATGTAACTCTAAATCAGTCAGTCAGACCATCTGATCACACAGGGTAGCCTATAGCAGAAGCAGCTGGAGGCTCTTTATCTCTTCTGCCGGAGAACACAGTCATCTGTCACAAATCCACAAGGACATCTTCTCCACTCAGACAGGTTGAGCTTGTTGCATCAATTTGAATTTGTGCATCTGCAGGTGGTGATGGCGCAGTGGATATGACACAAGCCTTTGGTGTGGGAGATCTGGGTTTGATTGCCACTGTGATACATCAAGCAATGTGTCCCTTAACCCCTAGTTGCTCCAGAAGCGTGCAACCTCTGATATATATAGCAATTGTAAGTCGCTTTGGATAAAAGTGTCAACATGTAATGTAATGCAATGCATCTGTTTTCAAAAAGATGGCACTTCTTGTCACATCACCATCTAAATGCATGACAGGTACAGTACAATGGCACTCAAATTCCAATACTCCATTGTATCCCAATCAACCAGTTAAGAATGAACATCATATGCTACAAGTCCACGATCAACAGCTTTTATTTAGGCAACAATTAGGTCGTGTGCATCCTTTAACTAGGGACATGCATCATCTCTGATTAATATCAAATGTTAAAAGAAGCAGCCATAAAGTGAGGTCCACCATAACACCTGGGATATTTTTTAAAGGAAAAAAGTGTGATATATAGGTTGCAACAGAGTGTTAATATTAACAGAACAAGTTGTAGGCTGTCTAGAAAGGGCTGCAGCAGTAGAAGCTGTAGTTTCAGCTAACCTACATACATAACAGTGTCATTATCACAGCCTGATCCACCGGAAAGACGACGCAAATGGGCTCTCTTCTCTAATGCATCCATCCTTGAACCAAGACCCCCTCCTCTCCAAAAATTAAGAGACTTTTCCCCAGTATAGGTATTGTTATGAAGGTTTCTGCGGCAAAAGATACTCACCTCTAGAAGACATGCCCGGTAGGTATAGAGACTCTATTTCTTTGCGGAGATTACCAGGAGGATATGCCCTGATGCAGCGTTGAAGGAGGGGAAAACACCGGGTTAGAACGTGATATTATCTAGGCCGACTTTAAGTTTGTGACTGTCATTTAATGGGACTGAACGCAAAGAAAGCATTCCGCCTGCGATTTGGCAGACGAGACTGGACTGCGCGATGGAGAGAGCACTTTCCAGCGACAGGGCGTGTCCTGGAACAGACAGCATCCTTCTTATTTTCCAACAACTTCAAGACCATATTTGAACATAATATTGCAAAATTACGGAGTTATAAATTACGTAATTCTTGAAAATCCTCGCCTGCAGGCAGCTGCATGCCGTCGGGTCGCCTAAACGTTTAAACGGCTAGCAATACTTTTTGTCTGGGATGACTGTGCTGTTCTGGACGTGGTAGTTGGGCTACAAAGTTGAAAGGCACTTTGTAGTAGTTATTTGTTATTTTTCATGTTTTCATTTAACCTTCTACCTTACAGACAATATTTGGCATTAGACTACGGAGGAGTCCTCACTTTTATCCTAAAGTAGTGACACTTAAAAGCAAGCATAACCTCCGCTCTATGCGGGAAAAACACTGCAATATCAGAGAAATAGCCTACATCCACGTGTGTTATTATGTGGGAGCATAATTGATTTTACAGCTCATCGGATATTTTCCATATAACATAGGTTATTGATTGGTTTTCGGAGTCCCATACTAGCTTTTATATTTAAAATATACTTATTGATTGTCGTTTCCAAGCTGAAACATTGACAATCGTCCCTGCTTGAATGTATTGTCGCTGTCTTAATTTGTATGCAATAGTTGTCAGTAGCCTAATTTTAAACCGGTGACTTGTATGCCTGCGCCCTCTGGTGGATTAAAACAGTAGCGTTTGGCGAAGGAAGTGCCACCGTGTCCAAAGTGAGCATACGTTACTTGGCGTTAAGTCTGTAGACGTCTTGTTTACAGTGGTTTTGCCAGGCCTGTGGCGACCTGTGGCCAACAACGTGTTGGTGTTTTATTGCTTACCTTTATTCTTTTGTTACAAGGGTCATTATATGAAACCTCCAATCTGGATCGAGGCGGTAACAACAGGAAGAAGAAGATAGAGGAATTCTCTAGGTCTTCTCGGGAGAAACTTGTCCAGTCGAAGAACAAAATGTTCTCCAAATTTACGTCAATTCTTCAGCACGCTGTGGAAGCGGTGAGGTCTTTTTTTTTTACCAACAGTCTATATTTATCCATTAGTTTGCTTTGGTGTATTGACTGCTTTGGTTGAAAGGGTCCTTTGGTGGCCCAGACATCATAATAACGTCAGCATTCGAGCTACGTTGCTAACTGGCGAGCTAAAAGATTAGCATAAGCTAATGTTAGCGTTTTGTGTTTGCCCTGTCAATTTGTTTGTTTTTGTAATCGATTATATAGCTATGTGTGGGTGTGTTTCTTTGTCTGGTTGTTTTATATAGCTAACTAACTAACATATTTCCTTATTGCCATATTCTTCACTACAGCAAGTCGTCTGTGGTTAATGTAGTTGGGCAAACTGAGCTAGCTAGCTAGTTAGCCGCGGATGATAGCCCCTAAAAGCTAAAGTAACGCCGTATTTAGCTAGCTAACGCTAGCTATGTATTGTGAGAAGTGGTGTCGAAACGGCTAAACCGCCGTGTTTTATGATGTGCGAAACGTTAAATCGTTAAACGTTAATAAAGTGACATTCTCTGTGTTATCTCGCACAGTTTTTTTTGAATCCTTATGTTATACTATAGCCAGCCAGCTAGCATTAAGCTAACTACCTAGAAACCAATACTAACCTGCTGAACAGTGTTTTCAAGCTGATTCACATTGTTAAGGGTTTCATACCATAGACGTTTGGCAGGTGACCCAGCACTTTTGATTCAGGCGTAATATTAGTTGTTAGTTGTTAACGTATTATTCCATTATTCTATGTTAGGTTGCTGGTGTATGATGATAAGATAATCTCAATGATTTCAATAGTGAAAGTGTAACCCCGTTATTTAACATGATAGTCATCTTGCAGTGGAACGTTACTATTTTAGCACTGAAAAGATTTTGAAATCTTAAATTATGCTAGAAGACATAACACATTTTCCTACAACAAACCAGTCTCAGCCCTTGTTTCAAAGATAATGGAATATATAAACATGTTGCTATGACAATTAGTGGTGTCTCTCTTGGCCACCAGTTTAAACAAATAATATGCTTATGTTTGCATTTTCTTCTTTTTCAGCTTGCCCCCTCGTTGCCCTTGCAGGAGGACTTTGTCTATCACTGGAAGGCCATTACACATTATTACATTGAGACCTCTGGTAAGAAAAGTCTGAATGGCACCAGTGTAAAGTTTGAGTACAGTAGCAGGAAACTAAGCTTGTACACAAGTTCATACAGAATTGTAACTGTATTACAGTTACATGTTCAGTGTATTCACTGTTAATACACTTATTGTCAATAATCTGTATTTTATGATTAGTGCACATTACAACTTACCTGATCCAACAGAGTTGCCTGAAACTGGCTTAAGTTAAAAGCAAGCAGAGGATCACATTTTTAAGCTTTATCCAACAAACTCCTTATTTTTTCTCAACTATGATAAATATGATAATACATTTGCTGTTGATCAACTCATTAATAACCAGCACTACTGTAAAATAAATACAGGCAGTAAAAATGGAATGTTTATGTAGAAATACAAATTTAAATGGCATAATTTAAAGCATGCTGGGAATGCCACTCTGGTTGAGTTTGCAATAGGCTCAACAACTCTGCCAAGACCAGAGCAGCTTCAGACTATGGATACTTCCTTAGTGTTTTCCTGTGGAATCTGCACGAGTAAACTCAAATGCTTCATGCCTGGGTCAGTTATGCAACCAGACCCAGGTGTAAAATGTATGGGGAAATTACATCTAAAATGGGTTTTGTGGTTAAACCCACTGTGAAGACCACTTCCAAATGAACTACTGTCCTCTAGTCTATGCATATTTTGGACCAGGAAAGTCTCCTTTTCTTATTCTTCACTTCAAACGAGCTTGCTACTTCTTTTCTGGTTCTGACATGCCTTTCCTCTGTTAGATGACAAAGCTCCAGTCACAGACACCAATATCCCATCCCACCTGGAACAGATGCTGGACATCCTGACCCAGGAGGAAGAGGAAAGGGAGTCTGGAGAGACAGGACCCTGCATGGAGTATCTCCTACATCATAAGATCCTGGAGACTCTCTACACCTTGGGCAAGGCAGATGTAAGGCAGTCATGCATTGGTAACTACATGAACTATACCTCCAGGAAAACATGCATATCACGAAATGGCGTCTTTTATAAAAGTGGAAAATCAGGCTGAAAATTAAGTGGGGCGGAGGGACACAACACTGAGCGTGCAATCCACTCACAAACGATGTGAATGCACAATTTGGTAGACTCTTAAGTTAATCTGCATTGAGCCACATTTCCACGGAGGGTGGGGATACATCAGTATTGTTATAAAATACATTCTAAGATATTATGTTTTTGTGATTTTTTTTTTTTTTTTTTTCCATCAGTGTCCTCCAGGGATGAAGCAGCAGGTGCTTACCTTCTACACAAAGCTGCTAGCACACATTCGTCAACCTCTCCTGCCACACATCAATGTCCACAGACCTGTACAGGTGAGAAGTAATGCGTCGGGATTTCAGTGTATTTTTGACAGTCGTCCTCAAAGTGGCCTACAGGTTATGTAACTTATTCGTAACTTGTTTTTCCTGTGTCTGTGACATTCCTCTTTCAGAAACTGATTCGTCTGTGTGGGGAAGTGCTGGCTGCTCCCACAGAAAATGAAGAGATTCAGTTCCTTTGTATAGTCTGTTCCAAACTGAAGCAGGACCCATACCTTGTTGACTTCTTCCTTGAGGTGAGTTGCTGTGAAACCAGGGAGAGAAAAAAAATTGAGCAGCAAATTCATAAATATTAATCAGTATATATTACTAGCAAAGGTCCTTGCAGGACTTCTGAGCATAGTCCAGAGAATATCTTTTTTTGTTTTGGATGTTTTTTGCAGAACAAGTCAAAGAGACTTGATACAAAGACTCCTGGAGGGACGGAGATGGTGAAGGACAATGTGTTGGCTCCAGACACTGGTCAGTCTTGGGCAGAGGAACAGGCTGAGCGCCCAGAGCAGCCTCAGGCTGCAGCTGCTGCCTCTACCTCTATTCCGAGCAGTAACCATAATAACGGCAACAATTACAATCTTGTCACGTCACTGCTTAACCTTACAAAGAGTCCTGTAAGTAATCCCCATGCGAGGAATTTTGGCTTGTATGTCATTTTCTTCATTTGACCTGAATGTTTGTATTCATGAGTTGTATGCATATCTTCCCTACTCAGGATGGCAGGATAGTGGTGAAGGCCTGTGAGGGCCTGATGCTGCTGGTCAGTTTACCAGAGCCTGCAGCTGCTAAGTGTTTAACTGAAAACACTGAGCTTTGTGAGCTCCTGACTGACAGGCTGGTCTCCTTTTATAAAGCCCTGCCACAGTCCATGGACCCCTTGGACATTGAGACAGTGGAGTCGGTCAACTGGGGGTACATTTCTTTCTAGTGTTTACTTTCTGTAACCACATATTTAATGTCTTGTCTTGCATTCATTTCAGTTGTGTCATCATGTGAAACTTTGATTTAATTTTAGCAGGTAGCCCATAAATAGCATTCTTTGTGTAATACTATTTCCAGTGAATAAAATGGTAGAGTTGCATCACCCCTTTTAATGTTTGAACCTTTTTTCTCAGTCTGGATGTGTATAACCTGAAGGAGGATGCAGCTGTTTTCACAGGGAAGAGGGCTCTCATCTCCTTCCTGTCCTGGCTAGATTACTGTGACCAACTCATCAAGGAGGCTCAGAAGGTCCTGAACCAATGCCGACTCACTGTTTTTATTATAACGTATTGTAGTCAGAATCGATACAGTAAAATAACTTGAAGTTGTTTTTGTGCCTGAAAGCCACAGAAGACTCAAGTATGTTTTTTGTTTTTCTTCACTGTCTTCCAGTCAGCAGCAGCAGTTATGGCAAAAGCTGTGAGAGAAAAATTCTTTGTGTCTGTTATGGAACCACAGCTTATGCAGACGTGAGTCACGCTTTGAATCAGCAATCAATTTTTTTGAAAGTCTTTGTCTTGTCAGCGTGTTATGTTTCATGACTGCTCATTAACACGTGGTGCGTTTGTGGGCGCACATAGGTCCGAGGTGGGGATCCTGACCTCCACTGCCCTGCTGAACAGGATCATCAGGCAGGTGACGTCGGAGGCTTTAATGCAGGAGATGATTTACTTCTTGCTGGGAGAGGAGAGGGAGCCAGAGACTCAAGCCACTATGGCTCAGAATCCACTCAGACACAGACTCATTGAGCACTGCGACCACCTGTCAGATGAGGTACCTGATCCTGCTAATGAAAGTACCTTTAACATAATTTTGTCTTTCTATTTCACCCTCTCGTTATCACATAATTGTGAATTATGTAATCATAATTTCTTCATTTAAAACAATTTAGGTGCATTTTGGAATTATATGCAGTAGTGCAAAATGTTTTGTATAAACTCTATGGTTTCTGTACAATTTCACTCTAACTCCTTTCCAAGAACATATTAACAGTGAAATAACGTAGGGTCCACATGACTCAATATCACGCTGACATGCCTCAGACACACCTTGAAGATCTTGAATTATGTAATCATAATTTCTTCATTTACTTGATACAGTATTCTGAGTTCCAATGACTCATATGATGAGCACATTGAATTTGAATTATTTGACAGAGCCATTGCACATTTTTTCATCACACAAAAGAGAGCTGAATCATCTCCTTGATGTTTGAAACAGCCACTGCCTACTTTCATGTCAGTGAGCAAATACTTGGCACTTTACTCTGGGTTTAAAGCGAGAGCTAAGCCTATTCCTCTTTCTGTGTCCCCAGATCAGCATCATGACGCTGAGGCTGTTTGAGCAGCTGATCCAGAAGCCCAACCAGCACATCCTCCACAGCTTATTGCTGCGTAGCCTGGAAGAGAGGAACTACCTGGAGAACAAACCACAGGAGGAGCGGGAGCCCCTGGAGAACGGGCAGCCCCATGATGCTGTGTAAGGGCCTGCCTTAAAATCCTGTCTGGAAAAGTCATCTGCTCAAACACACAACAGTGGAAATAAAGTGAATGCATATACTAGCTGTGTTTTTCAAATGTGCCACCAATTCAACTAAAATTGTCCTTATTTTTTGTTTCAATCATTTTAGGCCATAATTATCAGCCACTGATAACTTTTAAATGATCAGTTAATGCATAATGAGCAATAGCTTGCTAGTTTATTAATGTTTTACGTAAATGCAGTGTTACATGGCTTATTAGTGTTCATGCAAAGGTATTAAAACGCAAAACCAAAATACCAGGTTAACATGACATGATTGTTGTTTGTAGAGGGTGAGATGAGTTCACAGAAGAGCTGAAGAATGTCAGTGACGTTTGTATCTAGACCTACTGTAAACATACTTGCCAATACAGTAAACACATTAATTTTAACTTGCCGTGTCCAAGTCAAACTTCATCTCTTTGTAGACATTCATTCACTTTCCACATTATATACCAGAACTCAAAGGGGCCATGCAAGCCCTAAAATGCCATCCCATCATCCAAAACCCTACAGATTTCCCCCTTTTAACTAGACATAAGAATACTGGACTTTTCATACCAGAATAGGAAGTAGAACTTACTATTGCTTACATTGAGAAATGCATAAAACCTGTGAACATGTTTTGTTAGCGTCAGCAACTGATCAAAATCAGATTATGTTCTCATAAAAAGAAATACTTTTTAATGACCATGAACTTTTTTTTATTTTTTTTCCCAGAGACCTTGAGGAGGATCCACTGTTTGGTGATGACCTCTCACCAGACAGCCGGCTGTCTGGTTCTGATTGGCTCAGCTCCTCTCCCCCACAGAGTCCTGACCACTCAAAGTGTGATGGGAAGACAGAGGTCCACAAAATTGTCAACAGGTACACAGTCTGCTCCCAATACAACTTCAATCATGTGGAGTCTTTATTTTTTAACTGTTAATTTCTGTTGCCTGCAGTTTCCTGTGTTTGGTGCCGGATGAGGCGAAGTCATCTTATCATGTTGAAGGCACAGGCTATGACACCTACCTCAGAGATGCACACCGACAGGTAAGGCTCATTCTACAGCATTTAAGGCTTGAGAGACACTGGAATAAAAGCAAGCTGAACATTCTGGTTTAGTGTTTGTCCCCAGGTCTTTCGCCCTTTAACTAATTGCTGAAGCAAGTCCATGGATAAACCCTCTGTTCCAATATCCATACTATTTAGTATGCCAGAAAAAGATTTAGTATGTCCCAATACATATGTTAAATGCATTATGTCAGAAATACAAGGATGTCCACCTGCATCCGATTTTGATTTTGCAGTATGCAAGCCAGCGTGCTTTTCTGGCAATTCTGTCACATAACTCTTTATGCAACATATATGAGCAAGAAGGTCAAGGTGCAATCTTATGAAGAAGTAGTATGTCCCAATCGCATGCATACTGCATGCTACAGTACATACTATGTAATGGCAGCTACAGAACATACTTAAAGTAAAAAGAGAACGTATGCGATTTGGAACTCAAACTGTTGCTCATCAGTTTGTATGTGTGTCACTAGTAACAGAGATGCTAAGTGTAGATGAATTTTTCTCCTCAGTTCAGGGACTATTGTGGGGTCTGCCAGCGGTGGGACTGGAGGGGAAATCCAAAGCCGCTGGAGAAGTGTAACTTGGACAGCCCGTTCTTCGAGGGCCACTTCCTCAAGGTCCTCTTCGACAGGATGGGTCGCATCCTAGATCAGGTTGGTTTGATCCACCATATATCAGACCGTATGCTTTTGTGTAATAATAATGGAATGGAATATCTGTATGAAATATCTGTTGCATTGCTTAAGATCTTGTAGTCCACAAGTCTGAATAGCAAGACACCCACAGTAAAGGTGCCTGGAGCAAGTAGAGCAGGTAGCCAGCTGTTTATGGAGCACCACCTGAATCAAAATTCAACTGCCTTTTAGTTGATGGAAATAGATGCATAGATCTAAGAAATGGCAAGGTTTAGTGAGTTGAGTGCTAAAGTGGTTAATCCAGCCAGTAGCTTGACATACAACCAAATTCCAGTGAATAAATGATGCTTTCTGCATGCAAATCAACTCATGTTATTTACGGTCAAACCAAGTAAGAGCCATCATTTGTTTTTATTGAATAGTTTTTCTTTTTTTTTTTTGAAGGAGCGGATCAGTTTAAAACATTTTTCCCTCCGCTCTAATGTTCCCACGCTACCCAAAGTTATTTCTTGCTGCAAGAGAACACTGTTCACTGCAATGTTAGCGTAAATGAGGCCCACTAATGGAAAGTGGAGAGAAAAATAAGATGATGATGATGCAAATTAACTGCTGCGCTTTAATTGCTTTAATTATATAACAGGAAGCAAAAACAATGAGTTTTTGCCATAAACTCATTTGACAAATGACGTTAGATGAAAATTATGAGGATAACTAATGGATTCATGGGCTTCAAGTAGGAAATCAAATCTAACAGGGAGTGCTGTATTAAAGATTAAAAGCTGTTGTGAGACTGTTGATTATTCCTAGCCGTTCTCGGACACACGGGACATCTTCAGTTCCCTTTAATGGTTCTGATGTCCTCTCTGTCCTCCAGCCGTACGATGTCAACCTGCAGGTGACCGCTGTGCTGTCCAAGCTGTCTATGTTTCCACACCCCCACTTGCACGAGTACCTGCTGGACCCTTACATCAACCTGGCCCCTGGCTGCAGGTCTCTGTTCTCCGTCATTGTCCGGGTAAGACCGCCATCTGGATTTTAGTGGTTATCCTATCCATCATCGGTAGCAGACACCACCACTTCCAAAGCTCATAGTCGCTGTTATTTGGGTGCTCTGAGGTTTCTTGCTTGTCTGGATTTTTTTTGTTTTGTAGTATCTTAAATGGTTTGATATTGTATTTCTAAATGTTTGTAGCAACAAATAACCTGTATCTCATGCCAGTGGAGTACTGATTTCCAAGTGTGGCACCTTCACCCAGAGATGGAAGCAGTGCTGCAGTGTTTTGGTAACCTCTTGTGTGTGTTAGGTGGTGGGAGATCTCATGTTGAGGATTCAGCGCATTCCAGACTTCACACCCAAACTGCTGCTTGTGAGGAAGAGACTATTAGGTCTGGAACCAGAGGGCATCAAGTACGTACCGCCACACGGTTCTGTGTTCTTCACTTCTAAATTGACTTTTGGCATGCCCTTGAATTTTAAATTATTCTCACCTCTCTGTCTATTCTTGTTATAGCATCGACCACATGACTCTGCTGGAGGGAGTGATCGTACTGGAGGAGTTCTGCAAAGAGCTGGCAGCCATCGCCTTCGTCAAATACCACGCGGCAGCCGCCTCCTCACCGTAATCGTCCTGCTGTTCATCCATCTGCCTCAGCCAGGCAGACGTGTTGGGATTAAACTGGGCCTTTGGGGTGTGGTGGTACTGCTGTCACAGGATTGGCAATACAGTACCACTAACAGCCCATCCCTGCAAGGCAAGACTGTTAAAGCCCGCATGGACGGGTTCATGGCTCCCCCTCTTCTGGCCTCTCGGGCTCCACTATAAAAAAAAAAAGTCTTTGGTCTTGTTTTTGAGAAGGTCAGAGCACCAACACTGCCCAGCCAGCAGAGGAACAAGAGGAGGAGGATCAAGGTGGAGGAGCAGAGAGATGGGCACCGGACTTTTTGTCAGCCTCTGCCTTTACTCTCACTCCTTCCCCCTTTCTTTCTCACCAGCCAAATGATAACCCTGTAATTATTATCAAGGAAAAAAGATGTTTGTGTATTTATTTTCTGTCCCATTATCACCCATTTGTAAACGTCATTTGCCTTAGTGTGAAATCGCACCTTTCAGTTACAGAAGATTGTTTCCTAATGAAACATTTTTATCTTAACTCCTCACATGTTGTCTGTTTGAAGACAAGCCCCCACCCACCCACCTACCTTCAACCCCTATACGTACCTGTAGTTACATACACATTGTACTGTAGTATTTACGATACTGCACAACATATATTTTAAAGTCCTCTTATTTATTTGTTTGCTTTCAGGTGGCCTTTTTAACTAATGATCAAATTAATGAAACCAGTCAAAGTAGGGAACGACTTAGCAGATGTTAATTACTTTATTTGTTTTCCCCGTCTTTCCTAAGTTTGTCTTGAAATGTTTGTGCTCCTCAAAGCTCACCCAACAATCGCCGTCACCCAAAGACGTCACCATACATCACATTTTGCCAATGAAATGGTGAATTTTGCAAATGATGTGAATTTGCACACAGACCTCATTGCATTGCACTTGTTACATAATTCAAGTTTACGCATTCTTTTTTTTCATTGGTTGGCTTTTAGACCATGTCAAGTCGGCATTTGTGGAACGAGACGTGTGTTTGTTCCCTGGGACTCAGTGTTGCATTTCTCACACACACACACACACACACACACACCAGTGTTTATTTTGTCCACGGTGGTACTGTGGTGTTTTTTTTATAATATTTAGGATTTTCAATAATTAATGTATTCTATTAATGGGATGCAGAGGATCAGGCCTCTTGATTTTATTGAACAATGTCTTAAATGCATCATTAACGTAGTATTAGCTTGTGATCCCTAAAACTAAGCCATGTCTAATTGGTAGTGTACAGTACGGATGCAAGTCATGAACAGTTCAACCAAGTCGTAATTCGAACTGCTAGATTTTTATTTGAAATTATCCAGAAAAAAGTAAAAAAAAATAACTGCAACAAAAATAAATGATCCTCTGATTTTGTTTATCATCTCATAAAATTTATCTCGAGGTCCTTTGCAAGACTCCAGACCTCCAATTTGGAAAGCTTTGCCTAACGGTATCCAGGCTATCATGGGTTTTCATGAGGTGTTGTGTTGCGTTTACTAGCAGTATTACCTTTTCCTCCCTGTCTTGAATGGCGAGCTGCCGTGTATTGTTGGAACGGGTAGTTTGGTTGTATATTGCTTGGATATCGTGGGGGGGGGGTTGCTAACTTGGAAATCACCTCACGGATCAGTGATTGATTACTCGAGACTTTGACATGGTCGATATCAAGATGCTACTTAATGTAACTTTGGTTGTTGTTATGTTTCCAGGGTGAATGTTTCAGTGATAGGGGCGCGTGATTTACGATGAGTTGATGTGTGAGTGTTGTGATTTATTGCAGAGTCATTCTTTGAAGCCATGAGTCGCTGGTCTTTGGTTCTCTTTATTCTGGTCCCACCTTTATCCCATCACTCAAGCACCTAAGCTACATTATGCAACTGCTCGCGTGGAATCAGATTTGCACATCGTCTTTTCTCATCCTTGTTCATAATGTAAATATACACAACAAAAAGCTTTTTGGTTTTTTTCCAAATGTTTTCATAAACCAAAAAAAAAATAAGATGTATCAGGTGCAACATTTCTATTTTAATGGGAAACTTTTTAAATTTAAACTTGTCAAATCATGCACATTTCTTAATCAGCTATCTTTCCAACTTGTTCTGTATATTTGTATATTGTATGTGCACAATAGCAATAGACATATACTACCTGGTGTAAATGCATGCTTATACATTATTTTTCATTGTTGAAAGGCTTTCTGGCCATCACGATGGTTTAGCTGTCAGCACTTTGTTTGAAGACACTGACGGGGAGACATGATGCCTTACTTCACTGTGGATCTCTGACGACTCCTAGAATCGATGTGTGAGGGGTTTCTCCCTAACTACCGTTTGTTGTGATATAATTATGCTTATCTGTTGTTGCATTGCCTTTTGTTTGGTTTGTAAATGATGTAAAGGACTCAGTATAGTCATAATCTGATGCCAACTGATTTCATTGTCAGCTGAGACCGATCACTGTATAATGTTGCATTTCCTTGTTAATCGCTGCTTTCATGTCTTGTGAAATGGGACAAGTCTCATTCTTCTTTTATCTTAGTTAGGCCAGTCTGAGTTCTGTGATTGTGCAGTGCATCATTGAAACATTAAGGTAAGGTGCATGCTCACTCTTCCTGCCTCGCCAAGTTATTTTTTCTAAGTAATGCAGTCCTCGTTCTCTGAGGCATTGGCTCATTTATTCCTAGTCAGCGGTCTTCATTTCAACATTGCAGTTATGTAATCGGATTCATTCAGGACAATATGGTTTAACATGCTCCGTCCCAATTAAAAAAAAAAAAGTCCTTGTGGTCATTCTTTCAACGGTTCATTGTTTCACCATGTTTTTTTATTACAAAATGTCTGTACAACAAAACGAAAATACACGCAACCATTTTTCTTAATGACAAGGTGAAAACCACAAATTCTCTTCAACAATTGCCTTTTAAAATACTATTTCTGAAAAAACCACCAGATAATAGTGGGGGATTGAATGTCTTTAACCTGTAAATTCCTTCACAAACAAGCCTGCAGGATGACATGACAACATGTACAAGAACAGAACACCAAGCGTGAAAATGACCTCTCCTGCCAGTGAATAACTGAACAGCAGTCATCATGTGTCTGTCCAGTTCTCTTTGGCTTCAAGCCAGCATGCTCAGTCATCCTAATTCTGTAGAAATGAGTCAAAATCTCTGGGCACAGCAGAGGATTGTATGAAAGTCCAAAAGTCATGTGAGGTGGTCTGGATAGAAGTAAATCCTACATTTCTCTTGCCTAGCAATGATTTAGAAATCAGCCATGAAAAAGAGGCACTATGGTGCAGAAAGAAGGCTCTCAGTCTAATAACTCATTCTTAATGATTGCTGAGGTACACACTGAGATTGCATTCAGCTAGGGTCTAAAGTTGTAGTTCCAAGAAGTATATTAACATTTCTTTAAGCACCTGAAGTCACTTTTCCTTCATAAGAGATCCTTGTTGTTCGTACAAAAATATTTCTACTCATTACTGTTATAATACTACAGCGTTGAGACTGCGCTGAATAACTGACTGCTTGACAAAGAAACAAATGCTTTGATTGCAGCGTTGCAAGTGGAAACGTAGATATAGCGTCACATAATTAATGTTCAGGTTTTTAATCTGACAACCTGTTTGTTGGCATTTCTAAATAAGTGAACAAACTAGTCTTATCACTTTAAGGATTTTATCTGTGTCCAAGTTAAAAATGACAGAATTGTATTTAAGTGTGTTAACAGATGTAAATAATTACATCATATTAAAAGAAAGAGCTAAATGAAATGTCCATCCGATTAGTCAACAGGTTCCAAACTAACAAAGTGCCAGATCCTCACGCCAAACTGATGCTAAATGATGTCGGCAGCACTGAAACCTTCCCCGCTAAAGTAAAGATGTTAACAGTAAATCAGATCTTGTGTTTTACACGATGTGACCCAGATACTTGATCCTACAAATGTCCCAATCAAAATACGTAGAAAAACATCCAGCATTCCTTCTCCATCTTGTAGTGAAAACTCCCAACAGTATGACAGTATATCAACATTTGATGGTATATTAAATTAATTTGCAAATCATTTTATGTACATACAAAACCACTACGTAAAAAACAACTACATGCCGTTGCACAAACTAAACCAGGCTAAAAATACAAGTAAAAAAAAAACAAAAAAAAACAACTGTACATTTTCAAATGTCTCTTAAGTCAATAAGCGTCTCCCCGCCCATTTACAAACCCTAGATATGCGCGTGCACGCACACACGCGTTTGTGCACTAGTTGCTCACACTGGAACATTCAGACAAACAAATGTCTCTTTGGCTGGTGTGAAGCTGTGGCACCTTGCAGTGTGTGTGTGTGTGTGTACATGTAATTACACATTTTCAAACAACAAAAACACGCACGCACAAAAAAAAAAAAATACACCATCTAACGGCATAGAAAATAGGTTCCGATGATGGATGTCGTGATATATTTCCTATGCATTTGCGAATATATATATATTTATATACCAAAACATTGTATACTGTTAAGGGTCAGCCACACATATGCCCTTGATCGTGTGTATATATGTAATTTAAAGTCACATTCAGAAATGTAATGTGAAACGCTGTAGGAAGGCATCAATAAATAGAGATGTACGTTAGTCCGTCTGTCTGGGTCTGCCATGTCAAACAGCTCCAGCCGTCTGTCAGTCACTCTTTGAGTTCTGTGCTGCGTCTAGGTTGACCACCTGGAGCTCCGTCAGGTTACTGCTGCTGCCGCTCGACTGCTGGCCAATCACCATCTGGAACAAAACACGGCCACGTCAGGAGACGGTACAACAGACAGCCAATCGCAAGTCATCACATCACACAACCGCACACACCGCCCAGCGTCGATGGAAACCTTGCTACACTACATGCTGTTTGTCATGGAGTGCGTAAATGCTGTAATAGAGCTGATGTTTTCTGTAGGTCTGAAATCAGATTCTGTCAAGTGCAATTTCAACTTTAGAACAGATACATTTTTCACAAGAGTGCACCAAATATAACCTTAAAGGATTTTTCCATTAAATACGTATATATTCTAAACCCATTTACAGAAATAAATTGACTACATTTTTCTCCATTAACACTGGACATTAAAGTTTTGATTCCCATGCAGTGCTACGGTGGTGTTTCGTTAGGTCTACTGCATGTGCACTGTGCTGCTCCAGGTAAAACAAGCTGCCACCTGTGACAACCCTGCGGCTGCTGTGTGCCAGTGCTGTTAGGATGCATTAGTGTGGTAACGTGGCATGCTGGTTGCATAGGGAATATGAGAGTTTCACTTGTAAAATGCAGATCTTGCCGTACTGGGTGTAGCTGCACCGCAGAGACGGGGATCTGCACCGTGCCTTGAGGCGCTGTGAGAAACACCTGAGGGACGGCACCTGGGGGTGAGAGGAAGAAACGACAATAACATGGTTTTCCATCGGTAAACTCTAGCATTATGTTGATTTTAAATTAGGCTCAAATTACAAATTAATACACATCAAAAAGTGTGTGTTGGCTCACCTGAGTCTTGGCCCTGTGCGTGGGACACCTGCATGGTCGACGTTCCCTGGGAGAAGGCGTTGAGCACAGCCAGCCCCCCGTCAGTCATCCCCGGCGTGGAGGCGTACATCACTGTGTGCGGGCTGGGGTACATCATGTGACCCGCAACAGACGTTGGCACTGACGAGGTGACAATGGTTGCTGGGAGACTCACCGTCGCTGCATAGCGAGCAGGGGAGGAGAGAAAAGCAAATGTCACGCTGAGGGCAAGAGGTGTGTGCAAATGATGGCCAGCAGATGGGGCTTAACATCTATCTAAATCCAACCGCTAAACCCCCTTATGCAGTGTGTAGTAGCACAATAATCTGCTAATGCCGTCAGGCACAACGTGGGACAGCAACACACCAGAGGAGCCCATTCCCACTCACTGAGATGCTGTATATTAGCATTTTTTTGGCCATACTAAAATGCAGATTCTGATGTGAAAAGTGAAAATAAATGTCATCACTACATGCATTATGGATACTGCACTTGACATGTTCTGGTAACCCTTTTTGGCCATTTGGAGCTGGTTCACTATGAAAACCTACCAATTCTGATCCAGACAGGCCAACAGCGTCTTTCTTCAGAGGGGATTTGACCTACCGGTGGAGTTTGTGGAGGTGTGGCAGATGTCGAGGCTGCTGTCGCTGTTGGAGGTGGACTGGGTGCTGTGGTGTACCGTGATAGCCTGGAGCTGCTGGGAAACCCCTGCTCCTGGAGACACATACAGCCACTACAGTAAGACACCCAACATCCCACACAGGGAGTAGCGGTAGATGCAGTACGAGTATGGGGGCTGTAGCAGTGGGGGTGGCACATGGTAGCACTGGCAGTAGACGCATTTGCAGTACAATTAGCTCAGACAGAAGAAGTTGCCGTGGAGGTAAGCATTAGAAATCCCCATCATTAGTTGCATGATTATTAGCCATTGCAGCAGAGGTAGCATTAGCTTTATGATGATATGATTGAGATTAGTATTAGCAAGCAGAGTTGTGGCAGAGCAGGTCACCTGTGAGGGAGACAGCAGCAGGGAAGCGGAAGACAGCCTGCTGTCCCTGCTGTGACTGCGAGGCGGCAGCCAGGGTCTGACCATGCTGCCCCTGCAGGGCCAGGGAGTGCTGCTGCAGCTGGCTCAGAGGAATGGTGGGGGTGCCGGGGGGGAGAGGAGTGCCTGCTGGAGGGGCACAAACACACAGAGGGGGATCAGAAAGGAAAAGGAAAGGAAAGCTAGGAAAAGTGCTTAATTGTTCAAATGTACCCCGGTTTAGTTTTTAAAAAAGAAATAAATGTACTTATGCTTTAAAGCTATAGTGTGTAGTTTCTGTCGCCCCCATGAGGAATTCTAAGTAATGACAACAAAACTGTTGGCGTGTCCACATGATACAAGCCTTCCGCCCACCCGTTTCTGGACATAGCCATACTGAATAATTCAGAGAGAGTGAAAGTCTTAATTAGCTTTGTAGCCATTTGGCAATGGCTTGACCGTAACAGACGTTTATTAATATCAAAAAGTTACACACTAACATTTTAATGAAATGTTTCATAGTAGCTCAGTCCGTAGGGAGTTGGGTTGGGAACCGGAAGGTCGCTGGTTCAAGTCCCCGTACAGACCAAAGTAGTGTGGATAGGTAGCTGAGAGGTGCTCTCGAGCAAACAAGCTACTTAGCTACTAGTGGTCACAAACGCCCACACACAAGGTACCTTTAAGTTGGTCTTACATTAAACATAACATTAACATAAATTTAAAAAAGGTAAATGTTAAGTGACATATACTGTATGACTGTATCATAAGTGGGTTGCTGTAACATTGACATTTCAGTCTTTTCAAATGTTGCATGATTTGTTTCAATGTTGTTTTATCTAAGTTGTTTTCTTTAACAAATGGCAGATATTTCTCATTTCAGAACACAGACTCTGGAGTTACACCCTCACATTTGGTCCCAGGCTCCATAAACAGTTGCCGCAGCAGGGCGGGCAGGCCCTTTCAAGCTGTCAACTGAGGAGGTTTTAGTGTGGGAGGGTGTGTTGTTCCACCTGGCACTGCTGCTATGTGCCAGACAGGTGGTGAAGAGGAGAGAGGGACAGAGCTATAGAGGGAGGGGGAGGGTGGAAAAGAGCAAGGGTGACAGTGAAGGTTGTAGAAGGAGGAGAAAGATTGAGAAAGAGAAGGGGGCATTATGTATCTGTTTAGCTGCGGTGGAGCGCAGACAAAAACAACACACTGCAACAACTTGGTGATTCATTGTTGCAACACAGACTCTTATCGTCTACACGAGTCAGAGGCTGCTGCCCCATAGTCCCCACCGAGTTGGTGCAGTAGAGATCCCTTGGGTCACAAAGCTCCGGCTCCACAAAGTACGCCTCAATAATGATTTCAGCACAAACCACTGATCCGTGATTGAATATTCATGACTAATTATGGGCCGTGTTCATCCTCCCTTATTGCCCGGTCTATTGTGTCCCGCTCACCTAATTATTCCTGTCCCCAAGTGACAATGAAAGGCAGGGCCAGTCGCCAATAGACGTGGCTTTCCTGGAAACTGAAGGCTTTGTAAAACCTGAGGCCGCTGAGTGTTGACGAATATGAAGGGCTGTTGTGTGATGCAAACAGCTCGAAGAGAGAGAGAGAGAGAGAGAGAGGCACGACCGCTCTCGAGACGGCTGCGATCACGGCACGCTGCCTTTCAAATTCTAATCAGCTAATAAGCTAGACAACACAGTGACATTAACAAAACATGAAGGCCTGCGCAAGTGTCAATTCAATTCAATTCAATTCAATTCAATTCAATAGGATGAGGTTAAGACCAACAAACCATATAGAAAATAATTCAGAATTGTAACAGAGCTCTCATGTGGAGGTAGAGATACTATTGGTCTGGGCCCCGAACGGCAACACTTATGGCAACGAACAGAATACTCTGAGTATTGAAAAATGATTTCTTTCTATGCCAAATTTCGGTTCCAAAAGCGTCTGAGCGTAAGCCTATCTGTCCTCTCTGCATATTGACAGAGAGCGGCCCACCCACACACCCCCACCCACCCACACGGAGTAAACTTGAGCAAACTGTCAGCTCGGCAGACAGCGTTTGCTGTGATATATTAATGGAGAGGCGAAAGCGGTCGCGGTGACACTTCCTCTGAGACAAGCAGGCACAACAGTGGTTTCTACGCCCTGGTGAATGACTGACAGGCTGGGGTTGTAAGGCAAGGCAACTTTATTTCTACAGCACCTTTCAGCTACAAGGCAATTCAATTGTCGCACTGTTGCTTGCTCTGGAGGAAACTACTAGAACTGTTGGGTCCTTGTAAATTCTGGAGTGTAGTCTAGACCTACTCTATCTGGTCTAGACCTACTCTATCTGTAAAGTGTCTCGAGATAACTCTTGTTATGAATTGATACTATAAATAAAATTGAATTGAAATTGAATTACATTCCTTTGCACTTAAGTTAGTTCTCCATTAGTTCAATGTTGACAACAGGGCAGTCACCAAGATAACGGTTAAAGGTTTGTGTCATCAAGTAGTTTGCACTAAAAAGTCTTTGTTGTTTACATTCTAGTTAGTTCAACATGAGCCTGTACACTGTCATTTGTTTATTTATTTTATTATTTATAATATGTTCATGTTTAAAGTTGGGATCTGACTGGCGCACCCCAAGCCAAAAGCACAACCAGTTTTATTAATGTTACTCTGAGTGACCAGTGGTTCCAAAATGTTGATACCCATTTTGATTCACAATTAAGGTGTGGAATAAACGTTCATGTATTTGTGTTGATGTTGAAATGGTTTATAAGGAACCGGCATCGAAACTGAGGTATGAAAGTTGGCACCGAATCGGAAGATTTTGAACGATGCCCCACCCTAGGTAAAGACTCCCCTACATACCGGGCATGAAAGTGAAGCCCCCGGGCAGCTGCATGACTCCTGAGGCGCCGGTGGTCTTGAGGACGGTGCCGTTGGCACTGATGCTGCCGCTGGCCGAGACGGGCGCCAGGTAGTTGGTGATGGGAAACGAAGGTCCGCTGCTCACCTGCATGGTGGTGGAGGTGGTGGGTACGGTGCACTGGGCGCTGCTGGTGCTGCCTGGTAGGCTAGCTACCGTGAACGTGGGTTTCAGTGTATCCTGGGGGAGACAGCAGACACGGTGATTAGGAAGACAGGGGACGATCACTTGATGATTTAAATCAGTACTGGATTCTGTCATGGAAGAAGGGGTGTGTTGGGTCAGTGATTTCATATGTCCCTACCATAAACGTAGGTACTCGTAAGAAAGCTTTAAAAAAAAAAAACAATTGTGAAAATCAGCTACCGAGATATCCTGACTTTTTGCAGTTAGGGTCAAGCTCCAAAAACACGGTCCTACAAATCCCATGATGCAACTCTATGGTGTCTTTTGTGATGCCTGCTGTGACTGAAGAGTGCCAAAATCTTTCAATAAGAAACAATAAAACCCTATTTATCACAAGGGAATTTGTTGAGAAGCAGTTGCAGTACAAAGTGGCTGCAAATGCAAATAAACAGTAAAAAAAAAAAATAAAAAGGTGCAAAAACCTAAATGTACACAAAGCCAGAAATGTAAACAGTCAAAACAACTAATCTCCACATCTGCAGTTTGTAACACCGTCTGTTACAAACGTTAAGCCAAGTCAGAGATAACCCTGATGAAATCATCAGTTGCTAGACTAGTCCAACTGATAGTACGAGCTCTACTCTGTTAATTCCATTTATCCCAGTGACACAAAAGCAACATCAGAAGAGTTTCACATGAGAACACCTAAAACAACACCATTAATAGGGCTTTTCCTATTTAGGGAAGGAAGCTTTCATACTCTTACTACTTAATAGACAAAGGCCAAATGACATAACCAAGGTAGAGAAACTGGTAGAGGCTGGGACCCCTATAATTGCATCCATATGTAAAAATATTTGCAGTGCAGCGAGCGTTTCTCTCAACAATTTAATCCTTAAGTCTAAAAAGAACAAAAAGTTGCATTTCAGTTGGAGGAAAATATGTTGTCAGTTGTTATCATTGAATGTAAGAAGGTGACTCAACACACCAAATCCTACTAAAATGCTACTTCATCTAACTATGTGTGTGTGTGCGTGTGTGTGTGTGTGTAATATCTAGAGAACCATTTCATTTGGTGCACTTTGATCATGCAACACGTTCAATATAAATACATTTTTAAATACCAGCCGGGGGGGATGACGACCCTTCAAAGCTCTGCTGGACTGACTCGAGAAGGTCTTCACCTGTCTGTCTTCTGCGGTTTTAATTTTGTTTTTGTTTGGAGCGGCCACTCCCACACAGAAAAGTGATGAACTCATTTAAGTTTAAAAAAAAAAAAAAAAAAAGTCCTGCTCAGCTGGTCTGTAAGCAGAACTCCATTAACAAAAACAAGGAAATAACAACAAAGATCAATGTGGCTCTAATTTGGGCATATTTAGGCCTTTATTTTCACAGAACAGATAAAGACGAGAGAGAGAGAGAGAGAGAGAGAGAGAGAGAGAGAGAGAGAGAGAGAGAGAGAGAGAGAGAGACTGAACAAAGGGTTGGAGTTGAACCTGCGGCCGCTGCGTCGAGGAGTAAAACTCGCTATATGTGCTAGAGTCGGCCGATATAGGATTTTTAAGGCCGATACAGATAGAAATATTTGGTTATTTAAAAATCCGATAGACCACCAGACAGAAGCCTGAGTACTGGTTCTACAGGGGGTGCAGCTATGCCATGGCAGGTGTATTGCTGAAGACACAATGAAGTGAAGTGTCGACTGTAACGTTGTTTGGTTGAGCCGTTGTCGAGAAAGCAGCAATACCGGCGGCCAAGCAACCAACACGTTCTGCACTAGTAATACATAGAGAGAAGGGGATATACAAATTATACTTGAATACTTACAGCATTGTCCACCTAGCATCTATACCTGCTTATTCTGCAATAAGATCTGATCACTGCTCAATCCAAGTCTATTGAAAAAAAAAAAACATAATTTCTGCACTAATAGTTTGTTGAGTTACTATGACAACTAACTGACCATGTATCATGACATCTCTGTACAATGTGTAGAATCAGGCAGGTGAGATGCAAACAAACTTCAGAGCAATAGAGGTGAGACTACAGCAGTATCACAGCTAATGTGAATGTCACTGAACAGCAGAGCATGAAGGGTTTGTGAGTGGGCTGCATGACAAGAGAAGGGTAGGCGTTAGGCCGGGACTATAAAGCACATCTAAACCCACCATGTCTGTTTCTACGCACTTATACAAAGACTTTATCATTTAAAACTAATGATAGCAGTAACAGCAGAATGGGAGTAAGCCTACACATTAAAAAGTCATGTATGAGTTTGCATGTTCCTGTGGGTTCAATGTTCTTTGAGGGTTTGATGACAGACAGGCCTATTTTAAGGCTCGTCCACATGTGGCCAAAAAAATGCAGCTGTTTAAATTTGGAGAACACAACCGCTATCCTTTCTAGTCCTCGTATCCCATAATGCATTGCAAACTCTTCAGTCCCAGACTCTAGTGTAGCCAAGGACTGACTGACTGACTGTACTCTCTACTGTGTACCATCTTACACCAGATAACCCAGATGACGAGGTCAGGGTTATCTGGGCTTGAGCTTCGACTTAAAGCACTTAAGCAAAATGTTACAACTCGCCCTTTAAACCTCTGTACCATTGAATTTGGAAAACCAGTTTCCCATTCAGTCATATTTACAATTCAACTTCTAAAACTTGAAAACCATTAGTTTTTAACTCTGAGGCTAGACTAAATTATTTGTGCAGGCTCAGCCTAGACTCAAGTCCTCTGAAGGACAGACCTTTGCAGGCCTGGACTTTGGGAAGATGCAGCCTCAGAATTGTGACAAAGCTTTTGTGCCTTAGACGCAAAGCACTCGACACAGAGCGCAGCAGTATAACGAATGAGGTGAATGAAAAAGGCTTATTACATGGAAACACCACCACGTGTCACAACACGCAGGCTTACAATGAGCAAGCAAGTAAATGAGACGGGCTGCATTCGATAGGTTTACAATTCTGAATAAAGGGACATACATTATCAAGAACA
The DNA here is from genome assembly GCA_013375575.1 of Percina caprodes. Classification (NCBI taxonomy): domain Eukaryota; kingdom Metazoa; phylum Chordata; class Actinopteri; order Perciformes; family Percidae; genus Percina; species Percina caprodes. The sequence goes on from JABXJD010000023.1 coordinate 1,332,068, forward strand.
TAAACGTAGTGCAGATGCAGGCTCGGCCAGCCTCTCTTAGCAAAACACTATTGATTTTTATATGTGACCGATTACATGGGTGAGAGGTGGACAATCCAGAATGGACTCAACTGATAAGACCTTCCAACCACATACCACCATGTAAACTCTTCAGTGGAGCTACTGTAAGGATTGACTCCCAGTCTTCAGCCACATCTCAGTCTGCTTAAGTCTTAATATCAAAGATAGTCTGCTAGTGCGGCTCTACAAGGACTAAACAAAAGTTGTACTTTTATAAATTTGATGACAAAAAAACTAAAATCAGGGGATTAATCAAGGGTGTCGCTGTTAAGTTTCCTGGCCCTCATGGCTAAGCAGTTGTTGTCTTATACAAGCTGCTCTGTATCAACAAGAGTATAGAAAACCAAAACTACAAAGAGCTGAGCAGTTAGTTGTCTCATCTGCAGCTCAGATTCAGGCCCCGCTGAGGGGCTCTGACAGTCCAAGGTCCTTTACCTCTTTAGTTAAACAGCAGCTGGAAGGCCAACGAGGGAGGGCCTCACAGCGGACTCGTAGCTGTTCTGCCCTTTCAACCAAGAAGGAAAACTGACTAAAACAACAATCCGCATCCATTTACTGAATCAGGCCTGTCCTTCATCACAGAGTGATTGCTGACAAGCAGACTGTGACTCAGCTGTCAGCAGGTCTTCATTCTCCCAATTTTGGTTGAAGTAATTGTTTAATTAATGTCTAATAAAACTCAAGATAAAAGAAAATAACTCAATGTACACTGGTGTAGGGGTTAACATATATAACTCCTGACAACAGGTAAAAGAGGAAGAGGACCGCGATCACAAAGCAGAACCAAAATCAAGCCAAACAATAGAGACGGAGGACTTTGAGAGTGTTTGGATCATCACGGTGGTGTGGTAGCATGTAGCACTTAGCCACAGTAGCAGCAGAGTATGTACGTCTGTGGGCGGCAGGCGAAGCAGAGCCAGACCTGTGTGAGGGGTTCGGGGACAGAGGACAGGATAGGGGCTAGAGTACAAACAGCTGAGGGTACAGACAGCTGGCGGTAACCTTAGCACGTCGGAGGGGGAATTAACCCTTTCCAGGCCAGCTGAGGCAGCCGGAGGCTACGCGAAAAGACAGCCGCCATCTGACTCTTAGCAGTTCTCACCATTGGGGCCGTATGAGAACGACTGAATTCCTGTAACGGACGGAGATGCTGCACCAGAACACGACAACATGGCTGACTAAAAACGGACAAGGCCACTTTGTTCCAGTTTTTACATTAGGTGTGTGCTGTGAAAAAAAAGAAAAGAAAAAAAAAGGCATGTATACTATCACATTGGGGAAAAAGTACTACATTTTACATACTGTGAAATAATTTTTTAATTGAGAAATCGTTTTTGAATCGAATCTTGAGCTTAATAATCAATATTGAATCAAGACATATTCTGAATCATGCATCCCCATTTTCCATATTACACTGTTCCATGGAGAATTAAATGGCTGCTCTTGCTTTCCTGTCACAAGTCTACTCAGATCCAACCAGGACTGAGAGTTTTGCTTAAAATAAAAAGTGAAAAACAGATTAATCATCCAGGTTTGAACCTATGTGGTAATCTAAAAGGTCTCGTCAAACTGCCACTATCTCTGTGACCTACATAGCAAGCTTCCACTGACCTACTGCTTTGTTTGACCACCTCCAAGTGGACTCCTCCTGTTCAACTGGCCAGTCTATAAACAGCGCTGGCTTTTAGTTCAGAGTCAAGGCAGCGCATAGTAAACATAGGCCACAGTAGTGGAATCCATTCCTTCATAAAAGTAATTTCCTCCTGAAGTCCATGTCCTGCAATACAATCCTACACACCGATACATCATATCATCTCCATCACTAAAAGTTAGCCCCTTCACTGTAATATAGGAATATACTTGAAGTCTGATTAGTATATACACACACAACACAGAGCTGAAACCAGTTGGCAATTAGTCAACGGTTATTAATCTGCAGCTGTTTCGAGCATGAAAGCCATTTCAAAAGGCAAAAGTGCAAAACTTTACCTTCTTAATTGTGGAGGATTTGTGTTTTTTCTCTGCCTTGTTAAATGAAACTATATTTTGGAGTTTTGGTCAGACAAAACAAGCAATTTGAAGATGTCACCTTGGGTTCTGAGAGGCTGTGATGGATCTTTGTCACTTTGTTTTCAGACATTTTACCAAACATTGATTAAAAATTATTATAATGAATATAGTCTTTAGTTGCAGCCCTACAATATAACACCGTAATATATACAAATTATCTTTATACTTGTTGGATATTCTGACTAAATGATCGTAAAGCTTTGCATCAGCCTGAGAGGAAATGGTAAGGAGATGTTTTTCCTCAAAACCTGGCATAAATTTCTTTATATTGTATTGAGAATTCTCATTTTCAAATCAACCTAACTATATTGCTATCCTTGCTTTCAAAACAAACAAAAAAACATGGCATGGCAACAAATGGAGGGCTGGGTTGTCAGGAATAAGCAATGAATCCTCGGGACTCGAGTGCACAGCCACGGAGAGAACCCTCCATAACATGCCAAGTACTTTATTTATCAAGAGAAGGGCAATATTTTATCCAGCGACAGAGAGATATCATATACATCCTGCCCCTCTTATGAACAAATGAGACATCTTAATATAAAAAGGATCAGGAGATAAAATTCAATAAAAGCAAATCATGAGAAAAACCGGCAAGCTTATTTACACAAGAATTCTAGGGTTCTTTGGTTTTATTGTCTTCTCTTTAAAAGTCCTTTCAACACCCTGTTTTCCAGATTTTGGGCATTTGTAAGGGTTCTATATATGGTGCAAGAATAACAGCCTCCATTGCCCTTTCCCATTCACAGACATCATACGAAAGACCCCTTTTTGAAGTAACAGGAAAGGAGAGAGTAATTAAAAAGAGTAGGACACAAATGATACCCTGTTCATGAGGGATTAATCCTTCCAAATTGAAGGTGACAACTGGCAGACTCGTTCAGTGTTGGTTGGAGAGCCCATTGTGCAGTTTACTGGTGGCTGGCCCTCGTCTAATCTCCCATTTGCTGGCTCCCATCTCCCCCTCTGTCACACTGCCAGCAACATGGAATTTGCAGCTCCATTTGGGACTGCTAAAAAAGGCAAGGCAGCCCAAGTGGAGGAGGTGCAGCCAATGGCGGCTGACCTGTCCAGTTGCTTTCTGTAAAATAAGGGGATGGAAGGGGGAGGGGGGGAGGTTGACACATAACGTTGCTTTCCTCCACTCTAACACAGCCTGCTCTCACTGTCAGAATCCCTCCGACCGTACCGCCACCTCTCTCTACATACAGCCTGTTTAGGAGCAGCCTTGTGATAAGCGCGCATATCTGAGTAAATGAACTTTCCATTATCTCAGGGAATGTCTCTTGTCACCTACTTCAAGCCACTACTCTGCCCTTACAACAGCAATTAGACAAGAGAAAATGGTAAATACTTTATCTTTTCAGGTACTGTTGTCCATTTATGACTGCAAATTCATTATCAAATAAATTTAATTTCTCTGGGGAGACAACACACACACACACACACAACGCAGATCTGTCGCAGCAGGATGTCAAAAGAGCCACTAAGCACAAAAGGAGAAAAACATCATAAACATGTCAGCTGTTCGTCTGGACGTTTTGCTTGTGACGGTATACGATGTGATCTGTGCTAATGAGCAGAGCAACAAAAAGTCTTCACCAGGATTACAACAGCAATATGGCACTGACAGCCAGATCACAGGGGGAGAGAGAGAGAGAGAGAGAAAAAAAAGGGAGGAGGGGGAACACCAGAAGACTGTGATACTGAGAATTCTAAACTAAGATGGATCCTCTAAGCAAACATGAGTTGTGGGATTTGCAATCCCCTCCCAAAAATATCCCAAAAATCATAAAAAAACATCTGTATGATATTAAGAAGCAGCCAGAGAAGCCATAACAATCCAAAAGACCTGATGGGGAGTGCCACAATAATTACAACTATATACGCTCTTTGTGAAGTGTTTTTATGTAATATCTGGTGTAACCACCTTTCCCTCCACCTTTCTCATTTACCGCTACGTCAGACATTACACCTCCCATAATGTCTTCTACAGCCCTGAACTTGTTGCCTTCAGCTTTTGGTTTTACAAACTTAATGTGTGCTGCGAGAGCATTAGCAATAGAAAAGCCAGGGTTTTAAACTTAATGTCTTATTATCTTAGCCAATTCTACCTTTGGGTATTAATAAAGTTACCCTGAACTCAAACAATATGCTGATTCTTCCCTGTGTGACTGGTGAAAGTAGAGGCCAATTGATGTTTCCAGAATAAAGTCTGTGCTCTTCATTCTGATATATATCACTGCTAGATTATATCTAGCAAGTTTCCAGTTCCAGATTTGGGTTTTGGTGACCCAAGACTCAGCCTTTTCAATATTTAACTTTAACAAACAATCACACAAAACTGTCAACTATGAAAACAAGAAGATGTGGTGTGATACGAAGCATGACTTGGATGCTGTACGGCCCACTATATTAGCCTTATCATTTATTTCATAACTTATTTCAGTGAACAGTTTAGAAGAAATTGGACATTTCCAGAGCAGTGTTTTTCCACATTGAAATTCAGAAAGAAACTGTTGATCTGTTGGACAGCCTGTGTAAAATGACTTTGATTACTTGATTTTTCTTTTAATCCAGTAAGAGTAATATACGAAACAAACTTTTAGCATAATGTCTACTTCACTTCTAAGTCTTTCTTTGGTTCTCCAAATTGTCCTCCACTTCCCCCACCAGCCATTGCAAACTCAAACTCTGAACAGTTTAGACTAGCTTGGACTGTATGCATGACGAGCTTGGACTGTATGTATGACATACTACTCTTGATGGATAGTGTCCAGGCGCTGTAGAGGTGCACGCAGCATCTCTACTGCACAGAAACAATCCTTCGAAATTAAAGCCTCCGACTCCACCTGCCACGTCCTAAACAACGGCGGCAGTAATCCTGACATGGATCACATTATGAAAAGTGTGTCCCTCTGTGTGTAGTGTTCACAGGGCCCATGCTGGTCTCCCACACTCATAATTGCAGTGGGTGGCAGAGGTCACATCGTCACTACCAGCCACCTAAATAAGCTTCATATGAAAATGGAAAAATGTTTGCTTAAATATTTCTGTTGAGCCCGCTCATATCTACATCCATACCTCCCCTCTATATCACTAAATGAGTGGGGGTGGGGGGGGGGGGTAGAATCACAGGACTCCAAAGACAGCTGCAGCTTATAAGGAATGTGAGGGGCCTCAGCCAAGAAAGCAGGCAGGGAAACCATACCATATATGGCAACATAGGCAGAATCTAATTTTTATCAATGAGCAGAGGGGGCATACAGTAAGAGTGGCTTAACATGCAAAAGGTTGATCTCCCATCTTTGACGGTGTATGGTACGTGTTAGTTGGCGCCTTGTAAAAACAGCACGCAGGCAAACAGGCCTGGAAGTGTCTGTCTTCAAAGGGGCGTACTTAAGCCGTGTAAACAGCAGAGGGAATCTTGGCTTTCAGCATGTGAGTGCACCAAGGTGTGGACAGTGAAGTGTGTCTGCTGATGAATTTACCGCTTTGCTTTAACATCTCAAAGACCCGAGGTTTAAGGACGCTTGCAGTAATGTAGTGGGAAATACGGGGGTTGCAAACTGCAGCTTTTTCATTAGGGACGAGAAGAGCCAGCTAATGGTTATGAGGAGTAGAAATTCATCTTTTGTCATTTAATTCAACCTAAGTCAATCATGACCTTTTTTTTTTTTTAGGTTTGCAAGTTTAAAAAAACGGCACAAAATATTTGATGTTTCAATATTCTCAGAAATGTAAGTTTTATCCACGAACACAAGACAGCTCCATCACAAAATCAAAGATAAACACTTCCATGTAGCAGACTGCATGTTTCTCATCCTAACACAACCCAGACCTGCTGCGATTTCTCTGAGAGTGTTACGAGGCTTTCCTGGATGAGAGGTCAGAAAGGTAAAGTGTAGCCAGCTCCCTTTTGTGAGTAAGATCATTCTCTGCATCTTATATGGCTTTCCCTTATCATTAGATCCCTTAAAAAAAAAAAAAAAAAAGACTACTGAGACTTTTTGGTTTAATCAAAAAAAAGACTTGGTGCTCAGAACCAAGCCACAAGCCCCAAACAGAGGCTTCACATATAACAGGCAAAAGTTCAAAACTGTGTTTATGATAAGACAAAGATATTTTTCCACAGCTGATGTGAGTTTGATTTATTTACTCTCTTTGTGTGAGTATCGGCCCTTTTCTGGAGAGATTTCCCACTATAGCCATTAGTTACTCTCTTATGGTGCTTTATCAGTGTTTCTTTTTCTTTTTTTTTTATTTGCAATGCAATTTATGTTCCTATTGGAAAGCAGACAGTGAGTCACACAGACTAACTCGAGTACCATAGGGGAAATGGGCTGTGGGGAAAGGGACAGAAATAAGTGTATTTAATTTTGGGGAATCACAGCTACAGCCTCACAACAATCTTCCCAAAAGAGATATGAGTGTGTTCCTAATTTTTTGTCCTAACTGCCTAGAGGACCGGTCTAGACCTTTCCACTTTTTGATTCTAACCTTTATGTCGCCCATGCTCTCCGACTCAGACACCTGATAGGTGAGGTCTGTCTCCTCAAAGCCCGTGGCACTCATGCGCTGATCCGTGGAGGGGTCCGAGCGCGGCGGCGAATCCGGCGAGTTGAGGCATGTTTGGATCAGAGCTTTGCCCGTTTCACTTGTAATCATGGGTTGGAGTTTGCGGGTGGCAAAAGTGTAGACGTGACCCGTTTCACTGGCTACAAGCAGCAGAACCTGGGTTCCCGTCAGCGTGGAGAGTTCATAGGCCTGGGAAAGAGAAAAAAGAAAATGCAAGTATATGACAGAGATGGGAGGTTAGAAGTTAAACATCAGAAAGCTATAGTTCATTAAATTGGGGCTTGGATTACCTTTGTCTCATAGACAAAGTAATCTCTACTGGAAAGGGACTATAAAGAGATAAAGTGAACCTCTGGAAAAAAATAAATAAATACTCTAGCAAAGAAAATCTAAAAACACTCCTGTAGTGAACTCTGACGTATAGCACAAATGAAGCTAAAATAAGATGAGATAAGGCTCCCAAAATAGAGAGTGGGATATAGCTGAAAGACTGATTGTAGCTGGGGACTGGCTTGCATAGGCAGGGCAGTTGTAGTAACTCAGTCTTGACGAAGGACACGACGAATTATTATAACACCCAGAGGTAGAAGACTGTGAAACATGAGGACGCCATCACAGTCTGCTGCCTTGTCATTCACTATACAGCGTGCACACTCACACTCCCCAGTGTAAAATAAAAGCACAAAGAGATTCAATTTACACACACACACACACACACACACACACACACACTTTTTATCTAAATGAGTCATAAGCTATGTGGAGGATGCTTCTGGTGCTGTGAAGGCACCATGCCATTACTGTCACCTTGGTGAACACAGAACAGTTGGAGCTGGTTGATAGACGTGCCATTGTAAGCTGGAGCACAGGCGGAGGAGACAAATCACATTCAAATTAAAAAGGACTTTATTGAGCAGTTATAAAACCATGCACTCATCGCGGGTCTGCTCCATCATGCTCAAACACTGTTCATTATGGGCCCTATCAGTCAAGTCCTCTCTATGTGGGCACACACTCATTGTACAATTGTCTTTTGTGCGCAATAATATGATGACAGAGCACAGAAAGGCTAATAATGGCCAGCTACTGCTATAGTGACTCAATGCCACACAGCGCACTTTAAACCTTAATTACGTAGGTTTTTGATGCGGTGTGTATTGAAGAACGATGTTAAAAGGGAATCTCCGTTTGTACAATTTACCTTAGCGCCTGCTAATGCAGCATTAGAGAAGTAGGTAATGAACTACACAGCTCCAGTTGTCCTCTACCACCACCATCTCCCTTGATTAGTGCTACAGCAGCCACAGAGGGGTCTCTAACAACAGAGCCAGATGTTTGGCCAACGTCCAAAGCAGAATACGACTAATGTCACTTTACATGTGCTCGGTGGGAGCGCAAACTAGACCCAAACAATGTTAACCACACAAAGTTACCTTACTCTACATGAATATTGATAACATTAGCAGAGTGCAGGGGTCAACCCTGGCATTTAATTGGTTCCTCAATTAAATGGCAGTTCATCATAAGATTCCTAGACAAGCCTAAATATCAAAATAAAAAGGGAGGAAAAGATACAGTGGGGCTCGAAAATTTGGGCACCCCAGGTAAAAATTTGTATTAATGCGCATAAAGAAGCCAAGAAAAGATGGAAACATCTCCAAAAGGCATCAAATGACAGATTAGACATTTGTATAATATATGTCACAAAAAGTTAGATTTTATTTCCGTCATTTACACTTTCAAAATAACCAAAAACAGAAAAATGCCGTCTGCAAAGGTTTGGGCACCCTGCAGAGTTAATACCTTGTACTGCCCCCTTTGGCAGGTATCCCAGCTTGGAAACGCTTCTTGCAGCCAGCCAAGAGTCTTTCAATTCTTGTTTGAGGTATCTTTGCCCATTCTTCCTTCCAAAAGTCTTCCAGTTCTTTGAGATTTCTGGGCTGTCTGGCACTGCTCTTTTAAGGTATAGCCATAGATTTTCAATTATGTTGAGGTCGGGAGATAATGAAGGCCATGGCAAAACCTTCAGTTTACACCTCTTGATGTAAGCCACTGGTGTATTTTGAGATGTGTTTAGGATCACTATCCATTTGTAGAAGTCATCCTCTCTTTAACTTCAGCTTTTTCACAGATGGCATCAAGTTAGCGTCCAAAATTTGCTGAAATTTTATTGAATCCATTTTTCCTTCTACTCGTGTGCCACTGGCTGCAATACAACCCCAAAGCATGATTGATCCCCCCCCCATGCTTAACAGCTGGACAGAGGTTCTTTTCATTAAATTATATGCCGTTTCTCCAAACATACACTACCGTTCAAAAGTTTGGGGTCACATTGAAATGTCCTTATTTTTGAAGGAAAAGCACTGTACTTTTCAATGAAGATAACTTTAAACTAGTCTTAACTTTGAAGAAATACACTCTATACATTGCTAATGTGGTAAATGACTATTCTAGCTGCAAATGTCTGGTTTTTGGTGCAATATGTACATAGGTGTATAGAGGCCCATTTCCAGCAAATATCACTCCAGTGTTCTAATGGTACAATGTATTTGCTCATTGGCTCAGAAGGCTAATTGATGATTAGAAAACCCTTGTGCAATCATGTTCACACATCTGAAAACAGTTTAGGTCGTTACAGAAGCTACAAAACTGACCTTCCTTTGAGCAGATTGAGTTTCTGGAGCATCACATTTGTGGGGTCAATTAAACGCTCAAAATGGCCAGAAAAAGAGAACTTTCATCTGAAACTCGACAGTCTATTCTTGTCCTTAGAAATGAAGGCTATTCCATGCGAGACATTGCTAAGAAATTGAAGATTTCCTACAACGGTGTGTACTACTCCCTTCAGAGGACAGCACAAACAGGCTCTAACCAGAGTAGAAAAAGAAGTGGGAGGCCGCGTTGCACAACTGAGCAAGAAGATAAGTACATTAGAGTCTCTAGTTTGAGAAACAGACGCCTCACAGGTCCCCAACTGGCATCTTCATTAAATAGTACCCGCAAAACACCAGTGTCAACATGTACGGTGAAGAGGCGGCTGCGGGATTCTGGGCTTCAGGGCAGAGTGGCAAAGAAAAAGCCATATCTGAGACTGGCCAATAAAAGAAAAAGATTAAGATGGGCAAAAGAACACAGACATTGGACAGGAAGACTGGAAAAAAAGTGTTGTGGACGGATGAATCCAAGTTTGAGGTGTTTGGATCACAAAGAAGAACGTTTGTGAGACGCAGAACAAATGAAAAGATGCTAGAAGAATGCCTGACGCCATCTGTTAAGCATGGTGGAGGTAATATGATGGTCTGGGGTTGCTTTGGTGCTGGTAAGGTGGGAGATTTGTACAGGGTAAAAGGGATTCTGAATAAGGAAGGCTATCACTCCATTTTGCAACGCCATGCCATACCCAGTGGACAGCGCTTGATTGGAGCCAATTTCATCCTACAACAGGACAATGACCCTAAACACACCTCCAAATTGTGCAAGAACTATTTAGAGCAGAAGCAGGCAGCTGGTATTCTATCGGTAATGGAGTGGCCAGCGCAGTCACCAGATCTGATCCGGTTGGGGAAGAGTTCTAGCCCGATCCGGCAGCTCTCTTTACCCTGTCTCTCCTAGTTAGTCATGCTCTCCTAGTTAGTTATGCTCTCCCAGTTATGCTGTAACAGTTTTAGACTGCTGGGGGACTTCCTTTGACACACTGAGCTCCTCTCTCCTCTATCTTTTATCCTTCCATCTTTCCATTTGTGTGCATCCATATCCCAGAAATGCTTGTTACTAACCTAGCTCTGGGGAGTCATTCCCCGGAGTCCTTATGTTCTTTTCCCCCCAGCATGTTTTCTTGGATCAGGGAGGCTCCAAAACCATGGTAGCAGCTGTAGCCATGGTCCCGCTACACGTCCTGCGATGCCGTGTTCATCCTGCTACGTCCTGCTGTGCCTTGTAATGCCGCACAATTCCCTGCTAAGCCATGAACTACTACAAAGAACTACTACAAACTGTTATCTTTTCTGTGGCTGTTATTGCCACTCTTCATTCTAACCCCAACCGGTCGTCAGACACCGCCTACCAAGAGCCTGGGTCTGTCCGAGGTTTCGCCACTGTCGCACTGTTGCTTGCTCAGGAGGGAACTACTAGAACTGTTGGGTCCTTGTAAATTCTGGAGTATGGTCTTGACCTACTCTATCTGTAAAGTGTCTTGAGATAACTCCTGTTATGAATTGATACTATAAATAAAATTTAATTGAATTGAATCTAAACCCCATTGAGCTGTTGTGGGAGCAACTTAACCGTATGGTACGCAAGAAGTGCCCATCCAACCAATCCAACTTGTGGGAGCTGCTTCTGGAAGTGTGGGGTGCAATTTCTCCAGATTACCTCAACAAATTAACAGCTAGAATGCCAAAGGTCTGCAATGCTGTAATTGCTGCAAATGGAGGATTCTTTGACAAAAGCAAAGTTTGATGTAAAAAAAAAAAAATCTTATTTCAAATACAAATCATTATTTCTAACCTTGTCAATGTCTTGACTCTATTTTCTATTCATTTCACAACGTATGGTGGTGAATAAGTGTGACTTTTCAGAAAAACACAAAATTGTTTGGGTGACCCCAAACTTTTGAACGGTACCTTTGCTCACTGCGGCCAAAAAGTTATATTTTCACCTCATTGGACCACAGAATTTGTTCCCACAATGCATCAGGCTTGTCTATATGTTCATTTGCAAACTTCAAACGCTGATTTTTGTGGTGAGGACATAGAAGAGGTTTTCATCTGATGACTTCCATGAAGACCATCTTTGTACAAGTATATCTTTATAGTGGAATGGTGTACTACAACTCCAGTGTCTGCCAGGTCTTTCTGGATGGATCGTGCAGTCAAATGTGGGTTTTGACTTGCTTTTCTCACAATCCTGCGAGCTGTGCTGTCTGATATTTTTCTTGGTCTTCCAGATATTGTTTTAACTTCCACTGTTCCTGATGACGGCCATTTCTTAATTACATTCCGAACAGAAAATGTCGGCATCTGAAAACCCTTTGCTATCTTCTCATAGCCTTCTTCTGCTTTGTAAGCGTCATCTATTTTCAGTTTCCTAGACAACTGCTTAGAAGAAGCCATGGTGCTGATTGTTGGGGCAAGGTCAGGTGAGTCTGGGCATTTAAAACCTTAAGGTTGACATCACCTGGTCTTTCCAGACGATGATTGAGAACAATCCATGACACTGTCAGGTCTCAGCTTTCCAAAGGGGGCGGTGCATGCTAGAAACTCTGCAGAGTGCCCAAACTTTTGCAGACGCCATTTTTTTGTCTTCTTATTTTTAAAGTGTAAATGATGGAAATAAAATCTAAGTTTTTGTGACATATACGAATGTCTAATCGGTCATTTGATGCCTGTTGTGGATTTTCCCATCTTTTCTTGACTTCTTTATGCACATTAATAAAAAAAATGTTTACCCACTGTACAGTCATGGATGCAAACATGTCCATATGCAATTCAAAACAACATCCGCTGGTTTATGACCATAGATCACAGTAGAGCCGCTGCTCCTTCGCGTCGAAAGGAGCCAGTTGAGGTGGTTCGGGCATCTGGTCAGGATGCCTCCTGGGCGCCTCCCTAGGGAGGTGTTCCAGGCACGTCCAGCTGGGAGGAGGCCTTGGGGAAGACCCAGGACAAGGTGGAGAGATTATATCTCCAACCTGGCCTGGGAACGCCTCGGGATCCCCCAGTCAGAGCTGGTTGATGTAGCTCGGGAAAGGGAAGTTTGGGGTCCCCTACTGGAGCTGCTTCCCCCGCGACCCGACACCAGATAAGCGGTCGAAGATGGATGGATGGATCCGCTGGTTTATGTTGCGGGTGTTATCTTGGCAGTTAGACTACTAGTTTAAATCCCTTGAACAACTTCTGTTGTTGCAACGATGCAAAGTCAGAAAGTGTAGCTTTACAAAGACGCAAGTAGGCACTGTGGGCAGTGCTGAAACAATTAGTCAATTAGTTGACGGACAGAAAATGAAATTCAAACTATGTTTGAAGGTTGGCGGATCTATCCTTAGTCCTTCAGCTACATGTCCAAGTGTACCTGACAAGCAAGACACTGAACCCCAGGTTGCTCCCCGGACGCTGCATGTATAGCTGTCCAGTGCTCCTAATACACAGGTTTAAATGAACTAATAGAATTTCACTAGATTGTACTGTGTGTGTATGTGACAATTAAGAATTAAGTTTTATTCTTTTGATGGTAACTTTCATTATGGCTTAATCCTTCATTTTTTTACCAATTCATCATTAACAATATGAAATAATTAAAAAAAATGCCCATTGAAAGTTGCTGGAGCCAAGGCAGGGTCTTCAAATTGCTTGTTTTGTCCGACCAACTGAAATCCACGAAACCCAAAAACATAATTTAGTAAACTTGCACTTAATTTGTATTGTGCAAGTATTTACGTGCAAATGATCTAAAGCAGTAGAGCCCAAAAGTTTGGAACCACCTTCTCATTCAATGCGTTTTTATTTTCTTGACTATTTACATTGTAGATTATCACTGAAAGCATCAAAACTATGAATGAACACGTGGAATTATGTACTTAACAAAAAAGTGTGAGATAACTGAAAACATGTCTTATATTCTAGTTTCTTCAAAGTAGCCACCCTTTACTCTGATTACTGCTTTGCACACTCTTGGCATTCTCTTGATAAGCTTCAAGAGGTAGTCACCTGAAATGGTATTCCAACTGTCTTGAAGGAGTTCCCAGAGACGCTTAGCACTTGTTGGCTCTTTCGCCCTCACTCTGCGGTCCAGCTCACCCCTAACCATCTCAATTGGGTTCAGGTCCGGTGACTGTGGAGACGCAGCACTCTATCACTTTCCTTCTTGGTCAAATAGCCCTTACACAGCCTGGAGGTGTGTTTGGGGTCATTGTCCTGTTGAAAAATAAATGATGGTCCAACTAAACGCAAACCGGATGGGGTGGCATGCCGCTGCAGGATGCAGTGGTAGCCATGCTGATTCAGTATGCCTTCAATTTTGAATAAATCCCCAACATTGTCACCAGCAAAGCACCCCCACACCATCACACCTCCTCCTCCATGCTTCACGGTGGGAACCAGGCATGTAGAATCCATCCAGTCACCTTTTCTCCGTTGCGCAAAGACACGGCAGCTGGAACCAAAGATCTCAAACTTGGACTCAGACCAAAGCCCAGATTTCCACTTGTCTAATGTCCATTCCTTGTGTTTCTTGGCCCAAACAAATCTCTTCTGCTTGTTGCCTCTCCTTAGCAGTGGTTTTCCTAGCTGCCATTTACGGGGGCGGCTGTGGCAAGGTTGGTGGTTCAATCCCTGCATTCCCATGTTGAAGTGTCCTTGGGCAAGGCACTGAACCCAGAATTGCCCCCAATGCTGTGTCTTCGGAGTGTGAATGTGTGTGCATGTTTATCTGATGAGCAGGTGGCACCTTGTACGGCAGCCTCGGCCACAGTGTATGAATGGTGAATGTATCCTGTATGATGTAAAAGTGCTTTGAGTAGTCGTTAAGACTAGAAAAGCGCTATATAAATACAGCACATTCACTGACTGATTCACACAGTTTCCTCTTAACAGTTGTTCTAGAGATGTGTCTGCTGCTAGAACTGTGGTGTTCATCTGGTCTCTAATCTGAGCTGCTATTAACTTGCAATTTCTGAGGCTGGTGACTCAGATGAACTTATCCTCAGCAGCAGAGGTGACTCTTGGTCTTCCTACCTGGGGCGGTCCTCATGTGAGCCAGTTTCATTGTAGCGCTTGATGGTTTTTGCAACTGCACTTGGGGACACATTCAAAGTTTTTCCATTTTTCCTGATTGACTGAACGTCATTTCTTAAAATAATGATGGCCACTCGTTTCTCTTTGCTTAGCTGATTGGTTCTTGCCATAATATGAATTCTAACAGTTGTCCAATAGGGCTGTCGGCTGTGTATCAACCTGACTTCTGCACAACACAACTGATGGTCCTAACCCCATTAATAAGGCAAGAAATTCCACTAATTAACCCTGACAAGACACATCTGTGAAGTGAAAACTTTTTCAGGTGACTACCTCATGAAGCTCATTGAGAACACAAAGGGTTTGCAGCGCTATCAAAAAACAAAGGGTGGCTACTTTGAAGAAACTAGAATATAAGACATGTTTTCAGTTATTTCACACTTTTGTTAAGTACATAATTCCACATGTGTTCATTCATAGTTTTGATGCCTTCAGTGAAAATCTACAATATAAATAGTCATGAAAATAAAGAAAACACATTGAATGAGAAGGTGGTTCCAAACGTTTGGCCTGTACTGTATAAGAAGAGAACAAATGGGCCTATGCTTAGCACACCACATCTATCAAAATTAAATCTAGGCTCATCCTAAAGCCAGTTTGACACTAGTCTACTATGCATCTTCCCACTCCACCCACCTCTCAATTTCTGTGATGGCTGACATAGTGTAGGCATCATTTCAAAATAATTCTATCCACACAGTGTGTCAAATAGTGTTCATGTTGCCAAGAGCCTACATAAAAGACACCTCAGTTTCCACGACAACAGTCTGAAATACACAGAAAGATAAATACAGCAGAGTACAGAAAACAGGCACTTCAAAGTAACAAGAACAAACTCTTGCACTACAATAAAGCATTGTGTTTATTTAAAGGTCATAATGGAAAATGGCCATGTCTACAGCTAAACAACTGCTTTGCTTCTGCTCACCAGCTGACCTCTTCTCCAAATAATCAATTTAAGATGCCTTGATGCTACATTGCAATACTTAATCATGGCAGTAATCATGTGCTTGAGCTCCAGTGAAATTCTGGTACTAAGCTTGTAGACAGTAATGGAAGCAATTATGATTGATTACCATAGATCTTTCGTCTTTAATGTCAACTGCTTGTGTGTCAGACCCACCTAACAAAACTGAAACCAAGACAAGTCATCATTGGATAAGGCTAGATGCTTGTATAAAAATGTGTAGTGCCATGATGCATGCACAGACAGTCCCCAGCTTCTCTCTTCTGTTCCAGTGCCCTTTCTGATCCCTTTTCCCTAGGGGTTAAGTCAGCTGTTGGCACCTATACAGGCCCTCTGCTGCTCACCACCGCATGGCTGCCGCCTGCAAGCAAAGCCCTGCTTTACAGGGACAGAGGGAGCAGCCTGTGCACTGAGGGCTACTGATGGGAACTACTTCCAACAGTTCTAGGCCTGTCTGTGTATTACTGCCCAAATGAGTGTGTCAGTTTATCTGGAAATCTGTGTGCTTGTCAGGCCGTGTGTGTGTGTGTGTGTGTGTGTGTGTGTGTGTGTGTGTGTGTGTCATGGTCATAAATAGAATTGTCATTTGCTCAAGTCTATTTAAAGCCAAATGCCTGTCATGAATGTTCTGACTCCCTCACATCCAGTGAGTCAGTCTATGCCACAATTGTTTTGGTCTTTCATAAAGACATTAGGTATTAAACCTACTATAGGTCATACGTCTCTAAATATAATGTAATCCTACTATTAGGCTATAAGTACTTCCCCTATGATGTCATCATATATATAGCCTACAGCCTATTAAGCAACTCCATTGTTAATTCCATGAATTCACAGCACCACATATTATTTCTACAGGAGGCCTATGTCCAAACAACACTCAAAGTGACACACAAATCAAATTACCGTAGGCTAGTTGGATAAGCTACAAAGGCTATCACCTGACTTACCTTTTTCATAATACCAGTCTTCCTCTTGCTGAAAGTGGTGTACCGTCTCAACTTGTTGTCAATAAATTCCATCTTTATCTTTACTCGCCCACGTGTTTTCTTCCCTGGCTTTGCCCCGACGACCCCTCCGGGCACCATGCCGTAACCTCCGGGAGGTATTCCCACGTCCTGCCCCGTCACCGCAGCTTCCATCTCCCCTCTCTCCCGCTTCACCCCTCTCCTGCTGTCCCCGAGTGAACCCACTGGGTCATCATCATCTCCGGAGTCAGAGTCATTGTCCGAGCCGCTGCATATAGGAGCACTTTCTCTGTCCGGGTTGAACCTGGCTCCGTGAGGCAACACAACTCCCGCGTTTAGCCCCACCATGTTGCCCTGGACGGCGGTCTGTAGAGGAGTAACCCCAGTTCCGTTCCCCGGTCTGGCACCTCTCGGACCCCCTGGACCATTAGCCCCCAGCATCCCGACGGCGTCTCTTTGCCCCTGTCGCCCGGTAGCACCGGCACTCTCGCTGACCCCCGGTAAAGCTAGCCCTGCTCTGACCAACACGGGACGGCTCCCGCTGCCGACAAGCCCCGACCCGTGTCCTGTGTTACCTCTGCCTGAAGGTGACCCGTTTCCAGATGGTGCCGATCCAGCCCGGCTCGGTAACATTCTATTTACTGAACCGAGTCTCGAAACACATGCCAGAAGAGCTGGAGCGCGTTGTCTCGTAAATGGCTGATACAACGCATACACGCCTGGGCCACAAAATGTAAACAAACCAGACCAGTTGGAGGGTCCAGGAAATTACCGAGACAAACTTTCAAAAGTGATGCTGGCCCCAAGACCCTTCAACCACGGCTCGGTATGGTTCACCCTCCTCCTCTATTTCCAAAACTCTGAACACTTTCTCAAAAAGGAAAACGCGAAGAGCGCCCTCGATGTCGATCCGCCATGTCACGTAGTCCGCATTGTAAACCGGAAATAACGCTAGTGTCGGCCTGTTGACGTCTGAATGTTTATTTTTACTCCACCAATGCCGCAATATTAATCTTTTTGTGGTTTAGGGATACATAAAAACACCAAATGTTGTAACAGCGTTTACCACAGCGGAGTAATATTACAACCCAGGAACTACTTCCCTCCTTATAAAGAGATACAATGTTTCCTTATATGGTGCTGTCTCTCCTTATTTGGTGAGTCACAGCGTCGCCTATCGATTGGCTGAGGATTATCTGAGCAGCGCTGTCATTGGTCAACAAGTCATCTCATTGGAATAAATACCAAAATGGTTGCGCTACCAACAACGTCACCGTGGATAGGCAGAGGCACCAAAATAACAAAACATCCAACTTTTTATTCCCTACAGGTTGTACTGTCATACCACAAACCATGTTTTCCCATAGTTTATACTTAAAAATATATCTCAATGATCTTTACTGATCGAATAACTTGGAATGATTCTGTCAGAGGAATTGTTTTTGAGTATAGATATGCCTACAGTATTGTATTGAATTGCTGTTGGTGTTTAGATAAATTCTACTTAAGATCCTATTCAATTTTTTTTGCACTGTATGCATAATCTCTTTTTCCTAAAATATGGTGGACAACTCTCTTAGCACACACTTATTACCTTGCCTGTATCACACTAATGTTTTCAAGAATTGCAACACCACTGTTCACAGTGCTGGCAAGCTGCATAAGGTCTTTGAGTATTTGTAATTCACTGCAAAAGCATGCATCTTGCATTCAACATATTGCACTGCCAGGGAAATATCATAAACTTTCATACTTTTCACAATAGACCTTTTTCACAGCAGACATTATAGATTATAGCAGGGAAAGCATGGGTGTTACTCATAACATTAATGATGCCTCAGCTCTATTAAAGTTTTCTAGTAAGCCATAATACTGAGCCAGCATGCACCGTAGGCCTATATTCAGCTATCATTCATTTAATTATTAACACATTCTTTTCATACTGTAATAAAGGTTCATCACAGAAAAAATCTGTCATTGGTTGTTGGTGTCTATATCTGAAAGAGTCTGAAATGATGCAGTAAGCCCTACTCATCTGGTACTCCAGACAGGTTCAAACAAACGCCACTTCTTATGGTATTTCCAAATGGTTTCTCAACCAAGATAAGGGATTTTTATTGAAATGTAGCCTAAGGACTTTTACTACCATGAGTGCTCTTTGAGCTCAAATACACATGGGAAAAAAGTTGTCACAATATCACAAGTTTTGAATGAGTTGGACTAGAGTTGAACAGTAGTAAGTATGGACAATTTAACACACTGAATGACAAAAATACATCTAACATACCAACACTAATAACTTTATTATTAAATATCTACAGTGAACTGCTAAAAGTCGCCTGTGGGCACCATATCAAATTAAAATAATGCCATATTAAACATAGTTTCTAATCCAAGACAACATGGAATCATATGGGAATCCTCTTTTGCAGCTATAAAAGGACATGTTAGTGTTTTCCAACTCTAAACATAATTATATGGAGAAAAAATATTTGGCCAGCTTGTAGGATCAGGTTTAAAAAGATCTACAGGAGATATACACCGCTCTCTAGAGGTTATTAAGAGAACTTTTTGGATTAGCAGCAAAACAGAACATTATCTTGTATTTTCATGCAGCTGCAAGCAGGAGTTGTCATGAAAACTCATCAGATGGCTTACAAGTGGCAACATTTTGAATACATTACAGTAATAATAATTATTAACACTATTAATACATTCTACAAACAACTCACCAGGCTACCACAGTATCATATTTTATATTGTATTGTATTCCTGCATTGTATCTGCTGCACTATTTTATGCATTAGATTTTAATTAGACTACTTGACTGTAATTGTTGTGTAGATGACAATAACCTTTATTTAGATTAGAACTTTTCCATGATCCCACAGCTTTTTGGAAAATGCATAAAAGTGTTTCAGCAGCCAAATACCTAATTTAGAGTTTTCTTCTATAGGCTACATTAACAAGTAATAGTTTTTATAAATGGTTCCTGCATGCAACTGCATTAACACAGAAACTTAGACTTAAAGGCATGTTCAATGTGATTTATTAACCATCTATATAAAGAATAAATTATTTGAAAGCAAATTGTTATACCAAACTAAAAAGGAAGAATAAACCACACCTAAAAAGTGATATTTTGGAGACCATGAGCGATGTGGTTCTTGAAGACGTGCTGGTATTTTAAGTATTGACCACAACACATTGGGTAAAAACACTGAACCTTTTATTGACAGCAGCATGTATACTTTTGTATATATCTGTGATTACTGTGAACACTTGCTGAAGCAGATTAAAAAAGGAGGTCTAGGTGCGAGTGCCTAGCATTCATAAAAACAACATTACACTAAAAACAACGTATAAAAACAAGTTCATAAACAAAGGCCATTGCATTTG
Organism: Percina caprodes; assembly: GCA_013375575.1. Taxonomy (NCBI): domain Eukaryota; kingdom Metazoa; phylum Chordata; class Actinopteri; order Perciformes; family Percidae; genus Percina; species Percina caprodes. The sequence continues at coordinate 1,351,900 of JABXJD010000023.1, forward strand.
ATTAGATAATGTAAAAAAAAAAAAAAGAGGGAGGGAAAACAGTTAAGATAATCCTTCATTTACCAGGCACTTAAATGAGTACTGGTGACCAGCGGTCACTCCTTTGACCTCCTTTGTACTTTGTGTTAGCATTCTCAGCTGGTTACCAGACTGAACGCACATTGAGATGTTGAGATTCTCACACGGTAACAATGAAAACATAGCATCAGAGAAGTACCTTACTGTTATAAACATAGTTTTTAAAAAAAATACAGGACCTTCATCATAAATAAACAGGCACCTGCATGTCCTACTACACAACATGATAGAGATAAAGAGGGATATTCTTTTTAAGTGAAGTTAGTGCATGGCTTCTACATTATTTACACATTGCCTGCTGTGATGGTCCACTTTGCAGCATTACACAAAACAATTGGACCTGGAAGGAGAGACTGTGATTGGACCTCTGAAGAAATGATGTTTGAGGTTAAACACAGTGATAGGCTGCAGCATGCCTGCAACATGATAATGTTGACGTGGTAATAATGGGGGTTCTTTACCTATTGGTCGTGACCAATAAAAAGCACCTCAAAGTTAATACAAGAACAGAACACACTCATAAAAACGTACAAAGCCCACACTGGCGCAATCTCATCTATTCAATATATTTCATTGGCTATGATCTTTTTTTTTTTATGTTCCTGAAGTGTTACCATAACACCGATCGCTTATTCCACAAGTTTTCTCAAAACCCAAATCACAAGCATAACGAACGATGAACCTTCATGCAAATCCTATTCCACTTCTTCTTTGAATGTACATTGTAGCATGGGAACAGTTCAGACACACACACACACACACACACACACACACACACACACACACACACACACACACACACACACACACACACACACACACACACACACACACACACACACACACACACACACACACACACACACACACACACACACACACACACACACACACACACACACACACACACACACACACACACACACACACACACACACACACACACACTTTGGAGGATGTTGGTGTGTAGCTAGGCGCTTCCAACATGATTCAGGTGGCGGACCCATGATGCAGCTGATTGGATTTTAAATCCAAGCAGGCCAGTTGAAACGGTGTCACTCAACACACTCCAAAGTGGTTGAAGCTTCAATGCTCCACTGAAGTCACATTGTGTCCCACTTTCCCTTCAATATTCTTTCAGACTTGACAGAGCAGTCAACCTAAATTTCAGGGGCATTTCCTATGCTTCCGACCAATACTTCCTATTGATCTGAGCCAGTGAGAGCACTGTAACATACTACAAAGCAGTCGGAGGTTATGGCGAGTGTGTGTGTGGAGGGGTAGAGGCACTGAGGTTGTGAGACTCCGTGAAAACAAAGTGTCTCTGGGACAGAGCAGGCAGAGTCACAGTGGAACCACAGACAGGGACTCAGGGGGAGGGTCATCCATGCTGCGGCTAAGGCAAACGTAAATTCCGGGGACTGCTCATAAGAAGCAATTTATACAAATGTTGATTGCGATTCCACTGATGTAGCAAAGGAGTCTTATCCACACACCCACTGTTTGAAATGCATATAAAAAGTGTTTTCTCCTAAACCCTCTTCCCTGAAATGTGTGAGACTAATAATCCAGCATTCCTGTCTTTATTTTGGGGACAGGGGGTTGGTCAAAGTTCCCCTCTGATGTGGGGTTGTGGTCCTCTCAGACTTTACTGTCAGAGGGCAGCTCTCCCAGGGTGTGGACGATTTCAGTAAAGGAGGGGCGCTCTTTGAGGCTTAGTGCCCAGCAGCGGACCATGAGCTTGTAGATTTTGGTGGGGCATCCGTCTGGAACAGGCAGCTTCAGCTTCCCTGTCTGCAGACCTATAGGGGCAGAGGACCAGCAGAGGGCAGAGAGAGGGAGGTTAAACCAAATCACAAACATGGACGCACATGGCTGTTGACTGACTTTTTTTTTTTGAGATTGCAACATTTAATAGATATTTGTCCCAGGAGAACTGATTACATACCCTCTATATATACACACACCTCTCTGATGCACATCTAACTGAACATTCAAACAAACACAATGACCAATAGTTTCAATTAGTCAGGAAAGACCTTGTCATCTTGGTCTTTTTGTGTGCTGAATCAGAACCTAGACAAAAAAATAAGCAACTGAGGTCGCCTGGGTAGCTCACCTGGTGGAGCGTGCGCCTATCCTGGAAATCCAGACCCAAATCTGAAAGGATTAAGGGTCTGGCCTTGGGTAATGAAAGTTGCCCATCTCGAGGGGCGGCACCAAGCGTGCGATTGAAAATCTCACTGCATGCAGTTGGACGTATCAAGAGCCCAATACGCTTAGCTACCAGTGGAGCTAACTGGTAGATTAAACTGTCTTCATCTGTTTAGCTCGCCTCTGGCCCGCCTACATCAGATACACCGATGTGATTGGTGCAGCTCGCCTCTGACCCGCCTACATCAGATACACCGATGTGATTGGTGCAGCTCGGGTACATGGGTATAGTTAAGGAGCAGCATTATTTGATGCCAGAGTAACTCGCTGAGCAAATTCAAATTGTGCTCTCGCAAGGACTCATGCACTCAGGCTCAGTCCTCGCGGCAGCGGCTGCAGGTTTAATTCCAACCTGCAGCCCTTTGCTGCATGTCATTTGCCCTCTCTCTACCCTTTCATGTCTAAGCTGCCAGATCAACTAAAGACCTAAAATGCCAAAAAATAATGTTAAAAAAGTAAAATATATAGCAACTGAAGCATCATACTGACCTTCCAGCACCTCATCATCACTGAGTTTGGTATATGGCATTTCCCCGTGACTGAACACTTCCCACATCAACACTCCAAAGGCCCACACGTCAGACTTGGTGGACTGGTCGTCTTCAAACACAGACTCTGCTGGGAGCCAGCGCAGCGGGATCCATGCCTGTCTGTAGTGGTAGTACTCACTACGTACAGGTACACAAGAGAAATGACAAGGAGATTGAAACAACACAAATTAGCCAGATGAACAGATGTCTCAGAGTTTTAATCATGCCATTTAATGTAGTTGATGATTTAAGTGGCTGATTATTAAATCTAACAGACCTGTTGTAGACGTCCTTGCTGAGGCTGAGTGACGACACTTTAATGCGCCTCTGACTGTTGATCAGGCAGTTTCGGGCGGCCAGGTCTTTGTGAACAAAGCGGTGATTGGACAGGTGCTCCATCCCATGAGCCACCTGGGCACAGATGGAAACCTGAAGGGGAGCAGAAATAGACAGAACAAGAAAAACTGTCAAGGTGAAGTGACTTTGGGAATACATCTACAAGAAGCAGGAATTACCAAGAGTTTCCTTGGATGCATCAGTTAATAAGAAATAGTTTAACATTTTGTAAAAACCTTTCCAGTGACTAAAGGACAGAACTACTGGCCAGCTGGGACATTCACATGCTGCCTCCCCTCTCCCCTATACCATCAACTGACACTGCTTGTTGCTGATTGGCTGGAACAGTGGCTCATGCACTCCTTTCTGTTTGTTTTCAGCAGAGATGGGAAGCAATGAAGTACAAATACTTCATTACTGTACTCGAGTAGATTTTTCAGATATTTTTACTTTACTATTTATTTCTTTGGCCACTTTTTACTTTTACTCCTTACATTTTAACACGAATATCGGTACTTTCTACTCCTTACATTTTTGCAAAACTGGCTCGTTACTTTAGTTTTGTACAAAAGGTCGTCTATCAGGTGTGACTGTGAGTGCATGTTGGAGAATAGCGCGGACACGCGCCTCACACCGCGAACGGGCACGTACGCCACACGGAGAAGAAAGGGAGAGAAAAAGAAACTAGCTGTCTGGAGGATAATCAGTTGAGATTGTGTGTGTGCGTCCTTGAGAACTGTAAGTCGTATAACTTACAATATGTTGTCAGTTCATTTTATTGGTCTATAGTTCTGGCAAAGTTAAAGTTATCTAGTGATTTTGTTCTGTGTGTTCTTCACCCGTTACCTAGGTTACACCTGGCTGTTGAGTCATAATGGGGATTGTTGTACATCCTTGCTCATGTTTGTATTTTAGGTGCATTATGTACATGCAACAGTTACACTGCATTAAGATAATGGAATTAATAGTGGGTTTATTGTTTTTACTAACATATGATTCCTTTGCATTGTGTATGGTAGCCTTTACAATGTTATTTCTTTTATTACCACACACACACATTTGATCTAATTGGATGGTAATATACATCTTCTACAATTGAAATCATATCTTGCTACTTGGTCAGAATCTTATTAACCTGGAGTCTCTGTCACAGTAAACAGGCGATATGTTTTAGGCCTGTTGGCAGACAGCCATTTAAAATGTAGGCAAAGACATATAAAGAGCCTTTTCTCCATGTCCACTGTAGTTTCTCAGCTGGCTCTCTAGTAACATCTGTCTGGTCCAGGTAGCTTTGTCATTTGCAAGGCTACTTTTACTTTTATACTTTAAGTACATTTCCAAGCCTCTACTTTGTTACTTTTACTTGAGTAAAGAAGTTAAATCAGTACTTCTACCAGAGTATTTTTTAACACAAGTATTTGTACTTCTACTTGAGTACGGGAAGTGAGTACTTTTGCCATCTCTGGTTTTCAGGGCTGTGTATTAACACCAGATTTTTTTTCAGCGCACACAGAAAGTAGAGAGCTAGGTGACAATTTTGACAAAAAGTGTATTGGAATAACATCACTTACTATACCTTTAAAAAAGAAGCTGTAAGGTGTTAATTAGTGAACTTTAGAGGTGCTGGAAGGTGGATTTCTTAACCTTTTGCCAGAGCCAGGTTAGCTGTTTCGCCATGTTTAGTCCTTGTGCTAAGCTATGCTAATGGTCTCCTGGCTGCAGACAGTGGTACTGATCCTATTAAACCCTCGACAAGAATTTTTTTCAAAATGCCTAAAAAGGAAGATGATCTTGCAAGGAAAAGCCCAACTTTTACAAAAACATCAACAACCTTAATTTGCTTTGTGTGCAGGATGCTGTGAGCTGTCGGTCATGGTACAACGGTCCACACTTACTTTGGTCTTGGTGCTGATAGGCTGAGATTTGACCTTGTCATCTTTGCTTTTGGAAATTCTCAGGAACTGCTTCAGGTCTCCCTGGTATGATGAAAGCAAAAAGAGCGCATTAGAGCAAGTAAAATTATTTGAATTCTTCTGTGCGTGTGTGTTTCTATTTCCGCGTGCTTACCAGGTCATAGTACTCTAGGATCATGTAGTGGGGCTCTGCCTCCCTACACAGGCCCAACAGGCGGACAACGTTGGGGTGGCTGAGCTTGGCGAACATTTCAGCTTCACGGCGGAAGTCGAGCTGGAGCTGTTCATCTCTGGTCTGCAGGCTCTTCACCAACACCACCATCTCCTCCTCGCTCTCCTCGATACCCTTAGCTTTGCAGAGCAGCACCTCACCAAACTCCCCTTTGCCTGAATAGACATTCACACACCACAGAGCAAATGGCAGAGCACATGCTCAAAAATCAATGTCACACATCTGGATTTATTAAGTGAAAGAACTGTTATGTTACAGCTTTAAGATCAAGTCACTTCTGGCAATGAACACAAAAGAGAATGATATGAATCAGTCTACCTAAAGTAGTGATAGTTTGTAGGTTTGCTCGAGGAAAGTGGAGCTTATCGTTGTTGACGTGGCTGTGGCGTTTCTCGGTTGTTGCCATGGTACCCATGTTGGTGAGTGCCACCTCTTCCTGGATCTCAGCGGTGGTGTGGCCATTTTGTTGAACAGCCCCTCCTGATGAACACAACACACAGGGTCAAAGGTCATAGACATTGTGCATATCTTAATGGGCATGTGTCAAAGAGAAATTTAACAAAACACATGTTGGCATTAACTATGGCACAAACAGACTGTTTTGAAATGACACATGATTTTATATTATGCTTTTTTGCAGTTAGTAGTTGTGCTGTTCAAAAAGTTTTTTTAAAAAGAATCCAGAAAGTATTTCTTGAGTTCTAAGATGTTTTTCAAAACCTGTTTCACCATATTAGTTTTTGTTTTTTTCCCCAGCATTGAGCAGCTGCTCCAACTTCCGCTCTCTGTGTTTTTTTTTTTCCTCCAACGTCGCCTTCCAGGCAGCTAACCCTAAACATAACCATTGCTGCACTGCCTGGAAGGAGATGTTGGGGGCAAAAAAACCCATATTGCATATTGACTGTTGAGTATACTTCACTTTTTCACAAACAGAATCTGCCCAGAGTTAGTGTCTACTGCGTAATTAGAACACCGCTACAGTCTCATCAAATTGATCAGAACTGGTGGCATTTTACATGTTAAATGTAATACCCAGGATAAACACAAGATGGCAGCAAATATCCTAAACCTTTCTACAACACTAGCGGACCATGAAATTGAGGGAATATCAACTACTGGCATCACCTTCCTGGCTGATTTTTACAACTGCCTAACCACCAATCATAAACATTTTTCTCCACCACACAGTTATACCGTTGAGACACTCCATCTCCGGCTCCTCTCCGTCCTGGCCTTTCTGCAGTCTTTTGTTGTGGCGTCTCTTTTTGCAGTAGAACATGAGTCCCAGCACTACGATGATATAAGCCACGGCTGCTCCCACTGACAGACCAATGGTTTGGATCATCTTGTAGGGAGCCTTGTCCCCATCTTCGTCAAAGAAATGGATTGGTTTCTCTGTTGGAGACAGGCAGCAACTATGGTCAGCTGGAAGTGCTCTGAAAAAGTACTGGATATGTTATCTTTAACACATCCAAGTCTGAAATTAACATCACATAGTGTGCTACATCTTTCAGCACATTTTGTGGTTTTAGCATCATAAAAGGGTATGCAAATGTATTTAGCCTAGATGCAAATATGTAAACCACTTTGAATAACGTGTGGTTTACGGTTTAAAAAATCCACTTCTTGTGATGTGCAAAGTTAAACCCATGCAACAACTATTAGGAATCTGCCACAAAACTAATCTACACAAGAAAATGGTAAGTTTTATAGATTAAAGGTATTTGCATTGTACCTAACCACAGTGCATAATACTATTTCACAACATAGAGTCACTTCATCCAACAAGTTATTTGCTAACACGTTATAATAATGGTACATCAATTACCATGAATTCATGCATGAAAAAGCAGGAATTCATTCATGTAGTACTTAATGAACTATCAGTAAAGTACATCAATTTAATAATTTATCATGCATGACTTAATGCAGGAACTCAGAAATAATGATTTGATGATGATTAACTTAGTTGATGGATTAATGAACGTATATATTATTCTATCAATTAAGTTATTTCACCAATCATTATGTGAGTTATTAATGCTGCTCATGTCTTCTTCATTGGTAAATCTATAGTTAAAGTGACGTGAAGCTAAAAAACAGAATATTAGTGTTGTAATGATTAACTAAACATTACTTCTTCATTACCCTATCATGTTTGTGCCCCTTCAAATAAAGTGCTGACCTAGTCCATCTTTTATACTTATTTATTTATTCTTAAAGATCCTTTTTTGGCATTTTAGGCCTTTATTTGAGAGTACAGCTTAGAAATGTAAGGGGTGAGAGAGGGGGAACATGCAGCAAAGGGCCGCTGGTCAGAATTGACTGAGCCTCTGTACATGGGGCGCACGATCTACCAGGTGTGCTACCCAGGCGCCCCACCTGGTCCATCTTGAACATTGATAAATAACATGATTAATGGCAGCATAAAATTAAATGTATTAAAAATTAAAGGAGTGGCTTTGCAAAATGATGCCAAAGTACACAAAATACAGTATACCGCAGCTGTATTTTAAGAGTTGCTTTTATAACAACATAAGGCACTTAAACACTATGGCTTAAGAACAATTCTCCCTAAGTAGGATATTTATGAATTGGGGGCCTTTTTGGTGCTGATGATTTTCCTTTGGGGCTGGAAAAAACCTTTTTGGGTGGGGCACCAAAAATTCCTCTATGCAGGAAAAACCTTGGAGATACTACACACTATTCTTTTTTTAAGATTCTTTTTTTGGGCATTTAGGCCTTTACTTCCATAGGACAGATTAAGACATGAAGGGGGGAGAGAGGGGCAATGACATGCAGCAAAGGGCTGCTGTGTCAAGGAATAAACCTCTAAATATGTGCGCCTGCTCTACCAACTGAGCTAACCCGGCACAAGGAGATATTATTCATTCTTGTACATTACTGATAGTTCATGAAGTACTACTTGAATGAATTCTTGCTTTTTCATGCACAAATTCATGCATGAATTCATGTACCATTATTAAAAAGTGTTATGTTTCTGAGTTGCCCTGTTACCATGGTTACCAGTCTGGCTTTGTTGGGCAGTGCTGTCACGCTGACCCTGACTAGCTACGGCAAACATTTTAAATTCAATTGTCTCCCACTTTGAACTTATCCGGAACACCATCCAGCTACTTTGGGAAAAAATGAGTTGATATGAGACACTAATGGATGTGTGTGACTGTATTTTTCAGCTTGAGTAAGCACACAAGGAGCCACAGAGTGTGAAGCGTTATTAGATCTAACATCTGCCCAATGCCATCACCCCAGTGACAGCAGTGGCGCCAAAGATGTGGCTGTGATTATTAACTTGTCCAGATGGATGACAGGCAGAGGGTGTAGGCTAAATTAAGGCCTTCATCCTTTACTTGTGATCGTGGCTTACGCCCCTTGTGTGCACCTTTGTTTCTGATAAAGGACGCTTGCGTGTTTGTGTGGCCATGTGTGTTAAACTCACCCACTACATACAGCTGAGCCACACGGTCTTTGATGCTGCAACTGTTTCCGGCCACACATGTGTATCTGCCCGTGTCATCTGTAGTAACATCTGTAATCACCAAGGAGCCATTGGGCATCTTCTGGAACCTGGAAGAAAGAAGGGACGGAACAGATGAAGGTGGAGGTCTTTCACAACAAAGACCAGTACACATGCAGTTATTCTTATTCTATCCAGGGTTTTTTTGTTTGGTAGTGTCTCATGGTGAATTCAGCAAACCCTCCTAACTGCACAAACGTGTCATTCATTGTTTGTTTCAACCTGTTCATGAGCAGATTGCTGTGTGTGAGATTAGATAATTAGCATAATCAACACCCCTAAAATTGCTACATAAGGCATAATAAAACTGCAATCATTCCTGTTTGGAACCTTTAATGACATATTTTAATCCTAATCCAAGATGGTTGAGCAGTCTGGCTATTACTAGACCAAACTCAATTTTTTAAGATTGAACATTAGTCTGGGGAGTCTGCTCTGTATTTGCTCTGCATCAGAGGCGAGATCAACAGACATGGTTCAAATGACTCCGTACACAATTGGATAGTCCTTCAACCAATCAGCCCAACAATCCGGGCGACGTAACAACAGCGCCATCAACGGGTTTCTGCGCTTTGGTGGCCTTGTGGAACTACATGATGTTTAACGTGTTAACAATTGCGCGCCAGGTGGATAAGCCAGTTTGTGATTGGTTCCCGCAAAATTGTAATGAAGGCAGGATAGATAAATGTACAGGTTTCCAGCCTGAGCTGCAGGGCGAAATCGAATCGCCGGCAGGCCGAGCTGGGTTTACCCAGTCTAGTTGAGCTGTCTAAAAGATCAAAATGACCCAAAAGTGTCTCATTTACCTTCTGTTCTTACTGATGTCCAGCGCCTTGTCTTTTACCATCCAGTGGATGTGAGGCTCGGGGTCGCCGGTGGCCTGACAGTGCAGGATGGCTGTGTGACCTTGGTACACCGTTGTATCCTCTGGTTCCACCTTAAAGCGAACATACACTACATGCGCACACGCACACACAAACACAAACACACACACACACACACACATCAATACACCACAACTGGGCCACAACATTTTCTTTACAGACTGTGGTGACTGTGGTTAACATCTCAGTTACACTCTACAACCCAAATAGAATTCATTACTGGGCAATAAAAAGGCCACCAAGTACACAATAAATGCCGCTGTGTTTGCCACTTGATGAGAATGATTGATGACTCAGATCACCACAATTACTTGGTCTCAGTACGTTTGTCTCAATGTGGGACCACTAGTATGGCAGTGCAGCTCTTTCTAACATATTTCCCTGCTTTTAGAATGATGAGAGCAGTTTACCGGCCACTATCAGGGCTACCAGGGCTCTGATCTCCCCCTGGAGGCTGTTGGAGGCGATGCAGGTGTAGTTGTTTGCGTCACTGCGGGTGACTTTGCTGAAGTGGAGCTGGCCGTTCTTTTGCTCCACCCGAGGCGGCAGCTCTCCTCCATCTGCAGGGGGAGACAGAGAGACACACAGGGCCAACGTGAGGGGTGTTAGGTGGGCTGAGTCTAGAGCTGCATGTGGAATTCAAGTGGTTAAATCGACTCAATCATGGCAATTCGTGATAATAAACCTTCCTCACACTCTGTGGAAAATGCATTTGTCAGCGTGAGCGAATAAATGAATGATAATGCTGCATTTTGGATGAGGTGTTTCTTTAAGAAAGTGTTAAACAGTCATTCCTTATTTGACTTAAGCTGGGGCTGGGCGATATGGAGAAAATCAAACATCACAATATTCTTACCTCAGTGTTGATATTGCGATGATACTGTATGGTTGACTACTGGTGCTTTAACAAAATGTTATTTACACAATGAGATGTTTGATAAATATTCTCCAGAAATGATTTAGTGGGTAAGTCCTGTAAGTTTGGAAAATTACATCACTTTACTGTAATGCAGCCTGTAAAACCAGGTAAAGACAACACTTACCATATTATGATATTACAATATATCCAAATCTATGACAATATCTAGTCTCATATCAATACAAAATTGATATATTGCCCAGTCCTAACTTAAGCTATTGTGAGCTAAATTTAAGCCAGCGGTGTGCACACCTGCTCTGGTCCAGCGGATGGTTGGGCTCTCTCTGCCTTTAGCTGAGCACTGGATGGTGATCTCGTTATCCAGCTCCAGGCACTGAGAAGGCTGGGGGGTTGGGGTGAACTTCAGCTTCTCTGAAACACAAGTCAAAACACCACACACACATTACACATGTGGTAAACATGGAGGGGAGGGGAGGGGTTGGGGAATAAGCAGATCAAATCATGTTCGGACACATTCAGGGAAATGCACAAATGTGCACACAGATCAGATGGGTATAAAAACGGAAGTTTATCAGAGGCTGAGATCATATAAACAGAGAGATTGGCCAGACAAAACAGCGACATGACAGGCCATCTATCAAAGTAATCCTATAGCGGCAGAGCTACGCTGATAGGAATTCATCATGGATATATTGTTTTTAAATGGAGGCTAGAACAAAGCTGCCGTGCATGAGGCATATTTTACACCTCTGTGGGTGTCCTGCAAGACGCCCAAAGACAACATGTACATGTTCTTTCTATTTTAGGAAACACACACATTCACACTCACAAGCCCACTGGCATGACCACATTTGCTTTAGATTTTCTCTCGACGCTGTATTACTCATTATACCCTGGATATGATTTCATTCATTACACATCATCTTTCAGCCGCTCTGGCGTATAACTTCAAATATTTGCTCATTATACACTCAACATATAATCTACTGTATATACTGATCAACTGAGTGATTCTCTCACAGCTTACCAAGCACAATAACTCGGGCTTGCCCAGACAGTCGGCCGCCTACAGTCTTGGTTTCACAGCCGTACATCTGGCTGTCGTACACCTCCACATTGTTGATCCTGAGGGTGCCGTTAGGAAATATTTTAAAACGAGAGTCCTAGAGAAAAAGAATAGAGAAATATCTTTTACATTCAAATTGCATCTGCTAGATAAAGTGCATGTCAGAAATATGTGTGTGTATATGTGTGTGTTGTGCTGGGTAACTGACCTCTGGTGTGACCAAGTTGTTGTTGCGGAGCCAGGTGACCTCAGGTTCAGGGTTGGCCTGAGCGTGACAGTGAAGGTAACCTGGTTTACCCTCCTCTAGGTTGCTGTCCTGAGGCCTCTTCACCCATACTGGGGCAGCTGTGGACCCGCACGCACACACATTATTATACAAGCACAGACATTGTACACTTACCCATACAGTAGATACAAAATAGCTCTTCAGCTACATGGCAGTTGCTTGAAGAAATACTAAAAAGTGTTAATGAGTGTTAATGGTCAGTCTAAACACTGGGACCATCTGGGCCATTAATAATCCCAGATGGTCCCAGTGTTCCCAGCACGCTCCTGGCATTAAAGAACAAGACTTACTGTCATACATACTGTATGTTGCATCTCAATGGCTTGCTTATTCTGTTTCAGTTTACAATTTCGGGGGACGGACGGACGGACTTATCTTTACTACTTTTGGGGTTGCTACAAAAAACTAAAATTCAACAAATTATGGTATTTAGGGGGTAAATAGTAGTTCGGTTAGTGGGTAGGGTAGTTAGGGGAATCATAAAAGACAGATGTAAAAAAAGAATAGCCAAAATTGAAGGTGCAGAGGCCGAGATATCCTAACTTGCTCTTATCTCTAGTAAGGGTAAAGCTCCAAAAACACTGGATTCGTATCTCTCGTAATCTCCCATAATGCATAGTGAAAGAATCTTCTTTCAAACCCTAGTTTGTTTTTCTGTTAAATAAATGAGGTCTCAAGCCCAAGCTGAGGGTTTCTATTTTCTTTCCAGGCAGTACTCCTTGTGACGGGTAAACAGAACTTAATGTGTAAAATTGCTGAAGTGTCCCTTTGAAGCTCTCTGCGACTGACTCACTGGCAACAGTGAAGGTGACCTCCTGTGTCTTGCGTCCAGCCCTGTTCTGGGCCACGCAGGTGTAGGTGCCCGAGTCTCCTTCCTCTGTGGGACTGAAGACCAGATCCAGGCCATCCTGGTACACTCTGCCCTCCGTGGGCACCCGCTGACCTTCTCTCTCCCACCAGACCTCGGGCTCAGGTCTGCCGCGTGGGGGACGACAGGCCACCCGCTGCAGGGTGTCTGAGGTGAAAACCTTCGACATCTTGGGCACCATGTCGTCAATCTCTGTGGTAGAAAGCATAGAGAGTGGGAGAATTTTTTAGCATTGATTTCAATTCACACAGGACTCCTGATAATCATTATTCTGTCTTCAAAGCCAGCATAGCATTACTGATTTAGAATTTCATGAGCAGCCCTGAGCAGACTTAATTCCAACAGCACATTTCTTGTCTGGTTAGGAAAAGTCCTCTGATTTGTAGCGCAGGCCACAGTAATTAGAGAACAAAGCGCACAGTAGGCGAACTGAGCATTTAGGTTGTATGGGAATTAACTAGGGCCTGTGTGAGGTGGGTCATATCAAAACTGGCAGCCCCTATACAGAAAGTGGAATGGGATCTGCGTTACAAAGACTCACAAGACCTCCCGCTACTGAGTGGTTTAATACTGTGTGTCCCAAATGGAAGTCATTAATACTTTATTGGCCGACAACACTCTTAAAGCTGGTCAGTGGCTGCAACCTTCTATGAGTCTAAGATCTAAATCAATTAATGAGAAGAGAAGAAAACACACATTTCTCAGCAGATGAAAGGGAAGCTGAGCTAGGGGAGGGACTGGTGTAGACCAGTGAAATGAATGAGGTGGAGCTATGATGGAGTGACTGTTTAAACTTGTCCCTAAATACTGAATTCTACTGTGACACAATCCCCTATAATGCCTGCAGGGATTACCATCAGATTAAGTGAATTAAGGTATTTAAATGGAGCTGTGGTTCACTGGGTTTAAACTGCGGATACAGTCGTACCTCGTTAATCTAAAACCCTTGGGGAAAAGGGGCTGATCAAGGGGAATAAAGTGTTTGGGACTCTGAAACGCATAGAAATTCCAGCCCTGAGCTTATACAAAGTATTTGACTTGCATGCACTTGCATTTCAAAATGCTGGCTGATTAGTTAAATGAGATGATACTACAGATTGTTCCTGCTTTAAGCTCAAGCAGCCATTTAAAATGGTGTTTTAAGGAGTTCTCTTTGGATTCATGATGAGCAGGTGCTGTTACGTGCGATATTAAAGCAACTTCGATGTGTCTACACTTGTATATTACATTGTTTTCCCTGCCTGTATGAGAACCTTACCTTTATGCACAACCACAATGTTATATTTGTCATAGCTCTGATGTTTTGTTTCATTTTAAAGTGGTTCAAAACACCTATCCATTTGGAAGTAGTCATTTCTGAAAATCACAGGGGGGCGGGTCTAACGACATTTCACAACCTTATAATTACACTGCTCGTTAGCCAGTTTGAGTCATACTGGTTTGTTATCTTGTTACGTTTGCCACTTATTCAGCCAGGTGCTGTTACAATTTGGAGAAAGCTTGTTAAGCTAAACATGTTTGGCAGGAAATAATATGGAGGGGGAAGCAGGAAAATGCTCCAGTGCCACGTGTGTAGTGGATACAGCTGGGCCGGATGTCAATAAGGGAATGGAGAGATCTGGCTCTAAGTGAAAGAGTGAGAAGAAGAATAAAGGGGAAAGCAAAATGAGATGGATGGCAGGATAAATATGTAACCCAAATGCCCCCCTCTTACTCTCAGATTACAGAATCACAGGGATTTCGCTCTCACCAGTTCAACAACTGCAAATGTGTGTGTGTGTGTGTGTGTGTGTGTGTGTGTGTGTGTGTGTACCAGCTATGAGGAGGGAGGCCTCCAGTGTAACATGGGACCCTCGGAGGCCGCGGCCAACACACTTGTAGGTCCCTGTGTTCTTGGCCTTGACCTGGGGGATCAGCAGCGTGCCGTTCAATAACAGGAACAGACTGTGGAGAAGAAACAGATCAAACACTTCACAAACAGTTCACACTTCAAGCTCGGCTCATTCGTACTGGCGCACCATGAATGACCAACAAACAAGAAGTCACACATTATTTGTACGTGGGAAATGCTCTCTGCACACATGCAACTCCCACTTCTGAAAATAATTCTCAGCATTTGTTTTGGGCTGCTGGGAGCACCAGATGGAGATGCTCTGCTAAACAGGACAATGTAAGTGCCAGAGTGCCACAAAATAAGACTATTTTAGCATAGGCCTATTTTTTCTGTACTAATTTTTATCTGAATTCACTAAACTCAAACCATCTGCTGCCCCAAATAGGTTACAGCAAATGTGAATAATTTGTCCACAGAGCACAAAGAAAAGTGTCTTACATAGTGAGTTAATTTAAAAAGTCCTGCGTGTTTTAAAGAGCAGGACTGACGGCTGGCCCGCGGCCTCTGGCAGGATGAAAGGAGTATCAGTGCCAGTGATGAACGGGATGAGAAGTAATTAAAGGCTGACCTTAAGCCACCTACAGGGCTGACAGATAAGCTGCCCATCTAACAGGCCAGACATCTCAACAGCTCATCACGCCTATGCAACAAAGTCATTATAAAGCTCATGGGAAAAGTGAATATGTAAAGCAGAGGAATAAGGACACATTTATAATGCTGTGTAATTCCAGAGAAGTTTTCCCAAACGCAGGATTCATCTACCAGGACTATCTGGTTCTGGATTGGATTCCCTCAGGAGGGGTGATATTTCTGTGTCATCTCTTCTCTGTTTAATAGTGGGAGGGAAATGAGCTTTGGGAGCTTGTGTTATTAACAACTTTGTGGAACATTACCTCACTCTGAGAAAACTCTAAAATAACCATTAAACAAAATGAACAAAGGCAATAATTTTTATAGCTACATGCGCAGAAAGAATTGGTATGCTTTCACATTTCTACTTCCAGAGTTGGTTTGACCCATGGGGCAGAATTCCTTCTGTCTGCAAAAATAGCCCTGAGCTTATGCTGGTATATTTTTTGTTGGTTTCACAAATATGAAAAACAATCTAGATTAACTGTTCACACCTAATCGGGAGGGGGGAGGGGTGTCGAAACATTGCAGGTGCAAAACAGATGATATCTCCTGCAGAGAGCTGCATTCCTCTGGCATTATATCAGCCCAGATCAATAAACACAACAGGCTGCTTGGAATACCTTAACCACAAAGAGGCCAGGTGTTTTAATTGAAACAGTTTGTGTGTGTGTGTGTGTGTGTTTTTACATTCACGCTTTTCATCCATCCATCTGTAATCCTGGTGATGAGTCATCACTACCAAGGTTACCAAAACCCACCTCTGACAAGCTCATTACACAAGTGACTAACTATTGATGTTGAAATCGTTTTCTTTCCTCGCTGGCTGAACACAATAATCACTTGAAAATCGAAACCCGACTCTTGCTTCTCATGTGGAGCAGCTTGCTTATGGTGTGTCTATGTATGAGCGTGAGGTGCTATGAACCCTGAGGGTACACGTGGCACTTGGTATAGAAATTGGTTATTATCAGGTGCTTATATGTTTATAGGGGACATGCGGGTAAACTGACAGTAGCTTGAGGGTTTTTTCCACTCAGTGTTTGAACACCGGAGAGCTGCAAGTCTTTTGTGATTGGCTGGAGAGAAAGGCTGTGTTCAAGTGATGTATCGTAGACTGTACACAAACTTTACAGCGCTCTGTTCCAGTAATAATATTCCTTAATGTGCTATTCATCTTGAGCGCGAGTTGTCACGGCATACAGAGAGCCCATCGCAAGGGTTCCAGCTCATTGGGTTCATAGGAATACCCGATTGTGGCTGAAGCTTATATAATGGTAAGTAAGGAGAGGGAATGAAGTGGGGGCAGGATGTGGAGGGAGTGGTTGGGAGAGGGGAGTATGAGATGTATAAAGGGAAAGAAAAGAGTGTTGCAGAGGGGAGGATTTAGCTCTCAACATACCGAGACTTGTTTGCCAGCCGCTCGTTTTCGTGGTACCACTCCAACGTGGGGGACGGCTCTGCGGTGAACTGGCAGTGGAACGCGGCCCCCTCGTTCTTCAACACCACCTGGTCCTCAGGAGTGACCACCGGCCGCGGCAAACTCTTATCTGTTGGTAGACAAACAGCTGCATGATTACATCTGCAGGAATCAGACCATCAAGTTCCATCTGCGTGGATGCTTGTGCGTCGCACCGATCTATTCCCGGCTTTATTAAAAGCTGCCAACAGCAGTGTGGGGCTGCTGAGCAAGCGGCCTTCAGGTGGCGGTGTGTGTCAACACCTCAGGGGCCACCGGGAAACTTAATGAGGTCAGTGAACAGACCCTGCAGGTTATCTGGACCATCATCTCCTCCCTTTCCTCCCTCCTGGATTGTAGAATCACGCACAGGAGATGATCACTTTCTTCTCTTTGATGATCTAAAGTCACGCTATTGCAAGAAATTGAGGTTAGAAGAACTCAAGTGGGGTCGATTATTACAAAAACAAGAAAAATCTGTCCCTAGATGATCAATTTGATATACAATTTAAAGGGTAAACAATGAATAGTGGTCCTTTTGTATTTGTTAACAAAGGAAGTAGAATATTTTTTTTAACTCAGTTTAAAAACCAAAAATGCTTTAACTGCATAGAATTTTCCTTCTATTCACATTCTTTTCACTCATTACCCTCCCAGCTGCCCGCTAACACTGGACTAGGCTGCCCTGATCTGCCAAAACAAGAGCTTTGGTACAGTACGACCAAGAGAAGGAGTAATTACAACACAGACTTTAAAACTGTTATACTCCAAATCCAAAGCTGAAGGGTGTGAAACTCAATTATTAAAAATGGGAACATGAAAATACCCTTAATTCAGGGTTATGTGTGTGAGAATTTCAAATCTTAACAGCTAATGGAGGTAAGGTGCCAGCAACAGTATTAGGATATGGCTACTGGTTGGTGTGAAGAAAAAGAAAGGCGTTCTCTCACATCACACCTGGCCCACCCAGGAAGTCGGTGGGAAGGCCTCGTCTTAAAGAGCTGTGACCAGGCATTGAAAACCTGTCTAAATCTGTCAGCTTTCCCTTAAGATGAAGCTCTATGAGGAGCAGAGGGTGGCAACATGGCAACTGGAAACTCAACAATTACCCATTCTTCCTCCACACAGGTGCTAACCTAGCGTGTCTGTGTGTTGCAGGTGGCTAATTAGAGTGGAACAGGGCATCAGGTTTCACGCACAGATGTGCTGCTGTATGTACTGTACTAACTCTGTGGTGTGCTGAAGGGATAATACAAAAGGAGAGGCATTCGCACGCACACACATGCGCACGCAAACACACACGCAGTGTAAACAACATAAGTCACTTAGAGAACAGAAAAACTAATGATCTCCCTATACTACACAGTAGAGTACACCAAAGTGTCTGTGAAAGCTACAGTTACGCAGTGAGATCAACCGAACGCTGTTGTTGAGGGAGCTGATGTTATTGTTCGCTCGCTAGATGTTTACGATGTTGTCTGTAACTGTGTGGGTGGCGAAGGAGGAAGGTGATGCTAACACACTGTCTGGTAATCACATTAGGAACTCCATCACTTTCTCTTCCTGCTCTCTCTCTCTCTCTTTCAACACTAATGGTCTGTATACCCCCCCTCGCTCCTCCTCACCACACTTCCTGGCAGGTGTGGCAATGTGGAAAAATTCATTCAATTAATTATTTAAGCAACAATGGCAATTACGTTTTTTTCTTAGTTTGGGACTGTCCTTTAGACAAAACAAAAGAATTGAAGATGAACCATCAAGAATGTTATTGCTAAATCAACTAATTTGTGCTTTTCGGACCATTTAGAAATCTGGTTTCAAACCTCCAAACTTCTACTTGTAATTGTTTTACATCATTGTACCTTCTTTTGCATCCTAATTATCCTAATAATTTACTTATCAGATTACTTTTTCCAATTCAGAAAGTTTAAGTCTCTTTCTGTTTTTCTAATGATGGTGTCGCTTCTTTTCTGTGTTGTTTTGTTTTTGTAATTGATTTGATGTCATTGTAAATGAGGCACTTACCTCAATTATCTCTCAAGGTTGAATGAAATGAATCAATAATGAAAATAACAATTACTTGCTGCTCTATAACCAAATCAAAAAGTGGCAAAAAGTGTTTAAAAAAAGATCATTTATATGTTGCAGCAGCACAACACACTGTCATGGAAGGACATACACACACCTATAACATTGAGGGTGAAGTTGCTGTTGCTGCAAACATGCCCCACTGCATTCCTGGCACAGCAGTAGTACAGGCCATTGTCGTCCAGACTGGCACTGTTAAAGGTGAGCGTCCTTTCCTTGTTGTTGATCTGATGGGTCTTCTCTGTCAGCTTCACCCCGTCCTTGAACCACTGGCATGTTGGCCTGAGGCGGAGAGGAAAATAGTAGTTTATAGTAGTGGTTTATGAGAAGAGAAGAGAAAAATGGAGAAGAGCCAGGTAATTAATGAGGCCAAAAATAAAGAAGAGAACAAATACAAAAGGTGAAAAGATGGGGAAGGAAGAACATAAGGGCATGAGAGAGGCCACCAAGGAGAGAATAATAGTTTTTCACTACAGTTCTCAACATGAGCCTTAACCCTGTGAGCTCTGAACCTGAGGTGACGGGGGAGGAGACTCACCGTGGGTGTCCATCAATATTACAGCGCAATGTGACCAACGCAGAGCTCTCGATCTCCCCTTCTGAGGCGGGCTCCTTCAAAGTCACACCACCACTTTCTAACCCTGTAGAAGGAGAAATACAGAGGAGACTGTAAGGCAGAGGAAGGAGGGAGCATAGGAGGACAGGAGTATTAATGGAGAAGGACAGGAAAAAAAATTGAGTTAAGTGGTTGTTCGGTCCTCATGGGACACAATGCGATGCTAATGGGTGCAGCAGCAGGGATGAGTGCAGAGTCGGGAACATCACTGTGACTCCTCAGTGATTCATACACAGAGACAGGGCAGGGAGCTACCACATCACTGGGTCAGCTTACATCGGCAAGAGCGATCAGGGCCTTTACAGTGAGTTTTATGGACATTTAATGGACAGTTCATTGGCTGACTCTGTTAAAAGAACTACTCTGTCGGTACAGCACATAAAATCAAGCAGAAGAGAAATAAGCAAAAAGTCAACAGTGACATTTTTTTTTTGCAGTTATAATTTTAAAAACAAATGAAAATATAATGTCTTTATCCCTGATTAGGTATGTCTACAGTTTCGCACCATGGGAGGAGCATTTGCTACAACAAAGTGTTGAGAAGCATCAAGATTTGTTACTTGTGTTACTCACACAAGTAACATGAAACCTGATCAATGGCATCTTGAGTGACAGATGAAATGGAGAATAAATGAAGGGAACAGATGGCGTGGGAAATCGATCCGCAGTCGTCCCCTCAATTACATCATGGTGCAGTGAGAAATGAGGGGCACAGTGTGGTTTTACCATTAAGGGTTTGACTCGCTGGGAAATATGTATCAAATACCTACAGTATGTCAAGAAATCATCACAGCAGTAAATCAGAGAAGGGCAACATAAGATCATTTTTCAGTGTTTATGTCCAAGGGAGACTAGCAGATATACAGTATCAAAAGATGTACTGAGGCATTTTATCCCTCTTTCAATTAAAAAGGACAGTGGTGGTGGCTCCTGTAAGCTAAGCCCCTGTGGTATAGCCACAAAAATATAAAAATGTTGCATTTGTTCACTGCCTGCTCCTCATCTAGATGTACACTAAAGTCTACTGGGTGAATAAAGAAATATTTAAGTTATTTATAGAGTTTCCTTTGGTGAGTGACACCTTAGTTGTGTCTGTAATGCAGCCTTAGTGTTAGTGTGCACCCTGGTGGAATTCCCCCTTCCTGCCAAGTGTGTTCACTATGCTACTACTACTAATGTTCAGACTGAATGAGAACCAGGGCTAAAAGTTATTTATGTGATGATGTATAAGCTGTGGTGTATGATGTCGTGGTTGCTGAGTGCATACACAACATTCACTTAGAGAGCGTGTTTGTTTGGGTTGTCCTGTTTAATGTGCGAGTCCTTTTTATTATGTGTTTTATGTATGTTGTGTGTGTATTAGTGTAAGACATTCCATCATGCTCCACTCCTATGGCCTGTGGCTTAATACTGTGGCTGCGTCTCTGCTGCTGTTTGGATCATCTATGAAATATGCATGGCACGGGCCTACACCTGAGACAGCGGTGGAGAGGAGGGAAGCACTGCTGTGAGGTCGGAGGGGGCGCTAGAGGAAGGCCTGTCACAATGAATTACATAGGAACCATGCATTACTCTGCACCCTGGGGGAACATTGGAAAAAAATCTCACAGTAACAGGGCCCACTCATTAGCTTCCTCCTAGTCTCCCGTAGCCAGACCTATCTCCACAGCGCTGTGTCGGCGCTAGAGGAAGGTCCTAGAGCACCCATTATCATTCTGTTATAGGAGGGAAAATACCCTGGCTTGTTTATATTTCTTTAAACAAATCACAATCACCTTGTGCAGCGCTAAGCCCTGGAATGCGATAATGCCCTTGATAATGGTTGGTTGTATCAGTCAAGACCATTCCAGTCAACAGCTCAAGTAGCTTAGTGAGGAGGATGAGTAGATGATGATGGCCATCACAGCTATGGGGGCCTAGGGCCAGACACTCAGACAAACTTATTATTAGTATTAGGATAAGAGGAATTAGTGAGTCACTGAGGAGGAGGAGGAGGAGGAGAGAGTACGGCAAAGTTTGATGGAACAAGAAGTCTCATCTGCAGTATGACTGACATTTGCCAAGAAATCAAATAACTAGTTCCAACCTGCCTCCTCAGGAGACACAAATTCATTTTAAAGTCTATTCTGTGTTTTCATTAGGGATGCACTGATCAGTCCGATACAGATACCTGGGATTGGGTATCAGCCGATACCAGTGATCAATTAATAAGATGCAAGCCTTAATGTGTCGACATGACTGGGATAATTTTTTATGTGTAAGGCAACATCAATATGAAGTGCACTTGAATGCATCATGAGTTTACGAGGTGCACTGAACACATAATGGTCCCGTGGAGCCCACATGCATTAGCATTTATTGTTTGTTTACATAAGTCACAGGAAAGACAACATGTTGTCACAGCGGTGACTGTAGAGACGCAGGAGGATTTAACAGCTCCGTTGTCTCTCCGTCATCTCTGACTCCGGCAGTGGCCGTGTTGTCTGAAAAAGTCCAGCTGCAGGCTAACTTTAGCCTGTGTCTTCAGCTACATGCAATGGGTAGTAAGCTACGCTGTGTTTTCTGTGTGTTGTTCCTTTTCTTTGAACGTGTGCAAGTAGGTGGGGGTAGAAAGAAAAACTAAATATAAACAGTATTTAATTGAAAGGACAGCCCCATTGTTATGATACCTGATCCAGCTATTTAGGTAAGTATTGTCCGGTATCCAATATATCAGATCGATGCATCCCTAACTTTCATGAGAGTACATGTGTGTTTCTCTGCTGTCCCTCAAAATAAATAAAAAACTAAATGGCGATTCAACCTTTAGATTTGAACTTCTGTGTCTGGAATGTCTTTCTATATAACTTTTTTATAAGAAATATTTTACATGTCAATAGCATGAGTGTGAAATACAAGCAAACACAACTGGGTAGGTAGCGTGAGCTGTGAGAAACCTGGGTAAAAAAAAAAAGTCATCACAGTGCAGGACCCACTGCTTAACCTCTCTGACCTGACAATCATTGGAACAATGAGCACTTAACACACACAGCCTTGTGATTGTCTAAGGTTTCTGCTACTCCAGGCCTATTTGGTTCACCAGCAGATTAAAACCAATTTTTTGTATTATTTCATTTCCACTTTGACCTGGATTGAGTGACATACAGTCACGCATTCTAACCCTTTACTCCGCTCACAGTGCCATTCACAGTTCAGGTTTCTCCAGCTGTCCAATCGACAAACAGAAGGCGTTCTTTCATAACCTATTAGTGGCAAATACTTCCCCGTAATCCCTCATAGAATGCATGACTAAGTGTTGGAGCAGGCCTGGCAGCTAACACAATAATTAGGGGTGTATAATTATTTTGTTGGAGAAAGAATAGGAAGCCCCATCAACACAGGGATGATAACAGATGAATTGTGAGGATATTGTCAAGGCAGATGATTGGACCATTCATTCCTCACTGTGCCAAAAGGCAGCTGCGTGTTTGTCTGTTTCACTCAATGAGCAGACTTGTTGCCATGGAGAAGGGTTTCTGCAACAGAGAGGCAAGGTTGATTGCACAGGCGGAGTAGCAATCGGGAGAGTCTGGACATTTCCCGGTGGGCCGGTAGTGTTTTGAGGCCGTGAGGGGCGGTCTGATAATAGTTATACATTGCAAGTTCTTAGCAACGCCATCCGGCAGCCTGGTGTGCGACCATTGCCCGGCCGATGCCCGCTGGTCAAACTGTGCAGCCTCTGCTCAGAAATTTCGCCGCTGGTGGATTGGGTTGTCCAGGGGAGTGCTGTGGATATGATTTGACTGACAGCACCATATGGGTATGGAAAGAACTAAAACATGTGACTTCATATTGTAAACTTTGTGCCCGAGCACGGCCCTGGGTAAAGCGTGACTCAGCTTGCTGTTTTAGACGACGTGTCAGGTTTTATCAGCTGTGGATGACAGGGGTCAAGGGGTCAGGCTGCAAACTACGGCAACTTAGAGAGATGTTGCTGCTTTGACAAGAGAGAAAGAAAAAGTTGTAGGGGCTGCGCTACTGATCAGTAAGGATGCTCTACAATGCATCCGGCGAACAAACGTAGGTTAAGAACTCATGCTGTGTGACTAAACCGAGATGGCTGGCGTGCGTGTGTACTTGTGTGCAACTGGCTCTGTGATATGAGATACTAAACAGGAAGGAATATGTGCCTGCTTGCCTATGTTTCCCTTCTTCCTACAACCTATGTCACTGCTTTCCAAAACACTGTCAGTTTGCATCTTGTTACCAAGAGTCAAGCGAAGCGTCCCCTCCAGGACCAACAGACGTGCTGACAATAGTGGTGACTGAGCCTGACGCCTCTGCTGGACGCGGCCTCACCATGGAGACCCAGTGACCATGCGGGACAAAGGGATGAAGGGGGGCTAAAACATCTATTAGTGAAAACAGGGGGGTTATAATTACTCTGAATAACTCTCAACTGGCAGGATTAGCCCACCCACCATTGAGAGCTAGATAAATTAACTCTCTCTCTGCAGAGGGCAGGTGGGGGGAGGGGAAACAATCTACTCCGATACAGTCCATGTGCAGTACATACGGAACACCCTACCCCACCCCCTCTTACAACTCACATTTACTACTACACACGCAAACTAGCATACACATGAGTGAACGCACATGCAAGGATAATGCCACGGGGGTCTTCATTACTTTTAAGCTATGTGTTGCTTTATCGCCCATTAAATGTATGTTGGGGAAATATGAGTACATCTGTCATAACATGGTCTCATCCACCTAAAGTGATCCAGATATGGCCTGCCAACCTGCACCCTATGATAGAGAGACAAATGTGTTGATACACATAGCATATAAAAGTAATTAAAGATGATTTATTACAGCCTGATACCTTACCTTTTGTGTTTGACTCAAGTATGTTCTGTGCTATAAATTATCTGGTTTCTCCTTTACAAGGGGACAGGCATTCTACTGTAGGTGGTTTCTTATCTTAAGTCAGGCGTGAGGTGTCCACAGGAGTTGCTGTACTCCTATCAAACTGATACAAAACTACCGATCTTACAATTTCTAGCAGAATATACTGCACTACAACCGTTAGTATCTGCCTCCCAGACATGTATCTGCTGCTCGTATCTGCTTTATGTACTGCAGGTCCGTGCTCCTGTCATAACTGAAAGGGAGGCGTGTTGTTGCTGTGAACCCAGCAGCATACCTCTGAAGTGGACATACTAAAAGCCTCTTACAGAAACCAATTTCAAAGGCCTACTTTAAAGGCGACCTAATATGATGCTTTATAAACACCCTCCGAGGCTGATGGAGAATCAATATATGCAAACATGTACACTCATTAAAACCCGCAAAGAAGGAAATTTGTGCAAGCACATTTGTTACTGTGGCGCTTTGCATACACTGGTCAACTTAAAGAGTTTCACAGGGCCAAATTATGTATTTATTGATTTATTTAGTTACAGCAAATCAAAACAGACATAGCAGCAATATCAGCATTTACTCTTTAGCTGCTAAATGCTCCACATTATGCACCAGCTTTATCCTGCTTTTAAACTGCTGTTTGGTGCTGGGCAGGAAGAGTATATTAGATCTATCTGAGCTTTTTTACTGAAAACTGCCGGCTGCATCTAGAAATGCTGCCAATTAGATTTGTAAGAGAGAAGTCAAAGGTTTTTGTGATGGGGTATGCCTTGAAGTTGGCCTACACCTTATTTTATATATAGACCACCGTAATTCAACCTTTTTCTTCTAAGGATTCAATTTCAATAAAATTGTATTTATAATATCAATTCATAACAAGAGTTACCTCAAGACACTTTACAGATAGGTAGGTCTAGAACACACTATAATTTACAATGCAAAAGTGCAATGCACCTACAGTGATCAAGAATGTACCAATATACAGTAAATGTTAATGATTAAAGGAGTTCACCAAAGAGAAATTGGATTTATAATAATGAATACACCACCGTCCCGCCAATAACAACATGCCTGTCTTTTCCAGTGCGTGGGAATATAAATGACCTGGCAGATAGTAACTCTCGCTCTTAAGAACTGGTGCTTCGTGCCTAACTAGTTTTTTGTCTTTCTTTTTTAATCCGTGGGAGTGTGTCAGTTGAGCTTTATTGACACACTACATCATGTTTAATTGCAACACATAAAAGCAGTTCCCCTCAGATCAGACAAGGTTTGGAAAAGTGATGTGCTTCTTTGGTCTATCTGGCTAAAACTTTCATCGTTGAGAGCCGATGCTCAACATTGCAGCCCACAAATATCCACTGGTGGAGACACATCATAGAGCAGGGCTTAAACCTCTGCTCCCTCCCTCCGCCTGTCCCTCTCAGTTTGCTACTAGGAGGTCTGGACGCTCATCTGTTCTTGTAATCAGCCTTTGAACGAGTAACATCACCGCAAGGAAAAAAAACCTCCCGGCTGAATGTAGCTAGACAACGTATTCCAGATGGAGCCATTTTGTTACTCTGCTTTGCTTTTTGTTTTCTGCTTCCATCAGTACAAACTCTCTCTCTGTAAGACACAAATGCTTTTCTGTAACAACTGGTACCTGAGGGCCTTCCACAATAAGTGAACAAGGTTGTTTTTTCCCCAAACCGGACTGCACAGAATTCCCATGGCTTCCTCTGAAGCGTAAGAGGGTCATTGAGGTTTGGTTATGGGGCTAAACAACAACATGAAGTGTGTGCCTCACCTCAATGGGACAAA
The DNA here is from genome assembly GCA_013375575.1 of Percina caprodes. Classification (NCBI taxonomy): domain Eukaryota; kingdom Metazoa; phylum Chordata; class Actinopteri; order Perciformes; family Percidae; genus Percina; species Percina caprodes. The sequence goes on from JABXJD010000023.1 coordinate 1,378,114, forward strand.
ACATTTAGTAAGAAAAGGAGTGAAAAGCTTGACATGAATAAAATGCTGGAGCACGGACAGCAGTGTTATTGTAAACCTAAATAAATATATACCTGGAAAATAAATTACACAGCTCAGTAATTTCCAGACAAAAGCCTTTTGATAGTATATGGGAAAAGAGGGTGTTACACAACGGAGAAAAAAGAAAGATACAAGCAACAAGAAACACATGCTTGGTGGGATACATATCCAGTTTCCTTTGGAGAGAGGAAGCAACAAAGAACAAGGCAACAAGGTGGAAACATTCCTTCAGCTCATTCTACCTGTCATCTTATACCGTGACTTTTGTTTGGCTTTTTTGATCTAGAAACTAGATGCGTGCCCTTGTTGCCATTATGAAACCCGGTCAGCTGGCAATTTTCATTCATTTGTTGTTGTTTTTTTAAACGAGGGGAGTACAGACTGAAATGAAAACACTCACACTTAATATTGAAGGAGGCATTGGTGGAATGGAGCGCCTCTCCTGTGGCTATGTTTTGTGCGACGCACTCAAAGTTTCCTGCGTCCAGCTGCCGATCCACGGCGGTGAACTTGAGGTTGCTGCCCTCCTGGAAGCGCCTCTCGTTTTTTTCCAGGGGCTGGCCGTTGTGAAGCCAGTCGTAACTGATGTCAGCCGGATCGCTGACCTCGCACCGTAGCATGGCGCTGCGGCCGTGCATGGCATCCTGGGACTTGGGCTCCTTGGTGAACTGGATGGCAGAAGCCTGGATAGACAGAACTGGAAGGGGAGAGAGAAAGTAAATGACAGAGTATTAGAATGGGGCTGCTGTTAACATTTTACTGCTTTTTCCGTTCATTAAGTGTATGCCATAGCGACCACTTAGCCTTGTGGAGGAATGTGATGTTTAGACAATACTGGCTAGCTGTGAATTATTTTGTCGTAAAATGATCAGACCCAACACGGAGAAAATACGTTTTCCCATTAGTGAGGCTGTGACATGAGTGGGTGACCTAATAGTCACTCACACACACACACACACACACACACACACACACACACACACACTAGAGTGTCTTACTGTCATGTGCCATCAGCTCAGGGAGACATCTTTCAAACAAGACACGATGTGTTGCACACACATCCTCACGCACACTTAAATCTTTTATTTCCCCCTCAAGCTGCCGTGTAAAAGCTTTGTGTGAGAGACATGTTTTCTGCTCTATTTACCCACATCTCAGTGGAGAAAAATGACAAGAGTGTGACTTGGACCGAGGCTCGAAGAATGCTACACAGTCATTTGGATATGCTACAGTTATAAGCTAAGAGGCCACACAATACACATGAAGGAAAATCAGCGGAAAAACACAGAGAAGAGTGATTAGTTTGAAATGCATGTCTAGCTAATTTCACTTGTTTCCCGTCTCACTTTGGCCTTGGTTCCTTATAACAAGATTATTCTTTTTTTTTTTTTTTTAAATGTCAGTCATGGAATAATTTGAAAAAGAATGGTCATGACATCACTGCAGTAGTATGTGCTAACAGTTATAATCCAACAGATAAATCTTCATATTCCATGACACAAAGAAACAAAACAAATTCACAATGGTTTTACACTTGCTTTTTCCAGCTCATTGTTATATGATCACACACCTCTACTTGATAGTGATCTGGTCTTTGCCTCCTGTTGAAGGACCAAAAAAATACAACATAACATCTAGTCATGCTAATTGAACAAATCTTGGTAACACGGGAAGGAATCTGATTCCAATTTAAACTCAACAGTTACTCCATTCTGCCTTCTTTTTTTCATCAACCACCACTACTCATCAAAAGCTTGTCGAGGCCAGCCCGCATGTGCCCCGTGTGACACAATGTTATCATACCTGATGTCAAGGTTTGTTATCATAGGGAACGGTCCACCGCTAGAGTCGATTAAGCATACCTACACCTGCGTTATGGTGTGTGTGTGTGTGTGTGTGTGTGTGTGTGTGTGTGTGTGTGTGTGTGTGGGCGGGGTATCTTCATAGCCTCTTGCAGGACTGAAGCCAAGTAAAAAGGGGATCTTTCAATAATGTTAAATCAAGGGGCCTGTTAAAGATCCCACCGCTCCCATCCTGCTCCTGCCTGTCCATCTCTTCATCAGGCTCACCTTTGTCTTAGCTGCAGGTGGCTCGAGCTGACAGACAAAGACCGGCAGGCAGAAAAAGATGCGGAGAGGCAGAAAAAGGCTGGTCAAACACGATATATAGACAGCTAGAGAGGCTGTGGATAGGCTGGGTGGAACAGCAACAAATCATGTTGCCTTATATGCCCCCTTACATTACATTTAACAGACCAGAAATCAAAACGACAAAAGAATAGAAAGTGGACGACCAAAAAAGCTCAGGATGTAGACTGTGGATAATAATAAGATACTGAAATACCATCTCTGTTACATGCCGGATAGGTAAATGTAGGTCAAAATTAGCTATATGTATTATGGGTTCTCATAATGTAACAAAAAATAAAAATGAATGTCCGGCGGCGTGGTTTTGCACATGAGAACATTTAGTTAAAGTAAAGCAAAATATGTTAACTAAACATCTACCACACAGATTATTATTCTTGTTTAAAAGCCAAACACTACTGCTGAATGCCTACTTACTTACATCCTTAGGGAAGGACACAACAGCACTGAAGAAAACATTTACCACTACATGTTTTCCTGGGACAAATTCCACAGACTTGCAAAAACACAAAACATGGCCAGTATGACAAGTCACTGCATTGCTATTTCTGCTGTCCGGCATGTCACCTTGTCTTGAGAATGTCCTGCTGGACCTTTGCTTTGAGTGCACTTTATAAACCACTTTTATATGGATGCTTTTATTACTTTGGGATCTAGATATTCACATGAGCACATTTAAAATGGACAACTGTTTTTATCACAATTTTTTCATAAAATAGCAAAGGAAGATGAGAAAATGACCTTCCGGTGTTAATATTTCTAGTCCGTCATACTTTTGTTTTCAATATGACCCTGGTCTGGGGAATTGTTTTTCTTTGTGGAGAGTGTATTAGGAGGTCAGAGCCCAGTGGCCTCTCTTTCAGCTATAAGTACAATGTGGGAGAGAAACATACAGGCTTCAGGAGATACACCAGCTGCAAGATGATTGGCTTTTACTTTACTGTATCAGGCAAAATTTCTCACTTGGTGAATAAAATGTCTCCTTAATTTGAGCCATCTGGACTGAAGTGCAATCCAACTCACTTAATCATTTGTCCGTACATAGATTTTAAATCTAATCGCAGCTTTTCTTACTCTCATTTTCTTTTACATGCTCTGTCTCAAGATGGGGTGACGGTCTTTTAAAGTGGGGTTCATTAACAATTGGTCAAACGGATCCAAATGAATTGACAGAAAAGGTTTATCAACGATCTATTTGGTTCTTCTGTTCAAGCTTCTCAAATGTAAGGATTTTCTGCTTTTTTGTTGTATATAATTCTACATTAAATACTATTGAGGTTTCAACGATTGGTTCAATCAAACAAGCAACTTATAGCGGTCACATTTGCCTCAGAGAGCTTTTGATTTACTGATTATGGACATAATAGCTAACCCAAGTAAATCATTCTTCCATCATCTGAACTGAGCTCTAGTTCCATTGCTTCTCTGGGTTTATTGCACAATGGATTATAACGTCTCTTCTGTATAACCAAGTGTTCTCTAACCATTCCCCTAAGAGGCTGAGAATGTGTTCTATCTGCATAAAACTAGGATAAATGGGGCAGATGGGTTGGAAACACTAGCAGAGTTATCCCCAACATGCACTTCAAACCAATAAATCAAGTAATGTTCACAGACAGCACACAGCCTCCACGCCAAGCTTACAGCTGGGGTGTGAAGTAGCGTGCCAACTATCATCACACAGAGCCTCCTCAACATACAGCGATGTTACAAGCTTTGGTGGAGAAACAGCAAAGCTGTGGCACGCAGTTGATGGTTTCATTTAAGATGCACGTTGACATACAGTGCGAGTGGAATGACGTCTGGGAAAAGTCCCAGCAGAGACAACACAAACGGATAAGGTGTTTTCACATACCACAGGATGACAGACAAGATAGAGAGAGAGAGAGTGCAGAGCATTGTCTATAACATCTGACGAAGTCTGCCAAGTTCACCGTACCATTCAAACAGGGAAGGCACCGTGACCTAAATCTCTCAAACACGCAGCAACCCTGCCTCTCTAACATTAACAGACAGACTTGGAGGGGACACACACACACACACAGACAGACAGCACGCAATCATATACACAAAGCCACAGCTGCCATCGCTAATCACCTCTACCACCATGACATAGGCACGCTGCAACATAAATACTACTAAAGTCTGTCTGCCAAATCAATACAGTTCATTAAGGTCATGCTTTTCACTGAGCAACACAGGCTGAGGGAAAAGGAATGCTTGGCTCTGCACAGAGTGACATTTCAAAGAGATAAGTGGGGCCGATGCTATCAAAACTCCCACTTAGAGCCCTTCAAAGTGGGAGTGGTTGAAAGGGAGAGTTACAGATAAGGCGGCTATCGTGATATTCTAATACCGTGCTATGGAAAAGTGCAGGGGATGACATTGTTTTGTATTTGGTTTTTTAAATGATGCTAGATCCTTCTTTTTTTAAACTTCAGTGCATGTGTATGACATGTTAAATGAATTCATAATCAAATTGTGCTTAAAAAACAGCAGGATTAGGAGTTGGGCTTCAGTTTTTTTTTTTTTTTCCTTGTCCCTGTCCATGTCTTATACACAACTCTCTCTCAGTTACTGATGGAGCTGACCGGGAAGTGGGAGACGGGTCTAAAAGGGGTACGGTAAATGTTAAACTGACAAATGTATCTCAGAATAAATCATGAAAAGGTACCATGTAGAGGTTTTGACCACTAGTATCGCTATGAAGCAACTTTTTGATCAAGTTTGGCTTCCCGTTTTTGTTTGCACACATTCTTCATTGGTCTCGCACTCTTCTGTTGTCTGACAATTGGTGGCAGTTACACTCAAAGAAGCGTAGCAATCAAAGGTTATCAAAGGCAGCAAGACGACAGCAAGCTAATAAAACAGATGTAAACACTCAAGGGTGGGAAATAATCAGCTTTGCAAATGTTTTATAAGGAAGAAAAAGTATTCAACATGTTTGTTAGACCTCAAGGGTACACGCTGAATGTAAACATAACTTTATTGGTCTTCTAGAGAACTACTTCAAGTTTCAAAATTAGAGCTTTTACCGATTCATATCGTCATCATTGGTTACTTGGTAGGTTATTTTTTTTAGGATTAATAGTTTAGTCCATAAAATTTCAGAAAATACTGAAAATTTCTCATTAGGATTATTTTTTTTAGCTTAGGGGACTAATTGCTTGTTTTGACCAACCAACAATCCAAAGTTGAGAGAAAAGTCTTGGCTCTAATACCAAGCCATATGCACTTGCCAGGAAAAGCTTGCAACAGATACGATTGACTATCCCTGGATTTTGATCTAGGTATCTGGAAAGAAGTTGGAAAATAGGTTAAGGATGGAGAAGGAAACTGCTTAGAGGGGGAAAATATCTGCACAAAGGGATTCTCCTCTTTAACTCGCTGTACTGCTGACCCCATTAAGCCTGGCTCGGCCGTCAGGTGGAAGTCACCATGAAGTCAGCCTGACACACAGAACCAACTAGAATGGGCTCATCAGTAGCCTCCCTTCTCTCTTTCTCACCTTGTCTGCTGGCACAGGCAGGCAGAGGTGGTCGGCAGCAAGCCTCAGAATTGGTATTAAAAAAAATAATTTAAAAACAAAAGAGTATGCTGGAATGTCAGACAGGGAGTGTGTGTGCAATATTTTTCAACATTACCAATGAAATCAATATCCAGACAAGACTACCTGATGTGAATACAGAATACACACAGACTTTCACTGTAGATCAAAGTTGTCTGTTAAAACTGAAAGAATATGTACTGTTTTTCTAAAAAGGTTCAAGATAAGAGTCTTAATTTCTTCAGATAAACTGCTGCATCAAAGAGGATAGTATCTTCTTATCAGTTAAGATCCCATAGGAGAAGCAGGATAGCGTGTCTCCCAACAGGCCAGCCAGGGTGACGACAAGCAGGGATGACAGTGACACCCAGTCTGAGGCTGCAAGAGGTTAAAGGGGAAGAAGCCCGCACATGCACAGACGCAAACAGCAGCACCCACAAATACTTGGTCCCAGGCACACCCATGGCTCACCCCGTGGGAGCTCAAAAAGCCCCTTTGCGTGCGATTTCACAGCCTCTCAGTGGGCTGCATCGGAGCGAGACAGCTGCTCGGAAATGTTTGAGTGACAGGACAGCAGAATGAGGAGTCTTGGAGCCGCAAAAATAATCGCTGCTGACGGAGTGTGAGACAGTTATTGGAGCGTGGCTCCTATTAAATGTTTATCTCAATGACACCTCAGCCTCTGTGACATACAATTCCCAGACTTACACTGCTGTACATCCATGAAAACGGCTTCGAAGTCTTCCATGGTTAATGAAGACACTTCACTACCATCCATGATCACAGTATTTTCATTAAGCTCTTCTCTCCCCAGCCACAAAATCTACATAACCCAATTAAGGATGAGCAACACTTAAAATATAATAAGCCCCCTATGCTCAAAAGGCACACACACTCAAACAAACAGTACAACTTCCAAAAAATACCCCTAAAAACAGGAAAATAGCACAGACACAACTAGAGCACCTCTGATCAAATCAATTATTCACAACTCTGAGAGTTAGCATGAGATCTGTAAGAAAGCTCAACATAATTTAGAACCAAAATGAAACATCTTATTTAGTTAATGTCAATCAGGAGGTCAGACATGGGCCAACACAACACACACAGACTGGAAAAATGTGGCATCAATTTTTCAACATGCAGGGGATTAGTAAAGGAACACTGATGCAAACTACTCTCTCTTTGAAAGCATCTATTTTAGCAGCTGCTGATACATTGTAGGACACATAAGTCTACAGCCCCCCGGTCAACTTTTGGAGGAAAAAGTTAAGTATTCAAGTGTTCAGTATCAGGGTGGATCCTCCTCTTTGTCCTCAGGCTCGGTTAATTATTAAAGTGCTCCATTAAACAAGGAACGTTAGCAGTGGGGCGTAAAACGTATATCATATTTTTATTTCCAGCTATTCCTGCACATTCCTGCTGGTTAACAGAAATGCCAAGCTAACAAGATTAGAATTCCTACGAGGGTGGATACCAAACCGAGCAAAGGAGGGAGCAGGAGGAGGAGTCCTCACTGTAAGAAGAAGACAGTAAGATGCACTGTTTGGCAAATACAGTTAAGACTTAGGGTTACGGTTAACTAGTGCTATCAAACGATTAAAATATTTAATCGTGATTAATCACATTAAGTTCATAGTTAACTCACAATTAATTGCACATTTTTATCTATTCTAAATTACCCTTGATTTCTTTTTGTCCCATTATTTTTGTCCCATCTTATCATATCATCATGGAAAAGTGGCTCGGCTTGCTTTGTGCAAATGTTTTTTTATATTGAAAACAACATCTGCATAAAGCCTACTGTAGAGTTCAATTTCACACTTGGAGCAAATAATCTCTCACACAATGTAACACTGTCCATCAATAAAAGGGTGAAAAAAATACTTTAGGGAGGGGGGAGAATCAGCTGTTTGCTTGGCCATCAAGTTGTATTTCAGACTGGACGTGCTGCGATGACGACAAAACACACAGATCACTTTGGTCTCGTCAATAGAATCATTTGGCAACTTTTAAAAGTAAACTTTCCATTCAGAATCTTATTGACATCCATTTCGGCGTTCTGCACTCGCCATCCATTCAAAACCTACCGTTCCTACTCTTCGGCCGGATTGCAACCCCAAACCAGTGGGTGCGGCGTGCCGGTTGTTTTGTTTCCAGTCTAGCTAGATCCGGTGTGGTGTTGTAGTTTTTCTTACGTTACAAGCTGTTGCAACAGCATGTGAAAAAACTACAAAGTTTGCTAGGCCAAAAGAACGTTAATCTTTGAAAGTCTTTAAAAAATTGACGACATTAAAATGGGTTTGCGTTAACGTCGTTAAGGCGTTTAACTGACCGCACTAGTTTTAACCTACTTGGAAGTAACCTAATGCATTCAGCAGTTTGGCCCACTTTATTCCCCAATAAGTACTAATGTTATTGTTATTGTAATGGTATTGGTACCTAAACTTCAGGCCCTGCTCAGCAGTACCAGACAGGTGTAGAAGTGCCACATATGACAACACAATTTGTTTCTTATTAATGATAAAATCGTGTAACTGAATAACTAAAATAGTGATGATAAAAAGACTATTATTAAATGCTAAAGTTCTACTGTTTACTATTGTTGTAAAACAGCAGTACAATGGATTTCAGGCCGACTGTACTGTATCTCTTTTCCTACTCTTTACCATTAGTAGTAACCCGTATTAAACATGTGGCAGCCAAATACATGTAACGCAACAGAACAATCCATCATATCTTGATAAAGTCTCAAAGGCGCTAGCTTAGACAAGTGGCATGTTGGCATTTGCAGAGAGAGGCTGATAACCATCTGTCTCAGTGCAAGCAAATGTGTTTTTAAAAAGCTGAAGAAGAAAAAAAAAAACTGTGAAAGCTTTATCCACAGTTGTGTCTGGGGATCAAGATGTCAGGGAGATAAATTAGAAAGGGAATGAAGGGCAAACGGGAAGCACCGAAGCCCACTGACAAAGATCTCATTGTCTGTTAGCACATTGCCCTGTGTGTGTGTGTGTGTGTGTGTTTCAGTTTTCCTGGCTGCCTCCTTGAAAACTGGTTGGCAGAATCCAACAGAGCATGAAACCGGTAGGACTGCATGATAAACTGCATTCTGATGTATTAAGAATGTGATATCACGACGAATCTCAATTTAAATTCCATCTACAACAAAGAATACAGAGATAAATGTGTCAAGTGAGATGTGGATGCCTGCATGCCTAAGAAAAACACATATGCACGCAATGCGATGCTGGAAAATGTGTTTCATGGTCAACAATTAAGATTGATTTTGTGGTATCAAAAAAAAATGTAGTTGTGTTAAAAATGTATAAAACTAAATCTTTGGTCTATAAACAAAGCACTTTTAACAGAAAATTAGAAGTTAATCTCAGATACTGATGTCAAATTGAGTTTACTTAGCTACAAGTGCACTGTCAGGCTTCAGTCATCTCTTGGTCAGCATTTCTGACGATGCTGTGTGTTCTCCAACGAGAATTACACAGAGAAGTCACCTATGTATGAGGCTGAAATGCCATCCAAACAAGGAGGTCAGGCTGGCTTATTTGACTTGACAGCCGAGACATTAAACAGGGACAGAGTCAGACCAGCTGCAATGTCTCTGTCAAAACATTTTATCAGGAGTGACAGACAGGTTCACCACAGACTTTTGTCCTCATGCTTGATCAGCTTTTGTAGACTCACACGGAAGGGGACTCTTGGTTCATGCAGGGAAGTAGGGAGTGTAGGGAATTCATGTTTTTAATCCCAACTAACAATTAAACTGCTTTTATTACTGATGATTAAATCATTTATTGGATTAATTGATGAATCATTTAAACGGTGATGCCTTCAAGGATTCAGGATTTTATACACAATATCAGTGTCGTAAACAAGGTAACTTTTAGGTGTGAACAAATAGACAAACGTTCAACCAGCACTAATGTGCCGTTACAGAGGCACCCCCACTCTATCAAGTTGGAATGGATCAAAGTCATACAAAAGAGAGAGTCCCCGATGTCCTTTTTTCATCACATCAAAAATCCTGACCCCAGGTAGGTTTTTCTTCTCTGCGTGGCATATATTAGCAGAGCACATCTCTGAGTTCAATCCACTACTTCTAATTGAAAACCATGTTAAAAAGCAGCAGAGCAGGGTTGCCTTTTTACCAGTATAACTGGTATGCACACCCGCTACCTTAATTCAATCGCTTCTCCTATTGTACCAGGTAATCACACTGTGGAGGGGTCTCACACTACAAAGAGATTTGCTCATGTGCGAAGAGTGGGCCAGGCTCATTATAACAAACCTCACTCAGATCACTATCAGTTTTTGCCTGTTACTCTCCATCTTGCCGCTGACAGCAGGGAGGGAGCTCTGCACTCATCTGAAAGAGCTCCCGCCACCCTCCTCATCTTTTTATCAGGCAACATTGGCATGGCAACCAGCATGCAACCTCTCCAAGTGGACCGTCGTTTTGCTTCCCTTAACCCCTTAAACAGCAGCAACAGGGGGCGCCTGGATAGCTCACCTAGTAGAGCGACCCATTGCTGCATGTCATTCCCCCTTTCACATCTTCAGCTGTCCTATATAATAAAACAATAATGGCAGCAACAGTCAGCCATGTCGACTCAGTGGAATTTCTAGTGCAATCCCTATTTTGACAACTCTTACTTAGCCATTTCATCAGGAACATGACACCGTTTGCATCACCGCTGTGTTTTTTTTAGATCCTAGATCATTTTCACGAAACTATTTGACATGGGATTTTGACAGAAGTATGTCAACCTTTCCTCTGCCGTAATGAAATGCCTTCTCTCCCCCCTCCTTACGTGACGCTGCTTGCCAGCACACCTCTGGCTTTGAAATTAAGAGGTGCTCCATATGGTCTCCATGACAGGAAAAATAATAAAAACAGTCATGTAACAGTGTGAGAGGGGGGCAGGCGTCAGCCATAAATCTCTTAATAAGCGCACCGGGAGGCGATCAACAGGATCAAAGCGTTGGCTAGGCCCCACCCAAACGCTCCAAGTGTGCTTTAATAGGCCACCCATCCTAGGCCATTACCGCCTCATTACCAGTCGTATTAGGAGGCCTGCAGCAGGTCACAGGCCAGGACTGAGGACTAGTTTTGCCTCTGAGGAACACTAGTAAGGATCTTCATTATACAACCAGCAGGAAAAAGATACATACTCATTTCTTATAATTTAAGCAGGAAAAATAGAATGGATTGTTTTTGTAAATTATTCTATCTCTATTCAGAAAATAATTACTTTTGATAGATTTTTTTTTAAACTTGTGATATTTTGTAGAAGTGGATGTCTTTGCATCAAAGGGTTGACTCTCTTCTTTTATCTCACTGCTGATGTTACAGTGAGCATTACCATAGCATCACAATGTCATGCCGTTCTGTTATCGTATGATGTAAAAACGGCAGTTCACAGAGCATGATGTGCTTGCTTTATGATGGACAGAGCTTGAGTACGCAAAGAAGCCTTACAGAGAAGATATGAGCATCTCTCATCACCCCCCCACTCCGTCCCTCTACACCAGGCTTCATAACTGTCGTGCTGTATCTAAAATAGAGACATCTGAGCACGGCCAGCTCTCATCAATTTTCAACACCCACTCATAAAAGGCTGACTGTTGAAACACAGGCAGCCTAATGCATCTCTGTGTAATCCACGCGCGCTGAGGATAGAACATGAGCCGACAAGGAGGGAGGAAAAGAAAGAGGTACTGAGAAGAGGTTATACAATTTGTCTGGAACGTCCAAACTATGACGATGAAAAACCTTTGCGGCGTCCACAGATCTGGTCCTGGCCATGAAAGGGACCGTGTGTATTATTACCCATGGTGCACAGCAATCTGGTGCCACGACAGTCCCCTGCAGCTGCACTCTTATGAGACAGAGTGAGTATGGGAGCAATTATTAGATTAAAGCGGATTAGGCTTTGCTCAGGTAAGGCAGGTTGGGTCGTTCCTGTCTCTTCAGTCCTGAAACATTGGGCACTAATCCCGTAATGACACCACTTTTAGAGGGAAAACTGAACAGTGCAGCAGTGGAGCATAATGTCTGCCATTTACATACACATATCTAGTTTTCTTTCCTATTTCCAACAAAGGTTCTACACACAGCCGACATGAAAGCCTAATGCAAACTGTTTACAAAAGTAAGTGCTATAACTACACTGCAAAGGGAATGAGCTAAAATTAACAGAGGATTTATTATCAAGGAAAAGTAATGTCAAACATCTGGGGTCACACTCTGTGATTTTTTTCCAGCGTTATGGGCCAAAGATTGAAGATTAAGTCACTGTGGAACAGAGGAGCTCAGCAGTTTGCAGCCAGGCTAAATACTGATAGATGTTTCAGGCTAAAGGGTCCGTTTTCGAAATGGGGGTCAGAGAATTGAAGCTGCATGGTTAAATCTTCCTTTGCTGCCCTATAGATGAAGCCTCAACAGAGTTATATGACAGATATGAGATAAAGCAGAAAGGCAAGAAAAGGGATGCTGTTTCCAAGAGTCTTGCCTTTTGGAAAATGATCTGTGAGATGATGAACAAGTTTGATGGATTATACTGGGCACAGATCATCTGAGGGGCCCTGGGCAGCGTCAAATATTATGTTAGATCACATTATAAATGCAGTCCTCACTTTCTAAATTATAATTATATGTTAAATCAGGTCAAAAACTGCGCAGCAAGGAAGGCCAAACTGCATAATAGATTTTTCAAATGTGTCAAACAAATATCCACAATATAAAACCAACTTTACCACGATCTGTCACAGCGAGTCTGCTGCGATGTGGCGGCTCTGCATCCCGGCAAAGACTGGAGCGACTGAGCTATAAGAATATATAGTAGTGCATCAACAAAATGTTGACAGAGTTGAAAGTGAAACATTAAACATGATTGTGACTTTGAACTACATGCGGGGGCTTGAGTTTTGTTGACCACTGCCCATGGAATTGTTAATCCGGCCCTGGGATTATACAGAAAGAGGGGGAAAATAGCTCCATTGCACAAACAGGCAGACTTGGAACGGAAACCTTCGAGAGTGCAGCAATCATGAGACAATGTCTCCAGAGTGACAAGAGCTGCTTTTCGCATCAGTGGAAGTAAGAAATGCTGGTTCCCTCACTGGCTCTGGCAGCAGATGGGGGCTGAGTCCTTGGCTGCCAGTGCTGGCCTCCTCTCTGTAGGCGGCTCTGGCTAATACTTGCAACTCTGCTATGTACAGACATGAGTGCCAATCAGGAATGTGGTGGCATTCTATAATCCCCCTTGGCAAACTACCCGGCATGGAGGGGAGTGTGCCAAGATAAGGATTGAAGAAAAGAAGACTTTCAGAATAAAGGCAAGAGAAAAAGGGAGAGGAGATGAACCCTTGTTTTAGTTATTCTGATGACATCTTATATTATACCAAGAGTCATTCAAGTCTTTGGCCCCATAAAGGTTGTAAAAGAGACTATTACAGTCATTACTCTATCACTGTTTCACACTGTGGAGGACATGAGATTGTCTGGGAGATAAACCAATTCCCTTGAGTATTACAATTGCATTCAGGTCAATCCAATGCCACGTTTCTGCGGCAACATCCTAATAATCTTTAAGCAGGATAATTAAAAAAGAGGTTTGAAATGAGATTCCTCTGCCAGGTCAGTATCAATTTCCGAATCATGATCTAAGGAGACTGATTACAAAGACGAGAAGATTGAATACTTAATGAATGATAGATGGATGGCCATGCCCATTTGCAAGAGAAGGATTTTTTCTGTCACTCAATGGGGCTCCAGAGTACAATAAGAACTCCATTAAACCTCAGTTTCTCTCTGCCTTGCAGTCTCTTTCCATCACAGCACAACAGTCCATCTACCATTGGCCTTTGGAAGTGGGTTTTTAAAAGCCCACTGAACAAGAGCAATCCGCAATATCCTCATCCGAGCAAGTGTGAAAGAGTATTTATTGTACTAGTGCTCCCAGAGGCCATGTCCTTGACTGAAGCAGACAAAAGACAAACAACACCATACCTTTGACCAACAAACTCAAAAAAGCAAGGCAAGAATGCATGCAAGTTCCTTATTTCATTCAGAAAAATTGATTTAAGATATGGGTGGCGTTCTGGCCCTTTCCATTTCTACAGTGTGTCTCCTTCCCCTGCTCCCACACGCAAACACACAGATGTTGGGCTCCCAGATAACTCAGTTGCTAGACAGACGCCCATATATAGAGGTTTACTCCTCGACGCAGTGGGCCCAGGTTTGACTCCGACCTGCAGCCCTTTACTGCATGTCATCCCCCCCCCTCTCTCTCCCTTCCATGTCTTCAGCTGTCCTGTCAATTAAAGGCCTAAAATGTCCCAAAGAAATAATCGTTCGTACACACACGTACACACACACACGTACACACACACACACACACGACACACACACACGTACACACACACGACACACACACACACACACACACACACACACACACACACACACACACACACACACACACACACACACACACACACACACACACACACACACACACACACACACACACACACACACACACACACACACACACACACACACACACACACACACACACACACACACACACACACACACACACACACACACACACACACACACACACACACACACACACACACACACACACACACACACACACACACACACACACACACACACACACACACACACACACACACACACACACACACACACACACACACACACACACACACACAGATGTTGATGCTGGCAGGAGGAAATCAAACAAGCCTGGCAACCTGGTTGTTTCCAGGACCAGTCAGCTCTGTGGTGAAGGTTTCCTAGCAGAGCTTGGCTGGCTCTGCAGAGTGAGCTCAGTGTAGTTACCACAGTTTAATTAGCCACAACCTTTCTGGACAGACATGTACTGTAACTGTAGCCATTGGAGTCTCTCCTGCTGAAAGAAAGGTCCCTGTGACCCTGGACCACATAGGTGTGTGAGTGTGTGTTTTTTAATCTATTGACTCTGTAAACATCAGAGCAGAAAGTTGTATCACACATGTAGTCTTTGTAAGTGTGTGTGTGTGTGTGTGTACTGAACAAATTGGCTTTGTCCAAAACAAAAAAGGAGATATGGAGATGCATCAACATTTTTCCCTTTAGTGCTACATATTTTGAACATGCAGCTGCAAAAGCATTCTAACATACAAAATGTTAAAACAGCGACAAATATGCAGAAAACCTAACCCAGACCCCTAATTCAAAACACACCACCAGGTCCAAACACTGGTGAGGGAAAAAAATCTAAGAGCAGACATGACAAACTAATTGTACACGTAATGACAAATAGTGTCATCTAAATAAAATCTGACATCAAAAGCATCCTATGAGAGCGAGTGAGTGTGTCGTTCCAACACGGTTCTGGTTGCTTTTCATGCCTCTGCAACCCAAATAATTATAATAAGTTGTATTATCTTTTAATTAAAAAAGCACTCTGTGCCGTCATGTTTGCAAGCCAGCAGGTGGTCCACTTGCACAGCCATGAAGAACAAGTAATTTCTGTACTTCATGTTCAGATCTGTACTGTGAGACTGAGACTAGCCATTTGTGTCTAGAACATTTGAGATGCATTTTATAGTTAAGACTGCCCAGATAGAGGTTTTAATATCATTCTGTAGCTTCCTAGTAGTGTATGAACACTGTGTATTCAAATACAAGCATTCACATTTTGTTTTGTATGTTATAGTATCAAAATGCTGGTTTTTCAAGCCCTTCTAAAAACCTTCTCCCATGTGACCCGACCCGGACGGCGGTTGACATCTCCTCAAATTTGGAGAAGCAGACAGGAAGCTAAGTCATGTACTGCTGTGGACGCTACGTTAGCTTGGCTCCGAAAGTCCCACAACAACACAAACTTTGGCTTTGAATAGAGTGATATGTACTGCTGTCTGGCCACCTAAAAAAGACCATATAAAGAATCTAAATCAATTTCAGTTTACGCTATATTTAGAATATTTTCATCACCTTACCATCAGACAGCCCTTTGAATTGGGGGAATTGAAACCTTTATTTAAAATCTGCCAGACTCCTTTGACAAAAACAGTAATTTCACCTTTTAGAACACAGGAGCTGCTTGTCCACAGTAGTAACATTACATTGCAAATCTTCTGTGCCGTTGACTCTGATAGGGCTGGCGTTTACATTATTCATAACCTTATTGAGAAGCTTACTATGGTAACCCATGTCACTGGTTTTTGCTAAGGTTTAACACAGATGGACTTGGCCTTCAAGGACAGACAACTGCTGTTATGTATGCATACCTGCAAAGATATCCATTTGAGTAAGTCATTTTTTTTCTAAGAAAATGACATTTGCAGCACCTCCAATTTTCTGAATAACATAGACCCCCAGCAAGGCTCTGCATTTAGCTTTGAAAGCCATGTTTGTATTAGCATAAATAGGGATTCATCTATTTCACACGGCAGTGTTAAAGTTAGAATGGGGGGGCTGAATATCTGATGTAGTTGCATGTTCCAATTAGTCATAAATCTTTAACTCTAGAGACTATCAGGTGCTGGCTGTCGCACAGTAATACAAACTAATGAAGGATAACTAGCTGATGCAAGTACTGAGCAAAGCCTAGATTTGTCTAATTAAGAGATAGCAATGAAGAATAATCTCTTAAACAAACCGATATCGCCCCATTTCCATCAAAATAATGGTTTGCCAGCTTGAAAAAGATAACTCCAACTACCAAAATGAAAGTAACTCAAGGACAGGAGTGTCCACTAAATGCCTTGCTGTAAATCTGAATGGGCGAATCCCAAAGTCCGGACTCACAGACTTTGATGCGCGTTCTCGCAAAATTTGTAAGGGCTTAGTGTTGTCCCAATGTTGAATTTCAAAGGGCGTGAGGGTGTGAGTACACACTTACCGAGCCCTTTCTGTGAGTCTGCATCGACACAGGCTTCATCAAAAGGGAATTACCCACAGTTCAAAGCGAGGTGACATTTACTGCGGAGACCATGGGGATATCCCAAAATTACAAAAGGTAAATAACAGCACGACACACGACCACGGAACAGAACGGACCTGTGGTCCAGCTTGTAAAACAAGAGTTTGAAAAGATTTGGAATCAGGCAGCAGTCGTGCCTTGGCCATGTGGAAAGCAACAAACCTAAAATAAAAATTCCCAAACCGACAAGCGTCAGCAACAACTTTGTTTTTAAACATCGGCAAGGTAACATCTCGTGAAGTGCTGTCCCAATCCAATTTATACCTATCTGAGCCCATGTGGCCTCACACACGCACTCACTTAGCATGTGAGATCAATTAAGTCACAGAGTCTTTAGTCGTTAGTCCTCAGGGCTCCCTTTGGGATTGGGCCATTGTTACACAACCTGGCAGCTTTATCAAAGCACTGCGACATAAAACCACCATTATTATAGACTATCACACAACTACTTAGTGGCGGCGTTACTTGGCAACACGTTGCACTTGTCGCGTTTCCACCCACTCAGGTGGACCTGAACACGGTCACAGTGATTATGTATTTTTTTTTTTTTTTTTAACAATGCAAAAGCTCAGCGCTGTTCACTCTTCACACCTACGTGTTGAGAAGAGTGCTTTGTGTTCACACTGCAAGCAGGAAAGAAATCAGACAGCGCTGGCTGTATCAACTAAAACCAGATGACTGGAGGCTCACTACCGAATATGTACAAAAGATTAAGGGTCTCTGGACAGGAAATTCAATGTTTGGTGTGTCCACGTCGTGGCTGCGTGGAGTGTTTGTCCAGGTACTGCACCGGTTGATAGGCATCTAGACACTAACACGGTGAAGCGAGGACCTAAGATAGGACGACAGACTTCCGTGGGGATAAGTGTGACTGATAAACACAAACAGAGGGGTTTAAGACGGTGGGTAAAAGTGGACCAATGTACGACCTTCCTGCTCAAACAAGTTAAAGGCTTCAAGCTATCAGCAGGCTTTCACCTTGATTGACCTAAAGAATTACAAGTCTTACTGAATTAATAAGCCGGTCTCTGACTGTCGGCTGTACTGGCAAAGGAATCCCTTACGAACGATCATAATCATCTATGGAAAACCATCTTGATTGCGATTTATCCCAATTCTTTTCCAGGAACCTAATCATGATGGAGTACGTCGAAGTCTTTCTATCATCAACCTCCAAGTAGGGAATACACTTCAAGGCAGAATAGCAGCTGTAATCCATCTCTACATCTGTTCTACAAATGTCCATGTTGAATATGTACTGGGTGAAACCAAAGAACTGAAAGGAGAAATAGAGAGACAAAATGGAGATTGTGTCTGATGCATGTCAATATTTCTGTTTATTTGCCTCTGAATAAGCTGGGGATCAAAAAAACAGCTCTCATAGTCTGTTTGTGCTCAGGGCTCTGGTCTAATGAGGATGCCAGTGTACGGAGTTACAGACTGCGGCTAGACCAGCAATGATCCTGACCAGCCAACTCAAGCTCCCTCCCCCTCTTAGCTCCAGGCTCAGTGGAGATTCAAGCTTCCTTCTGAAGTCACTGAGGAAAAAATAACTAGGTTCACTTGTTTATGATATCTCTATTTGATGACTATTTGTGGTCTGCATGGATGTTCAGCGCTGGTTATGACAATTACTGGTGGAGAAAAATTGTTACTACTACTGAAAAAATAGATTTTGAGCTAGGACAAAAAGCTAAACAATTACTGATATATTCTCTAAATATTTGACAATTCACAATGCATTCTCTCCTGTTAATTTTAATACTCATACTCATTGTTGTTAAGACTATTAAAATAAATATATGATAAATATATAACATGATAAATAGAAGGCTTCAAATAGACCCGGTGATCAGTGATCGGTCTCAACCAATACTGCTTCCAGCAATCGGGATTGGCCCCAAAAATCTTGATTGCAGCACCCTTAAAGAAAACCTTTATTCTTTAAAAGAATGTTTCTTTAAAATGAAATGAGAAATTTTAGCAACAGCTAGCTAAAGACCAATTTTGCCAGTGACATGAACAAATAATTGAAATAGGGATGAGGAGAGCTATTTTTACTGAATAATCTAAGTTATAAGGGAAAAAAAGACTTATTTGTGTCAAAATACACACAACCCTGCAGTCTTGAACACACTAATTCAGTAAAAAAAACTAAAATGTGCTCATTTAAATATCAATCATGACTAATGTACTCTTGATACCTGAGTTAAGAGTCCATGATTAATGGACGTTGATGCCTTTCATTGTTCAAGCTAAAGAAAGCAAAAGCCATTACATACTAAATAAAAGCCTTGATTTTCCAAAAGAATGCACTTTGGAGTCCATCAGAATGAAGTTAGTAATTCAAAAGACAGATGATGAAGTCCGCTGTGTTTCGTTTTATTTAAAGCTTATATGTTGGTCATTTTAGGCCTTTATTATTATTATAATATAGGACAGCTGAAGACATGAAAGGGGGGAGAGAGGAGGGAATGACAGGCAGCAAAGAGCCACAGGGGGAGTCAAACCTGTGTCCGCTGCATTGAGAGAGTCTCTCTCTCTCTCTCTCTCCTCTCTCGACAATACAACTGTAATCAGGGTACTGCCTTACTCAGGTTACTTATACTTTAACAGTACTACTGAAGGATCTGTCCTAGCCTTCATTTAGATCTGTTTTTTTCCCAGAATGTGTAGTCAGTAGTCACTTTGTTGGAGTAAGTTAGTTAGCAAGAGCATCACATGATTTGAGGAAAGGCCCTGTAGTTTGATGTCTCGGACCAGACATTTAAAGCACTACTCACTCTCTTTCCTCTTGTAATGGATGGATGCTTTCTCCTCTTGAGTATGGGAAGTACTCTTCTTAATAGCACTTCCGGAATTGTAAGGAGAGTGATTTTGCTCTGGCAAACTCAAGAAATGGGAGTAGTAAAAAGAGTAAAAAATGACCCTACCCTACATAACATGTTGGAAGACATGAATGGGTTTTTCCAAAAGTTAGATACAACTTTTCAAAGCCTTCAACCTGTCATAACACAAAAACTGTCCTCTAAGTAAAAAGTCCATGAACTTGACTAAATTATTAAAAACATGTTCCCACCATTTATGGAATGGGAGGGTTATGATTTGTTTAGTCTCCAGTAAACACACACAGACGACATCATACTGGTCTCCTTTCCCCTTAGATGTAAACCGCATTGGAAACCAGTGAGGCCTGACGGACACAATGGCCTCCCTCCAAGTGTACTGTCACTCACACTCTAGGGAGAGACACCTCACTGCAGGAGGTGGCGCGACCCCCTGAGACTTAACGAAATGACACCTCCACACACACAATTATACGCTCTAAGGCCACTAATTGGCATGCTTGGCTGTGTGTGAATACTAACTGGGTGCAGGGCAGCAGCTGTTGTTATAGGCAGTTCTCTCAAAAGGTGAAGAGGGGAGGAAGCAAAGAGGAAGTGAGAGAGAGAGAGAGAGAGAGAGAGAGAGAGAGAGAGAGAGAGAAAGAAAGAGTGTGTGTGTGTGTGTGTGAGAGTGTGTGTGTGTGTGGAATACAGAATCAAGTCTCATGCTGTGTTGATCCCATGCTGACAGCTAATTACCTGTGTGTGAAGCTGGAGCCTCCCTGTCTTTCTGTCAGAGACTGTCTCGTCTTTAAGCACGATTGGACAATGCCGTTTCCTGTCTAAGTTCTCCCGTCTGCCTGGGAGACCACAGAAAGGCTGCTATCCCAAAATCGTTGCCATGCATACCCACCCCACACAGGCCACTTTAGTGCTATACTGGTGCCCTTTCAGATATTTTTGTTCCGTCTGCCCTTTAGTCTCCTTTCCTCTGCAGAGAAAAGAGAGCTTGCGTTGTATAGGGGTTTAGTATTTCCCCACATATAGGCTGTACTGGGCAACCTGCCATGTTACATTAACGGCCACCTAAGTATGTTTTTTTATATATTCTTTGACAGTTGCAGAGGTTTTTTAAAGACGTCTGACGTCATACAAGCAAAGAGGCGGTCTGTGCAAGGGTAAGCAGCCACTTTATGCATCACAAACTTGCAAGCTAAAGTTCGTCTAAGGTGTTTACTGAGTTACCAATGTATTAGGTAAACTTTCACTTTACAATGCTATCCAATACTGTAACAGTGCAACACATCCTACCTTTGTAAAGCTTAAGATTTCTACATTTGATGAGCTTTTTGAGCTACAATCTCCCCCACCCCACAAACATTATTAGGTGTTGTTGATTCAGTGCAAAGACACTATCAGCCTTCAAAAACAACACTAGTTTGAGTAACTTGAGACTAGAAGATCATAGTGGAAGAATGAGAAAGCCTCAAAATCAAAGAAGGGAACTCATTTCTCCCCACTACATTTAGATTACTTAATTTGCACATGAAATGATGTTGCCTCGTGTCTGTAATTGCTCTGTTTTGCATTGACAAGTGACGTGTTATTGTTCTATCTTACCAGTTGACACGGCTTTGTTATACGGTTATCAAGCCATCTGGTTCAGTTATTTGTTTCAGTGTTGTACGTTATTGTTTTCTTGTGTATTTTTCCAGCTAAAAAACTAAATTTACCTGGATTTCAGTTTGTACTATTGTTATGTATATTCTAACCCAGTCCACAGCTTTCTTGAACAGCAATAGGATCCTACTCGATCAACAGTTTGCTTTAAAAGGTTAAGCAGCCATTTATTTTTTGTGCCATCTGTACCATACGGTGTTGAGATAAACAACTGCTGTTGTTTTTCGTGTTAGCATACAGCTACGTATGTACAGATAAATGACTGTGGATACTACAGCTGCTACATTTGATCATTGGTCGCTTTTCTGTTTTATGATATGTGCCTTGTTATACTGTTTTTGATGGTCAAATGTACAAAAACTCAATAAATACATGTTTTTTTTGTTTGTTTTTAAACCGTTAAGCAGCCAGCTGATACTGAAACCACAAGTCTTACGTGAAGCAAAAAGTTGGGCATTTCCAGTGTTGTCAAAGTAAACATGAAACCAGGTAGTGGAATGTATCTATGCTTACCTTTGATGGAAATGGCCGCAGTCACATGGAAGCAGACATGAGGAGAGATGGAAAGAAAACAGGAAAATTAGACAAGGGCTCAAAATACAGACATAATGACACAAACAGGAGAGGGTTTCTTTCTGCCAAAATCACTTTTTTTTTAGTATGACCTTGAGGCAACATGAACATTTCTATCTTTGAATGATTGCACTCATTGCATTTGATTGGCGTGCATGACGAGATTAATCAATCCAGGTTCAAACTTTAACCCATCTACTCATTCTTCCATATATTTTCCCAAAACTATATTGTCATGAGGGATTTACAGTTCATCATTGCTGGCGGTATAAACCTCGCCGGCAACAGCAGGAGTGGTCTCGTGGGCCAAAGCAAAGGGCTTCTGGGTAATGCTTTCATCCAGTAGAGAGCTGTTCATGTCGACACATCTTCCTCTCTCGCTTTCTCTCTGCCTCAAAGGAACACTCTATGAAAAGTAGAACCATATACATTTTTAAAAGCCCCCATGAGCAGTGCAATATAAATCTATTTTTTCCATTCACTGGCTCCCTGTCCCCATTTATCTTTCTAGTGTTTTGGGCTCATCTTGGCGCAGTCTGAGCGCCACAGGAGGGGAGAAAGGAGAGACGGAAAAGCTAAATAACAGATGCATCAAAAAGTGGAAGACAGGTGGATCTCCATTTTGCAGTGTCTTAAACACCAGACCTTTGCCACCATGGGAGACCTCTTGCCCTCCTGCTCACCCCCTGAACCTTACCGACACGCTCAAAACACATTGCTTTATTGCCTGTAAAATAGACACAGTGGCCTATTTATAAGAGGATTAAGTAAAGAAAGAAAGGCAGCAGGAGGGAGTTCGGTCTCTGCCAGCACTACCAGCCTGAAGGGGAGGACCATAGAGGACGATACGGCACATTTACGTAGCCTGACGTGTTCTGTGGCTCAACACGGAGCTCATCCAAAGTGAATGTTTCCAGGACACCGAGTGGTTAGGAGGTATATGTGTTTCCTGTATGCCTGAAGCACATGTAAGTGCACAAAGTAAAACGACCCCGATGGCAGCTTCTGGGAGCCGTGACATCATCGGGAAACTGGGCGAGCTGCTTTTAGATGACAAGACAAGTAGATAGATATACTGAAACATGTCAACGAATTCATGGACACAATATTATGTATAATATATAAAAGGCACACACTGAAGAGGGGATTATTAAGCATCCAAACAACAAAAATTCATGGCAAAATCAATTCACTGTGTGGCCGGGTTGGATCAGTGGCAGAGCAGGCGCACATGTACTGAGAGGTTTATGCCTCAACGCAAAGGTCCAGAGTTCAAAACCGACCTGTAACAATTTCCTGAATGTCTTCCCCCTCACTCTCCCCTTTCTCACCTAACTGTCCTGTCAAAAATAAAAAAAGCAGAAAAGCCCTAAAATAATAAAAAAAATCAATTTATTGAAGTGCTATTTGTCACAATTGATGGATTCACCGAGAAAAAAAACAACACATTTTTGGGTCAAGATCAACTTTGGTGAATTTTGGGGTGTCAAACCAAGCCCTGTCATGACCGAAAGAACGAGATCGAGGGTACAAGCAGCCGAAATGGGTTTCCTCAGGAAGGTGGCTGGCGTCTCCCTTAGAGATAGGGGAGAAGCTCAGTCATCCGAGAGGAGCTCGGAGTAGAGACGCTCCTTCGCGTTGAAAGGAGCCAGTTGAGGTGGTTCGGGCATCTGGTAAGGATGCTTCCTGGGCGCCTCTCTAGCGAGGTGTTCCAGGCACGTCCAGCTGGGAGGAGGCCTCGGGGAAGACCCAGGACTAGGTGAAGAGATTATATCTCCAACCTGGCCTGGGAACGCCTCGGGATCCCCCAGTCAGAGCTGGTTGATGTGGCTTGGGAAAGGGAAGTCTGGGGTTCCCTGTTGGAGCTGCTGCACCCGCGACTCGTTACCAGATAAGCGGATAAAGATGGATGGATGGATGGAAACCCAGCCCTGCAAGCAATCATTTTGTCACCAAGCCTTTAGAACCAAAAATTTCAAAAAAGACGCACTGGGCCACTTTCTGGTGTGACCAAAGGGCCTGAAGCCTGAGCTGAACAGATAAAACATCTTCTGAATGTGACCGCGTACACTGCAAGTTCTCCATGGCGTTGGCGTACAGAAGACAAAAAAGCCACATGAATCTACCGTTAACAAACCAGCGTTGACTTGCATTAGCCTAACCCACCTGAGTCCCACTGCCTCAAGTTCATCTTGAAACATCTTCAAAAGGGACGGCTTTTAAAAGATGTAAAGAGAAACACTCGCTGTTAAGCATCATCAGTAACTGTCTCGCCCCCACCCATGTGTCAGTAGCACAAAGAGCAGCTCTGGCTTTCTTCACATCAATGGTGACCGCAGCCTCCAGACTTGGTGATTTAATGATTTTTCTCAGGCTTTGGTAACAGATCCCTCCCGTGACTTTTTTAAATTATCTGTTGTTACCAAGAACAAAAAAAAAAACAGTGATACTTTACTGGCAAAAAGGTAAACAATAATAGATTGTGTTACACAGTAAAAACAGTAGTATCTGAAGTTCTCATTTCAGCCCCATCCCAC